>JABUIW010000035.1:1090003-1187767 GCA_013363375.1 Menidia beryllina | reverse complement strand
ACAGACAGACAGACAGACAGACAGACAGACAGACAGACAGACAGACAAGTGGTAAGAACAGCGCGGGACTCCACGGCAACCTGCAAGCTGTGCTGAAAAGCAGTTTCTGATTGGTTCTGCTCGCCGAGATAGTTTGGTGCATTTATCAATTCTGACAGGAGCACAGAAGTGATCACATGCAGACACAGATATACGGAGGAGCATGCAAACACTCCCCACAAGTACAGTGGTCTCCTTATTTTTTTTTTAACTTATTGAGCCGGATCCTGTCCTGCAATCAGGAAAATTGATTAATTTCTCGGTTTAAAAAGCCTCTATGTGAGGCATAGTGCTGGGCTCGGCGACACAGAGTGGGACGGCTAAAAAGCTGCCAGTTGTCCTAGAAAATAAAGGGCAAAAGAAAGAAAAACGGATTCAGTCGTGTGTCTTTTGTCCGCGAGTGGCTGCTTTTGGTTTGAAATGTCAGAGGTCACGGATGTAAGCGTGTGTTAACGTAACTTTACTGAGTCCCGTCACTTAGTCAAAGTATTGTGAACGCAAACGCGTACGAAAAGAACTGTGACTCAGCCAAGTCAGAGAGCAGCTGGTCTGACATGAGCCGAGTCTTGCCGCCTTCTAAATGCTCCGTGCTTCTCCAGCTGATGTCTCCCACAGACGTAGAGACGGCTAGCATTAGTGTGAGTCTCACAGGAGGAAGAGGGTTTGGAGGGCTGCTGCTCAGAGGGGCCTTTAACCACTTCTACATACACCCACACGCACAAACGGTGTCGAGAATGAGCAAAAAAAAAACATGTGTCTTACGTCTTAAGTCAGATCGATAAAGATCTGAGGGTAAGAACATGACCCTGTCACAACTCAGAGAGAACTGGAAAGGAGAAGTGGTGTCGCGTTCGTCAGCATTTTCACTACAATTTGCTGTGAAGCGCTTCGATCCTCGGTGAAGGTCCCTTAAATCGGCACCTTTATTTTTGTATTAAGATCTTACAGGTGTCAGCATGCGAAGCAAGATAAACAGATATAACTCTGTGATGCAGATCAAACCTCAAAACCCTAAAACAGCAACACACAGAAAAGAGCAGACCTGTTAGAAAAGGACTGAACAGTGTCTCATAGCAACCTGGAAATGTTAGCATGTTGTAATGTGGCCTCTAAAGAGTTCATCATGGCGTTACCTAATAATGCTAACATATCATGATGAATAACAGATCGTTTTTTTCCATTTCCACTCAAATTGACACTGATAAACTGGTGATAAAAGCGCTTGAGCTGGGACATGTGGGACTCTCCGAGGGGGGACTGCTATACTCACTAAAACGAGTTCCAAAATGTTACTCCACTGCCTGCTTTGGAGCTACCATCAATCTCACTGTCCACTTTCCATAAACTTGGGAAGTAAAAGAGAAGCAGCGGCCAGAAAAAAAAAAAGTCAGATGACTCAGTCTTGAGGCAGCTGTGACATTTGATTATGGAAAGAGGTTAAACCTTTCTGAGAAACTGCTCCCGGTGCACATGAGGGCCCACCTTTTTCTTCTCTGGGTTAATCTGATGTGTGCTTTGTTGTAAAATATTGGATAAAGACGTATTAAACATGGAAATTGGGCAAACAACAGCACAATAGCTAGACAAAATAACTATTGGAAATAAATGATCTCCTTAATACACAGGGTTTTAGTTCAGTTTTTACTCTTAATGAACAAAAGACAAAAGTCGGTTGTTAGAGTAGAGGCCTTCTGGCACCTGGCAGTCTGAAGTAGGCTTCAGTAATCCAGAAACACACTACAAAAACAACGTCCTGAAGAGGAATCTTTCAAAACAGGCTTACAGTTGTCCTGAGCTGCCCAGCACCACTGCTCTTCAGAAACAGGCTCATTGCTCAGAAACAGGAAATCAGGAACATCGGTGTGATGGATCCCTTTCTTGTTAGGTCTCATGTCACATCTGGGTATACATAGTTGGCACTGACGTGTCTGGGGACAAACACTGCATGGCACCATAAACCCTCGTTTGTATCAGAGTCTTAGGTTTGTGAAAATGTCACTTGAAAAAGACATAAATGTTTAGCAAAGGATATTGCAGCCAGACAAAGAGAGATTCTACAGCTAAGCAGATTTGAATTGTTAGTAAATGCTAGTGGCTGAAATTATTCACCCACTTGCTCATTTCCTGCTCTCATCTGAACCTGTTCAGGGCCGTGGGTGGTATTTCTCCACAGCTCTGATCATTATGCTGCGCAGCTGTGAAATGAGAAACTCTGAGGAATTTTCCCCGGGTCACAAAACTCGCCAAGACCTTTTATTCCATTTGTTTTTTTTTGCAAAGAAAAAGAGCTGTTTGATATCAAAGGATTCTAAAGAAAGGCCTTGTGTTTTATTTTTAATGGCTTCTGCTCCAATTAGCACCGATGGAAACGGCACACGGGTGAACAAGCCTCAGGTTCGGGTCCTTCAGTATGAGCGTCAAGGGAGGACAGGGCTAATTTTTATTTACAGGAACAGATTATTGACTTCCACTGGAGACCCTGAAACTGAGAGCCACAACTGGTCAAAACACAGGCCAGCTTTGTGAGGCCCGCCTGACTGAGAATGAGTCCGTCGGTCAGTCTGTCTGTGGCCGTTAGGGGTTTATTGTCATCTGCTGACAGTTTTGTTCGACAGTTGTTACTCCAAAAAGAGTTAAAAGCGTGTAATGGCTAAATCGAAGAAACTTTAAACCTACACTCGACTTGAAGGATGACTCTCAGAGCCATTCAGAAGAGAAACTCGTGTGAGTCGTGTGTTTGGATTCCCTTTGACAACCTCCGCTTCCTCCTGTTGTTGGCTGGCAGCGAATCCACAGCTGTGGGTTGAGTTGCTGTTTCACAAAGCAAGTTCTCAGTTGAGTTACACGCGCCGATTTAAGACCAGCAGCAGCTCGAGGAGGATCCCCTGTCAACGGCTGTAGGTTAGAATCGCGAAAAGGATTTAGACCCCGGTATGTTCAGACAGCTGACGTCGGGGCGGCCGAGTGTGAAGTTTGCAGACCCAACACTTGGGCTGCAGGGGCCGGCTACTAGCTACTCCCCCAGACCTCCTGTCTTTTTTTCTTTTCTTCACTTTTTGAATGAGCGCTGCTGAGCAGAAGTCAAGCTCAGGCAGAGACGGTGGGCTTTTCAGCATGTTTCGTCTGTCCCCGTTCCAGGTTAGCCTTCCAAAACAAGCCCTAAAAACCTAATCAGGCCCAACCGGCTGGGACCATGAGAAGGATGCGCTGTATGTTAGTAAGTGACTGCCTTATTAAGTGACTCTGAATCCTGTCACGCTGTCAAGAAATGAACCCGAAATGTTTGAATTTACTGCCAACTTTCCTTTTTTTTTTCCATTATCAAACCCGGTTTGCGTCTTATCAGGAAAAAGAGAAACTACGGCCACCAGCCCAGTCGTGTGGTCATCACCCTGTAGCACGCCACATGAGGACAGAAGAACACGTCACGTCATCTGTTAGCAGAAACATAAGCGGATTTTCATATGTTATTATATACAGCCAGATATCCTAATGTAAAAAAAAACAACCTCTATCTTCTGATGTATGGGTATATCCTGGTTTTACAATCAAGGGGAAAAAAGTACCGGTAAATGTTCAGCACGGGAAAAATAAATATTTCCATCTCTAATTGTCAGACTTAAAATATACAGCCTGTATTGGCCCTGATTATTGGCAGAGTTTTGGTTACCAGCCTCCAACCTGGGCGCAGTCTCTTCACCAGTGAGTTAACTAAGCTGAATACGGTTCAGGAAAATGTCCCTTGATGATGAGTTTCAATTCAAATATTCTAAGCCAAAATACCACATACCTAAAGATACAAATTATTGTGAAAAAAAAAAAAAACACTTGCTCATCTCAGCCAACGAGATGTGAAAGAAAGTTTTCCGACCATAGAGAAGTACTCGGTTGGCTACTCGGCTTACAGGAGGCAGGAAGAGAAACACGCCCACACAAAACAGCGTTCAGACCCAAACGTCCCAGTGTGTGGAGCTTCAGACTGAGCTTGTGCTGCAGACTGGCTTTAAATGCAAGAGACACTGACCATAAAAAAAACACCAAGAAAATTACATTAAAAAAAAGAAACACGTTAGATGTCCGACAGAAAACAAAAGCTAGAGGAAGTGGGGACAGAGACAACAGTTTGTGCTCTGATACACATTTCTATAGAATATTTGTTATTTGAAAATTAATGTAAAGCAATAGCTATTGCTTACTTCAACAGGAAATAATAATTAGAATTAATAAAAAGCATCAACACACATATAATGGATTCCATTAGTTTTGTAAATGCTAAAAAACATATCTCTCATTTCATATATGCTGCTTTTTTAAACTCTGGATATTTCATTACAATATTCTATGTTTTAAAATACTTGTGACAGGTAAATTTCATTAAGACGAAATATGGTGTTTGCTGTAAGGATTTGGGACAACGTAATCAAAGTTAAAGTCACTCATTTGGCTGTTCGACTGTGCAGAAAAAGGTTCTGGCCCACGAGAGCCATGTAAAGTGCAAAAAGCAAGATGTCTTTAATTAAATGAGTGTGGAATCCTAAGCATGAGGGCTGAGGCCAAATAAAGACGGGAGACGCACACTGGCCAGAACAGAAACGGGCAGTTGTCGGGCCCAGTTGTCTCGACCGTGTGGACGTCAGCCAATTTGGGAGCCTCTGTGTTCCTCCCTTTATTGTCTGACAACTGCCCCGGCCGGCGTCTGCTGGCCTGTGTCCACAGACGAACGCAGCAGATGTGGAGTCGGGCCTCGAGAGCACCAGCTGCACCGACACCAAACCCTCCCCACCCCCCCACCCCCCACTCAAACAAATGCATAGAGCTGATATCACAAACCAGGGACAGTCTGTTTGCTGGAGCTTTCGTGGAATCGATGTAAGTTTGACTGACGAATCCAGGTAAAGATCCTCACGTCTCGCCGTCTGCTCAAAGCGTTTGACACTGTCGGCTGTCCCGAAACGACACACAGCTCAAGCGGCTCATACCCCCCCGAACACATACCACCCGCTCAGCCGGGGAAGTGTCGGTCACCGTGGGAAAAACCCCTCGGCTCTGTGGCCTCTGGCGGCGTTCATCCTCGCACTTCCTGTTTACTAATAGGACAACGCGCAATGGCAAAAAAAGCTCCACAAACGCACAAAGCACAGCAGAGACGGGGTCCTGTAAAGAGGCACGCTTGTGCGTTTGTGAGCCCGGTCGCGTCACAACGGTCGTTACCGCTTATTCCCTAATGGGGAGGGAACTGGAGCCTATCCCAGTGGTCAAAGGCCCAGAGGCGGGGTACACCCTGGACAGTTCATCACAGGGACACAGAAACACACAAAGACCAACAACCAAGCACACTCACTCCTAAGGGCAATTTGGAATGTCCAATCAACCTTTTGGACGGTGGGAGGAAGCCGGAGAACCCGGAGAGAACCCACACAGACACATGGAGAATATGCGGACTCCACACAGGGAGGTCCTGGTTCCCCCGGGAACTCGAACCCAGAACCCTCTTCCTGTGAGGCGATGGTGCTGACCACCACACCACCGTCAGACGCATTCAGAACAGCTGTGTGCACTTTCCTTAGAAAGGGATTCATCTGTGATCTTTTGGGTCATCGGCTGCCTCTCCACTGGGTCTCCCCCACATTGAGCAGGTCTGTTAGCTTCTGCTGGTCGTTTAGAGTGTAAAACAACTAAATAAAATAAAAACCTCCTTCGTGGACTTTTACTAGTTAACCAAAATCAGTCCTTGCAATGTATTTCACACAGACTTTTAAAAAAGTCTCACATGATCTATTAAGGTTCCACGTTGGTGTGAATTAAAATAAATAGTATCCGTTTAACCTTGTGTCGTATTTCATTTACTTTCATGTCATCTGGACCTACAAAACTGCAGACTACATGCCTTTTAGAACTGTTTTACTAATAATTAAGAACCAGATATTCAGGTATTCCTACCTTAAGAAAGAATCTACTAACTTCTCATTTGAGTTGATTAAGGAAGTCTTTAATGGAGGATGTTTCCTTCTGGTGATGAATCTCTAGTTACCATGGCGACTGGCCGAGTGGCCCTGTTGACATCGTATTAGGTCGTTCGAACTGGTGGGTTCCTGTGCTCCAACTGAACTGCTGTCGCCTAAATCCTTCACCGGTACTGGACCTCAACCTGAAAGCTGAATGGTTTCTTATTTTTCCACGGCTGACCAAGTGCGTGCGTGGCAGAGCAGTTTGCGGAGGGGTCCGTGTTTGTCCCAGCTGGCCGTTAGGCCGCTGAACCAGCTCTGTCTGGCTGTCCTGGCAGAGGAGTGCTGCTGTAACGAGCTGGCATTGTGCTGGGAGAGGCGGCGGGGACACGAACTTCCGTCCTCGCGACAGCAGAACCGGCCATCTCTTTCCTGTGTTTCTGCCAATTGTTCCAGGGACTCTTTGTTTTGTTTTTTCTGAACAAAAGCCCACCCTGCAGGCTGCTCTCTCAGGTCAATCTGTGTTTTTTCTGTTCTCTACATCCAGTTCGGAATTGATCGAACACTTATGAAGACATGAACGCACCAGCCCTGTAATTAGATTGCTCGCCGAAACATGAAAAACCTGCCGAGTGTGCGTTTATGCGTGGATGAACACGCTTTACTGTTCAGATGTACTTATTGTTTCATGCTGGGAGGCAAACGTTTGATGTTTCAAGAGCATAATCTTGTTCCTTCTTCATACGTTTCGGGCGTTGTCGCTTCGGTCTGGTGCTGGGGCCAGATTGGGTGAGGGGACGGGGCCGCTGGGCTGACCGGTGTCTATCCGGACAATGGCCGTCTTTCACCACGACTCCTTTTCTGAGTTGTCTCTGCTCCAGGTCGTTAACTGTAATTGGTCCGTGCTGGAGGAGGACGGCAGACATCTGAGCCGGCCCGAGCAAAGACGGAGTTCACTGTTTCCGTTCCAAGTTACACACACACACAAACACACACACACAATCATCCACTCATCAGCTTGTTGGTATCCGCACCCTGAGACTCAACAGAGATGCACACAGGATGACCCTTCTCTTTGGGTTTGCAAAATCAAACAGTGTTTGTGAAATGATTCCGACACAGCCGACGTCCGCCTCCACTCGGGACTGTAATTAAACGTTTGCTCTCCCAAGCATGTCCATGCTGTCGTCCAGCTAAGAAACTGGGAGCTCGGCGGGACGGAGAAAAGGGGAGGTCTGCATGTGGGAATGGGTCGAATGTGCAGGAAGCCGGCGGGAGGCGGAGGGCTCCGGCCGCTGTGCTGGCAGAGCTCCTACCAACGCAGATGGTTTGGCCGACTTCGAACACACACACACACACACACACACACATACATGCTGACGAAAGAGAGAGCCCCCTGGCAGAAGATGACACATGAAATCAGGCACCCGCAGACGCGAGGCGGGGATGACCACGCCCACACGCACGCAGTCCCCTTTGACACACGTCGGATCCACTTTATAAAGCCCTAAACAAGCCGACCGTATCCACGGATCAGAGCACGGGATGTCCAAAGGAAGATTCCGCGCGTTCCCTTAAGGGCGGAAAACATCAGAGAAGGAGCTGCTGCAGGGCATAAACAATCTGCTCGGCCCGACGCGGAGCTGGGAGTCCAGAATGTTCTCTGGCTGGGGCTTGACGGGAGCGGGCCAACAGCGAATATCGTTGAAGATTTGCAAAAGAACGTGTCTTCTACGCTTGCTGTGAGGCGCGGCGAGGTTCTCCGTTTTGTTCAAAACCCAGAAGGTGTTCTGTGAAAAAACGGCCAGGGGGACACACACACACACACACACAGACAGCAGGTGTCCAAACCTCAAGCCCTGCTGTGAAGCTGTGTCAGAGGGATTTCAAAAACGTCAGATATTTAAACTTTACTCAATTCGCATCGTTTTAAAATCAAACAACTGTGCTTGATATGAATTAAAAACATCTTCTCAGTAATCTCAGTGACACACAACCTCACCAGTTGCACGTATCAGTGCGGTCGGGTTGGCAGTGGGAGCAGATGATGCATTTGGTGTTCCCCACAGAACGTGTCAGTTCTGGGAGCCGCATCTGATCGGGGGAGTTTTCACCTCTGAGTTTAAGCGAAAGGTGAATTGCAGCTCATTAATCGAGCCGGCAGCTCTTTATCTCACTGGTTAACGCGGTTAGTTGTATGCGTGTGTAATAACTAGTGAAATAAACCCCATTGGGCAGTGGGCAGAGCTGCTGACAGCTCACTGATTCTATGCTCTTCAGCTTTTGCCCACACGGTTCCATCTGAGGGGATGGAAACGCTGCCTCTCTCGGGGCCCCTCCTGCACACCGGCCTTCTCCTGATTATACTACTCTGTGAGACTTGCCGTAGTTTTGATTGACATGTAACAGCAGTGTCCATTTTTTCTCCATTTTTTCTTCTTCTGGTGGCTCGTCTGGGATTTCCTTTCTGACCGAATGAGCAAATATCCTGATATCGACTTCCTGATTCCAAGCAATTCGGAGTTTGTCGTGTTGAGAGTCAAATGACACTGTCCGGAAGAAGCTAGAAGGTGGGACCATGTTTACCGGTCACAACCTGGAGAGAGGACGCCTGCAGGCTGCGATCAGCGAAATAACCGACAAGTAGCCGTGGGCTCTCTTCAAGTGGAGAAAATCTGTTTGCATAAGACTTTAGACTAGCAGCCTCCTGACCTGCAGCCAGTTGCACAACCTTAAAATTTCACGCGGAGCAGACGGAGCCCTCATCTGATAGCGCTGTGGGCCCCCTGCTTCCGGTCAGCCTCAGATCAGCCCTGATTCGATGGGCGGAAGCGGAGGCGGACTAACGACGTTCGCGTGACCTTTGTTCCGATGCTCCTTATCGAAGTAGCAAAAGCAGAAAAACCGGGGACGCTGCGATACACATCGCCGTCGTCTTCCAGTCGCCCACGAAGGGCTGGAGGCAATTTCAGAAGAGGGCCGATTCAAGCGAGCCTCGGCCAAGCTCCTGTTCATCTGCACTTCAAAGACACGGAACGAAAAGAGGAAAAAATAACAAGAAAGTGAATCAATAATTCACGAGCTAGCGAGCGTCCCAGCCCCCATGACGGGAACGTCTTCCACAGAGCTCCCAGATAAACAGATACTTCCCGCTCCTCCCTGAACGGAGCAAGCGTGGAACGCCGGGCTGAGAATATCTCCTTAAAATCCATTCATGCCGGGTGCTGATCTGTCCGCGGGCTTTCGGCTGAGGGACCTCCGAGACACAGTCGGGATGCCTGGTTGTACTTTCACATCCTGACAGCGACTAGAAAAAAACAAAAAAATCTACAAAGGAAGTGAGTAGGCGTCAATTTGACATGAGATGAATTGACAACAGATGCTGTTGCAGAACATGAAGCCAGCGTGATATGAAAATACTTTAAAAAAAAATCTAAAGTCCACTTTTTGCCTTGCACTTTTAAAAGGTAGAACCGGGCTGAAAAAGCTCAATCGGAGGAGCTGCTCTCATTTTTTACATGGATTTGAACACGGCATCGCCGCTTTTCCACTCGGAAAGTTCCAGGTCAACCCTTACTCAGTCGGGGTTCCATCGGGGGGGGGCTGGCAAATAAAACACACGCCCAAATCTCCGCGATGATTCAACCCTCGGCAGTTATCGTGTTTTTAGATTGGTCCGAAAAGCCCCCAAAGCTTCAAATTGCTGTCGATTACAGAAACAAAACAGCTAATAACACAACATGTTACAAGGCTAGCTTTAGTTCAGCATTCGGTGAAATGAAGACCCACAGAGGCCCCCGCTTGTGCTTCAAAAACTGTGCCCAGCACTGGTAGGGAGAAGAGAGGAGCTCTGACCTCTCTCTGGACGCTACATCTGCCGGTACTGAGGCTGGAGAGAACGCGCTCGGCCGTGGTTCTGTGCCCATACCCGTTTGAGGCCCTCGCCGGCACACTGCAGCTATTTTCGGACAAACAGGCGTGACCGCATTTCACGTGTAATTGATCATTACTTCAAGACCGCCGTTTACCGAATTTACAAAGGAACGCACCTCGTGACTTCCTGAAAGTCACAAGGATATCGCGCACGGGGCGGACGCACAGTGGGCCGGCTGCCACCGTGGGCCCACACAGGATGATGGACATGTGGGTTCTTTAAAAGGACAAATGTGTTTTTTTTCTTTTCAACTATTCCACTAAGTACTCTGGCTGTGTTCCTGTGAGGCGAGGGCACTTCAAATGGAGAGAAACGGAGACATTCCGAGGCATCTTTTGCCTTTCCTTATGTTTTATTCCACCACATCATATTTACAGATACCTCTTTTAAGATTTAGAAAAGATGCCACATATATTTATAATATTGGGTAATCAGTTATACCAATTCAGCTGTTTATGTCCATGTTTAACCAATAACCAATTTCCTTTTCTCAGTTTGTGATAAAACTCTAATGGGGCACAAAAAAAACTCCCCAAAAGTATTTTTGCTGCATTCATTTCTCTTTAAACTCTGAATGTCTCAAGTTCTTTTCAAAATCTTTGCTGCAACTGATCTCACTGAAGTCTCTCATATGCGGCCAGAGGATTTTTTTCTGCTGAGTAAGCACTGAGACACCACTGGAGCAAACACGGCCGGTCTTGCGGCAGCAGATGGATACATGAACCTCTCACACACATCATTTTACAGCGGAATCGGGACGCTCCGAGCTGAGCGGGTCGCTCGGTGGATGGAGCTCCTCACGCAGGGATAACGGTCACAGGTTGGGCTTTGATAGAGGTCACGGGCAGTGGTAAAGATGTGTTCCTTTATCAGCATGTTCTGTGTCCACTCAGCCAACAGGCCACTTCCTCTGACACACACACACACACATTATCAGCAGAGTCTGCCTGGGTGAAAAAAAAGAGGACTAGGTCTCTTCCAGTCCAGTTAAACTGCTCCACAGGAAGCAGCTTTTTTTCTTATTCCAGATTCTGAGGTTTGATTCAAACAGTGGTCAGTGGAAAATAAAATGCCCAGGGTGTGTGTGTGTGTGTGTGCGTGTGTGTGACTTTTTAAATCGACAAAGCCCACACCTGAAGAAACTAAACCGCTCCTATTTGGCTCTTAACGCTTTTTCTCCCCAAATAAAAACATAAATGCCAGTTAATTTCAGCAACACGTGTCAAAGGTGTGGACATATGTCATCTTTATCTAAAAAACGCTAAAAAAAATAAATAAATAAAGGCTCCGTCCGTCCGTGGGTTCCGCCGGCCAGGGTCCCGCGGAGGGACCGTTTGAGTGGCAATGACTCGAGTGACAGGCGCGAAAATACTTAACTCCATTGAAAATGTCCTACGTTCCTACACGTTCGCTGCCGCACGCGCTTCAATTTGTCAATTGAAGTCAATTTGAAACGGCTCTCCTGCACGAGGACAGAGGACAGGTCTCGTTTTTGTCTCGAAACGACGCAAGGATGTAAATGCTTTTAACGTCAAAATTTTGCTCGTTTCGTATCGTTGCTCGCAGCTTTTCGGCTTCACGGTTGTAGCCTACTCCGAAACGTGTCTGAATGTACATTAGGCCACTCTTTTGTGGTGTCTTTGGCGTTGACTCTTGTCAGCGGAATAACCGCGGAGGGATGCTGCGCCTCACCCGTCCCTCAGCCGTCCCGTCCACAGCCTCCGGAAGCAGCCCGGCCCGCTGCACTCCCGGGCGACCTCCTTGACTCACCCACAACATACACGGACATTCGTTGTCGGAATATACTTACGCCCTCGCTCTGGGGAAGCCCATGGACAGCAGAACGTCCAGGTTGGAGCCGCATTTCACCGAGCCCAGCCGGTTCTGCCGGAGCCTCCGTGGAAGGATTTTACTGTACAGGTCCTCTTTGGCCGCCATGACCCCCGCGACTTCACCTGGTCCACCGCGAGTCCGACACAGGCCACCGCCGCCTCTGCCGCTGGTCCATGAGCTTCGGCAGGGTCCGAATGAACGGAGGTAATCAGCGGGCGAGGAGCAGCCGAGCTCCGCCCCCCTCACGAGGAGGCTGCACACCAGCTAGGCTGGGCTGAAACGGTACAGGGACACCGTATAAAACTGCACACCAGCTACGCTGGCTGGCTGGGTTTAAACGGTACAGGGACACCGTACAAAACTGTACACCAGCTACGGTCGCCGCCTTAAACGGTACGGGGACACCGTACAAAACTGCACACCAGCTACGCTGGCTGGCTGGGTTTAAATGGTACAGGGACACCGTACAAAACTGGACACCAGCTACGCTCGCTGGCTGGGTTTAAACGGTACAGGGACACCGGACAAAACCTGCTAATTGTCAGGGAAGGAAAGAGTTATTTGGTGTGATGTGCATTCAGCTTTAGGGGTCAGTAATTCTTATACACAATGACAAATGTCAAGAGGTAACTTGACCAAAAAAAAACACTGCATAGGCCCATGTACCATGTTTGTAAAAATTAATAATAAACAGACAAAATTACATTCATTATACAGATATACTGTAAATTGGTCCCTAGTCTATACAACTAGTTAAATTAACTCAAATAATAAAGTCCAGCATCTCTCAGATTAAAACACTCAATTATCATGGTATCACTTTGTGTCTACCTTTATGAACATCTTTCTATATTTCCCCAATACTTAAGTCATATGATTAAATGTCTGATAGCTAGCTTAATTTTTGGTTTTGTTCATGGCTCTTTGAGGTTTGTGCAAATGATCGAGTCTCTAACTGCAATAAGTGCTCCATTCCATGATTCCCCTGAAGTGACAGCTGGACTGTCAGACAGACTCCACCCATCTCTAACATCTCTAACTAAAAGTCCAGGAGTCGGCATTCAGCTGGCTGACACCGTGTCTGCGTGTGACTCTGTTCCCCGGCGGCGGTCAGATGGGTTGTATGGCGAGATGACACAGAAGACACAGCCGGCCTCCTGGAAGGCTTCCCTCATCTCCACCTGGTGGGAGAAACCCAGACTGCATCAGACACAAAACACCCACATACTGTGTTGTATATCTTGTGCTAATCTGTTTATGTTTTTTTTTCCTGGTTATACATTTTATAATGTTATTATTTACACATCCAGCTATTTTACTCCGGGATGAATAAAGCTTCCTGGTTCTATATCTTCACTTTCAAGCTGCATTTCTAATCTCTCGTGTGCATCTTTTAACATGTCACTTGCTTTATTTATCGTCTCTCTGATTTGTATTTCAATCCTTATGTGGATCTCCCTGGTTTTAATTCTGATAACCAGTTGGCACGTGAGTTCAATAGGTTTTGCATTAAGTTTGACAGTCTTGATTTTTGGCCATGCGATTTTGAATCTGAAAAACAAACTTTTATGTTCTGGTCATACTCCTTTTGATGTTCTCTTTGTGGCCGAATTCTTTAAATAGTCTTACGTTGTAAAAAGCCTGGGTGCTGATGATGTAAGAGGTGAGCTGTTCTCTTGTGTGGAACAACTGTCTCCCATTTTCTGTTGTATCTTCCAGCTGTCATCAACCAACAGAAGGTGCCGGAGCCAGTCCATAGTGAGACTTGTAGCTAAGACCAACCACCCTAAAGCCTTAGATCTGTGACACTGTCTTTCCTTGTCTTTACATCCTGCACAGTTTTTCCTACAGGGCCAGTCTTCAAGTTGAGGATGCCACTGCCACCTTATTAAAAAGGGTTTTCAACATTCAAAGTTAACAAAAATCTTGTTGCTATTTCCATTTTTTTTGTCTGCTTTTAACACAATCCAGCTCCGAATTCTGATCGATAAGATGGTGTGAACACCATGGGGTAGATTTTTTGCCTTTTTAACAGCCAGAACACAGAGAGAGGTTTAATGGATGCGTGTCGGGAGAGATTGACAAAACTAAAGCTGAGTCTGTATTGAATGTTTCATTCAATATGCAGGGTGCGATGAACCAACCAATTATTCATCCATCCAGCCTTACCAGTCTCGTCTGATCCAGACACAAGCCCACCACTGCCCCCCCACTGCCGGGTAGCTTCACGGCCGAGCCGAACTGCGAGAGCCAGCACAAACCATTAATGCGCACTTGGTAACACACTCCAGAGGACACACACAGGTAGAGATGAAGAACAGACATCAAACAAACTTTGTGCTGAGTGGTGGAAGGTGACGGAGCCTTTAAAAACCCACCTGTCTCGCCAGCTCAACCATCTTCAGGTTTCCAGGACCCAGACATTCATCTGTGTAGACAGACCTGAGGAATGTTTTCACATTAATTCTGCGAGTTTGATATGTAAAGTGTGCTTAATCCACAGTATTCTTAACCTTGAGTTAAAGATCTTTTAGGTTTAACACTAAGTTTAAGGCGGAAATAACACCTGCTAATATTATTTTTCAGTGGCCAGGACATGGTGGAGAAAGAGTGAATGGAGGTTTAATCACTCAGTACGACTGCAGTTCAGCAGGGTGAGAGAGGTGTCTTTACTCAGCAGAGGGAGAAGAGGAGTGAGTTTTCTTATTTCATGATGTTTTGATGAAAATGTATTGGAAATCACACAACAGCTGTTGGAGACCATATTTTTAAAAAGTCTGCCACCCAACACCAGCAACATTTCGTCGTCAAATTATTTAAATATTTTGTGTGATTTAGTTTCCACTTCATTCATTTTTCTTCCACTGCCAAGGAGACCCTTCAGGCCATATGCTGAAAACTGTAAAATATACAATCCAGCCAAAAAGCCAAGGTTCCCAGAAAAATATAGTATAGTAGGAGTAGACATCCCTAAAATATATTCTATACACGTGATCAGCACTGCTTACATATTTTTAGAAATTTCCCTTGCTTTGATTTTTTTTTTTTTTTTTTAATCCTTTCAAATTCTCTTACATTTACAGGTGTTCCTTTTTCTTTAAGATGTTTAACTACTGAGGCCCAAGCGGCCTAATGGATAAGTCACTGGCCTCCTAAGCCAGAGGTTATGGATGGATGGACGTTTAAATACTGTTCTATTAATAGTGCTTTTTACCTCCGCAACTCAAAGTTCTGGTCCATCAGTTGGGCCAGGCGGCTCCAGTCTCTGTTCTGGATAGCTACTCTGAGGAGAGAGGATGTTTTCATCAGATCTAACAGCAGAACTGCTCCGATAAGGCGACTAAACCAATGAAGCACATGAGCGTACACAGCCTGAACTCATGTCAGGGTGAGGTCAAACCCTTACCTTGCCTGGTCAGTGAGCTCAGCAAAAGACCTCATGGCCTCCACGACCATTGGTTCTCCTGGGGAAAATATGAATAGTTAGAAAAACTAACCACTATAGTAAAGGACATAAAGAAAACACAAAAAAAAAATATTTACAGCTAACAGAAATAAATCAATAAATGAAATAATGGCTGCTCTAAATGAATTTAAATGTCAAATCAAATGACTCGAGTAATCAGAATCAGAAATACTTAGAAATAATTATTTTTGTTACCAACTGCAGATATACAACAGCATATACATACATGTCTATCCATATATACATATATACAACATTCCACACAAAAATATAAATAAATATATACATATGTAACTATATGTATATAAACAGAGCTAAAATAAGTAAAAATGATAGTGTGATAGTGTAAATAAATGGGAATAATTTAGTAAAAATTACAAAGGGGGTGTGTCTGACTCTCTGAGGGAGGCGTTGTAGAGATTGATGACCAAAGGCAGGAATGAAAAAACAGCACAAGTAATGTTCCTCTGGAAGACGTACCAGCGAGCCAGCGCTGTCGGATGTTGCTGTGGATGCGGCCGGAGTCACTGGGGTCGCTCAGGTAGGCCAGCCAGAACGGAGGAAGCTCACTCATGTCCATAGAAACATAGTTTCCTGATAACAGACAATAAGATTTTTCAATGTCTCAGACCGTATCTGAAGATAACATTGGGGATAAAGAGCCCTAAAACAGAAGGTGTGGCCCCATAAAGCCCTAATATTAACATAACAGTCAGTTGAAGACTCCAGGAAAAGAGAAAATTACACTTTAAAAACCTGAAAGCACAGAACTGTGAGGAGTTCTCTAAAAAGTATACACAAATAATTAGGGACTTTTTAAAGAAATGCATTAACGTCATATCAAATACTATCAATGATTTTGCCTACAATTTACCTTGATAGAATGTATGTCATGAAACCTTAGTGTTTACAAATCATGGCTTTTCTGTATATGTTAGTGAATTTGTGTACCGTAACCCTGCTCTTCCATGAGCCTCTTGCTGAAGTCCATGTAGATTAACCCCTCATAGACCTGCAAAGCAAAGAGAAAAAAGACGACTTCCAGTGTAGACCTAAGCTCCCTTGCAGACTGGACTGTGCAGCATGAAGGACGTCACTGACCTGGACCACTCTGTCCTGCAGGCCGGCAGTGATGAACAGCTCATCGGTCTCCACGTTGAGGATGAAGTTTGCTCGAATTGGTCGAGGGAGATCCTTCGGAAACACGGATCAAAGAGGGAGTGGGTAAAGAGCAAAAAAACAGCTTCAACACTACAACAAAACACGTCCCCACACAAACCCTCTTACGTCTTCTGTGATGTTGTAGAATTTCATGAGACACTTTAGAGTGGCTGATACAATGGCACTGTGACAAGAAAAGATAGAAAAGTAGATTATTACTGTCAAAGTAATGAAAATTGTCAAGAAAAACAGTTAAGAGAAAACTAAACTTACCTGCTTCCGGCGAGGCCCTTTGTTAAAAGAGAAAAATAACTGAATTAGCGCGTTACAGTCTCTTTTACATCAGCCTGTTTCTGAATGTATATGGTGAGCCCTATATTTTTTCTTTAAATCCAGACAGATCCTCACCACTTGCCGAGGAATATTGGTGTCGTACTTCAGTGTGAAGTTCTGCTTCGTCAGAGCAATGCTGCAGAAACAATGCACGTCCAAGTGTTCACGTGTGTCAGATTTGAAGCTCAAGAACAGTAAAGACAAAGCAGAGGGAGAGGAAAGGGACTTTTGCAATGTCTAATATGCTGTGACGGTGGGTTTTTTACTTTCACTTTATCGAAAACAATGTGGATACTTCTTCTGAAAGCCAATCAACCAATTTGTTCTTATAATACCTTCACCAATTGTCAATGAATACAGACACACAAGACACTAAATGTGTCCAAACGCTTTCGAACTGACAAATAGAAGTAAGGGTGGACATAGAGTAACAGTAAGTGATCGATTATAAGAAGGAAATATTTGCAGTGTGTTGATTAAATGCAAATATGTGATTTAATTTGTGCCTAAAAAAATAATCTGTGATTGCAGTTTGGGGTTCATGTTCTTTTTATCCCTTATCTACTTCAGCTATTTTAAGCATGATGCCATCGTCCATCTGGTCACTTGACTGTGGGGTGAGGACACTGTAATCTTACCCTTGTTTGGAGCAGAACTGATAGAACTTCTTACACGTAGCCTGCAGAAGCCGCAGACCTCCCAGATAACTGCAGCCAAAACCATGAGGGTTTAAAACATCCAGAAGGTGATCTGACACCGTGCTGTGTTCCAGCTCACTCAGATTTTTACTCACCCCTCCTTTCGACTGATGCAGAACAGATCCTGCAGACTGCCGAACTCCGTCGGGTCGTTCAGCGGGTGAGGAACCAAAACCTATAACGCAACACCACCCATCATTTTAGCACAAGAAGTCTCTAAATCAGCGTGTTTGGGCCACGTTATAACATGTTACCAAAGTCTGGCTCTCCACCAGAGTGACCTCTGCCCAGAAGTTAGAGATGGTCATGGCAATGGTTTTCCCATTGAAGCCGTCTGAGGGATTCCCCATAAGTCCTACCCTGTGGGTCAGAAATCATGAGGGGAGAAATGACAAAAAAGAACTGGAAAAGATTTTCGCAGCGGACCTTCCTTTGTTATTTTTATTGGATGTGTTTCCTGACCACCGGTTTCCCACAGAACAATGCTATATACTACATATTCTGTTGATAATTAAATATAATATATACATATAAAATATCACTATTAACTGGATGAAGTCTGACCCTTCCACAATCACTCAGTGGTTACAGAAAGTAAAACATGTTTACATGATGGAACATATGACTGCCCATTTACAGGTGAAAGTACCTGTTTTTCTGAGGTGGACCCCAGTTACTGAATATCTTGCTTAGGACTCTTATACACTTTTACTATATCCATATTATTATTATTGCTATTATCATTAAGGCTTCTTTAAATCTAAAATATCTCTTTTCTCCTGGTGTACAGAACTTGATAAGATATGTGCTATACCCTTTACAGTGTGACAGATTAGACCCAATTTCTGTTTTGTCTTTTATTTATTTGTATTTATTTATTTATCTTTTATGTTTGCCTGTCTCTTTCTGTTCTTCTTGGTGATTCTAAGTGCCCGTTAATCTGCATTTAAGGCAATAAAGTAAAAAAAAAAAGAAATGATTTGGATATCAGTTCTAATAGGATGGGAAAAAGCTTGGGTTGTACACAAAAAAGCCAGACAGAGACAGAGGCTCCATCACAAACTGAGCGGGGGTCAGAGCTTTCTCACCTGGCGTAGGAGCGACACGTGATTGGTTTAGCAGGGTTGTCCTGTTTCTTCATGGAGTAGTGGGTGAGCCACTTGGTATAGTCTGACAGCCCCTAACAGAATAGATTAAAAAAACAATATTGATTGTATTCACAAATAAGCTCTAATAAGGTAAAAAAAATTGGTATTTAATGCCACCAAACTGCCAGCCTGTAAGCAGCCATTTAATGTCACTGGGTGATTGAGATTTCTTCAGGAAACTCACTATGTGTGACAAAGATCATGATTAAGAGCTTAATGGAGTTTAATGGAGGCAAGCGCACAAACCACTTGTCCAATGAGCTGGAAACCAGTCGGCAGCTTCATGCCAAACACATCCAGCTGCTTCTCATTGATGAGCCACTCCTGAGGATGGGAAGCATTACAGCAATTACTTACTATTTCTATAAATACAGGAAAGTATCAGTTTTTAAGTACTATTAACTCATTGACTGCCAGAGTTTTTTGAGCATTTTGACTGATTTTTCAAGAGTCACAGAATAGTTTGTGCTATGACTATGTAAACACCGAACACACCAAAAGAAAGAGTAGACTCTCTTCTTTCATCAGGAAAAGAAAATTTGTTTCTACCTTATTCTGTCCTTCCTTGACTTGCGTCTCACCGGCGACATGTTCGCTCATAGCGAACCGTTACGTTTTTTTTATTTGCCTACAGTCTATGCTAATCTCCCATCAAAAGTGGCACTGCCACCTAGAGGGTCAATTTGTTACTACATACTCTGTCTAGAAGCCTGATATTTACGGAAAAGCTTTAGCAGACCATCCCCCAAGCCACTCTCGTTGAAAAACATAAAAGACGTCTATAGACGTCTTTGGCAGCCAATGAGTTAATGCTGGAAAATAAAGAAAAGGAAACTAGAATGGAATATCATGTAAATTGTAATGTTGTTGGTTGTACACTTGTGCCTTAAAACTCATTTGGGTTTCACATTATCACCCTAAATATTTGAACTGAAGCTGTTATTCTCAGATAGTGGAGTCCTAACAGGCTTCCAGTTCAACGCTGTTTCGACTGAGTGTCTGTACAAAGTGTCGCCTACACACCCAGAACTGGCCAAAGGTTCTGTTTGGGACCTCCGGCCTCAGGCTGAGGAAGTCCGACATGTAGGAAAGCGTGTCCTTCTGGATGCAGTAGAACACCACGCTGGCCAGCCGCGACGTCGTCAGCAGATCTTGCGGTTTCTCCAAGAAGCGAGTTATCCTGACGCATGCAACCCAAAAAGGGTTAAGACCGCCACACAGACTCGTGCACCAAAGGGCATAAGATTTTTTTAAAACTGTTATCTCACAGTCTCACCTGTGGGTGTCGGGACAGACCTCCACGATGCCCCTGGAACTACTTTTTTCACTTTCCTCCAGCTCATAGTATATGATCAGCTCTCCAGGCTGCAACACACAATACAGTCTAGAGTTTATCTTCTCTACACCTTAAAAATGTGCTTTGTCCATTTACCAACATTTGGCCGGACAGCGTTTTTCCTTTTTTCTCATTGAAATATATCTAATTCTGATTTATTACATGTTTTGAGTGTTATTATTAAACACATCTAAAGATTTAGATGCAGATCCATCTATTTGATAACTACTGAGAGACATTGTTCATGTTTGAAATGACACAGGAAAACATTAGAATTTCCACTTTGACCAGACAGTAGCTTAATTATCTCACAGTGCCATACAAACATATCCATTTTACTTATGCTCAAAAGTTATCCAGGCACTCCAAACTTCTGAAACAACATAAGATGAATTATTTTGGGCACACGAGTACTGTGGCGAGGTCACAAGGTTGGACAGCACCACGTGTGACTGGTTTTACCAGACCAAAAAAATGGCCAGAGGTGCTAACAAACAGTGCTTTCCTGCAGCAATCGACAGCTTTTCAGGCTTTTGTGGATTTTCAGGTCAGAGCTTTAGAGGTTTCTCTAACGGGGTCAGGAATTTTACTTCTTGTGTGAAAGGGGATTAAAGTTGTAACAGGTTCAGTTTGCGCACAACTTCCATTGTTGTTATGTGAGTATAGTACCGTGTGAGTATCATAGGTGCACAATTTGTTTTTGGTTGTGTTTTAAGCTTTAGGCTAGAAAAATTGAAATCAGATCCAGAGCATGAAAAAATATAGATTTGTCACAACTTTCAAAAGCAGATGGAAGTTCAGAGAGTCTGTAGTTTATCCTGAAACAACTCCAATAATAGAACATCCCAGTGGCGTGGTTCCCTCTCACCTTTGACTTGAAGAACCGAATCACTTGAGCAATATCAAAGTTCTGGTCAGCACACAGCATGTCTCCTGCAATCTGCTCACACAGTAAAGAAATGCTGATTAAAAAACACCCAGCTGTGTGAATTATCAAACGTTAATGAATGACAAAAAGATCCTTCCTACCACCATGATGTCATCCTTTAGCTTTCGGCTCCGTATGGCAAGTTCCAGGTCAGCCACGGCGCCGAGTCGACCTTCCAATGTCGTGCTGCCATCATTCACTATATTCTCCACCGGGAAATCGTTTGCCGTAGCCCAGCGTTCATAGTGCTTATACCTGGTTAAAGAAAAATGAAAACAACTCAGGCATCTGTCTGTGGTGAAGCATCCCCATCAACGGGGGCTGAATAATGCAACTTACTTGTCTGCATTAGTAACCAGATACACCTCAGTGAAGAGCTGTCGCCTGCAGAGGGATAGGAGGTGTTCAGAGAGGAATCGGCAGGTCAGACATCAGCAGATATTCCACACGTTATCCAACTTACATGTTAACCGTTTCCCACCAAAAGTCGAGGATCTTTTTTCCCCCGATCCCAGGAAGCAAGGCCTTCGGTACCCCAGTCAAGAGGCTGTACAAGCCTGTGTCATCATTCTGAGAAAGATAAATCAGTACATTCGACAGGTTACAAACACTTTAGTTTCTCTTAAACACAGATCGTGATGATCTTTTGATTTTGTCAAAGATTGTCTGCATTTCTCTCATGGCTGTAATACAAAAAATATTCCTCAAATTCACTGAATATTTAAGTATTCAAATGAAAACTTGCATCAGGTAAATAATCATGATCACATCATTTGTTACATGATGAACTAATACAGTGTGGAGCCTCTGCACGCCCCTCTTCCCTTCTCTGTGGCGCGTGCCAAACTCCATGTCAGAAACCAGCCTATTAAGGTTTATTTTACTGTGTGGGAAGTACGGTAACTGAATTAAGTAATTTACTATTTCATTTCAAAATGTATCTTACAAGCAACTATTCGGTAAACTCCAATAAGAAAATAACCAAACTGTTTTATTTTTAACTACGCTTAAACTTTGAAGGAATAAAAAAAATCCCAACGCAAAGGTATCACACTACTACGACATTGGGACTTGTTTTGAAAAGTCTTCTCATCAATTGCCGGCCGAATGTCCCGGTTCATTGTTATGTTTTTCTATACATCTAAAAAATAGTGATAGATACGGAAAATATTTAATAGCTTGTGAAAATAAATAAAGTTGTCAAATTCTTCAAGCCATTTTGGTAACGGCTGTGAACTTTGCACTGCTCCAAGTTGTCCTGCAGAAAACGGCAAACCTACCTTGATTTGTGTCTCTAAGACGGTGCCGTGACCGGCTACGAGCAGTATGCAGATCATAGCTCAACTTTTTGTCCAGCTATTGACAAGAATATACAGTATAATGTGCCCGGAGGAGAAACGTCCTCGGTCCCTCGAACAATTAATGACCAGCGTCAATAAAAACTTCCGGTGAATTCTCTCCAAAATAAAAGGCTCATGTAATGCTAATAGAGGACACGGAAATGAATACAAAATAATGAATTCTACAACACTACCCATGACCAACTTTAGTAAAAACAACTAGAACACCATAAGACTTCATATGTTTTATTACAAAGATATGCACATTCCACAACGCAATGCTCACCGACCCTCTTTAACCCAGTTAGTTACATTGTTGCAATGCAGTCACCGTCCCCAATGAGGCTTTGTGAAAAGTACAAAAACAAGACACAAATAAAAGACCCAGACTGAGACCAGGTACGGATAAGGGATGCCAACACATGAATAAATGCTGAGACATTCAATGAGCTCATTTGATATTGAGGAGGACTGTACTGCTCTGCTGAGCTTTAGCTAACCAAACGCGCGAGTAGCTTCCGTTCCAGAGCCTCCTCCACTGGAAGCTAACACAATCATGTTTTGGAGCAAGGCATTTGATGTGGCCTTGGCAATTTCTATATGACTTCATTTTTTTTTTACATCTCTTTCCATATCCATCATGTTAATGATTGTAATGGAATTACAAAGTGACCTGGACAGCTAAAAAATAAGATAAAATATACTCCCCATTTCATGCACACTGAATGATAAGAAAGACTCCTTAAAGCATTTTGAATGCTCTTCTGGCCCCTGTGGTTGTGTTCAAACACACCCAGGCAAAAAGGTCAGTCACTGAGGGTCTGTGCTGGACGATCCCACAATGCCATGCTGTCGCAAAAGGTTCCTCAGGATCTGGTTCTTGGATTTCCAGTCTTCCACCTGCAACAAATACAAGGCACAGGGAATGTATTCATGTTTTCTAGAGGAAAATCCCTAGTCAGAATCAGTAGTGACCAGGAAAGGGTCACATGTAGAAAAGGCAGAATTAGGTCATCTGCTAAACGGCTGCTCTTTTGGCTGGTTCCAAAGATGATCCACTGTTACGCCATCAGCTGAAACCTGGTGGCTGATTTGAAAGGACCACAATGTCCACTTTGACCACCTCTTTAGAGTTTACAGAAACTGCTCATAAATGGTTTGAGCTCGGTACTGAGCTTCTAAATCCCACGGTTCTCGGTCTGGCCCACTGTTTTCCAATGTAAACGGCTGTTTTACATTGTTCTCATATAGTCATCTATGGTGACATGGTTATATTGTTTGCCTTCAGGATAAAAGGCTGAGGCCTCCAACATTTTTTTTTTTGGATGGCAGGCTAATTTTATCTTTAATTCCTTTCACCATTGAGAATTTTGTTTAAAAAGACGCATCATTTTTCACTCTAGCAGTTGTGCATTAGAGCAACATTAAGAAAACAACTTCAGAGGAAAACGGCATTTCTTCGGCCTGTCTTTTTGGCCAAATGTAAAGAAATAAAAAACACTTTTAACCAGAAACAGACAATTGTGAGCCTTGAACGGCGACGGGGCCGCACCTCCTGTCTGAGCAGCTGGTTGTCCACTCGCAGACGTTCCAGAACGCTCACATCTTCTCCCAGTTTCAGGTTACTTTGTCGGAGCTCTTTAATGTACTCACAGGCTTTGGATAAAATCCCTCCTTTACTCTGAATAAAAAAAGAAAAGAAAAAACATTAGCAGATAGTTCTGTTTTCTTTGCTTTTTATCATTCGGACATTCCTCTATATTCCTCCGGCGTTTGGGGCAGTGGCCTAACGCGATGGACCCGCTCTCACCTGCCCAGTCTTGGTGTAGTCCACATTACAGTCCGGGATGGCCTTGGACAGCTGAACAATCCAGTTGTTAATCTTGTCCCTGCGCCTGCGCTCAACTATTTGAAAAACAGTTTTCTTAGACATGTGTCAGAGCTTTCCCGGGTAACGTTTGTGCCATGCCGCCGGGCGGACGCTGACCTTCGTTGTGCTGGGCTCGCCGCTTCTCGTCCCTAGAGGCCCGAGGAGCTTCCTGCTTCCTGCAGAACAATGACAAGAAGTGCACTCCACTTGTTGAATGGAGAAGGTTTGCCTTTGGATAACACTCAACTTCCACTGAACCTGATCAGGTGCGGATTCGGATTAATAAAGGTGTAATTACGCCAGGTAGGGCTGAGTACGCGGCGCGATCGTCCTTTGATTAGATCCAAGCACTTCCTGGGGTGACATCATCACATAAACCTGACCTGTAAAACAAAAGAGCTTTGTCAGATGGTGAATAGCTAGCTGTCTCCACTTCTCATTTTAGTCACGTGACACACTGTAACTGAACCATGATCTTAGCTCCAGTCAAGATTCGGGGGCACATACCCGCGGGGGTGTTCTGGCCCAGGAGTGTGTCGGAGGCCTGCACCGTGGTCACCATGGTCCCGGTGGTGGCGTCCGCGATGGTGGCCGGGTAATAGGTGTACTGTGTCTCGGTGCTGCCGTCCCCCTCCAGCGCCTCGGACTGCGAGAAGACTGCCTGAAAGCGACAGGAAACCAGCAGAACCTGCGGGTCAGTCCCAGGAAACCCCTCCGGTAAAGTAGGAGCTCAGCTCTGACAGGCCGACAGCTTCCTGTCCGTTGATTTGAAGCGATAATCAGCTCTTGACGTTTTGCGGCAACCACTAAAAAAAGGAGATGTTTTTCTTTTGGATGTTGCACCTCAAGTTGTTTTAAAATACAAATAAAATCACCCCCCTTGCTTTGAGTTATTCCAGCTAAGGCAGCCCAGCCTGAGCAAATCCACTAGAAGGCTCATCCAAAATGGACTTCCAAATGTCCGCCATCCACGGTGGGATGAGTCCAACGGTTTCTCTGTTTTAACCACGGATGGTTGGAGAAGAGCCAAAGGGGTTGCTCTCACCTGTGTGACTGCCTGCGTGGTCGCAGGGAAACCGGCAACGAGGCTGACCGCAGCGCCGCCGTCTGTCTGGCCCTCCAGCTGGCCATCCGACACCTGGATCACCCTGTAGGTCACCTGCAGCCCGTCAGAGTACGCTTAAGAGGGCGATCTCACGCCGGAGAACGCGCATAAACAAAGTCTGAACAGAAACGTTAGGCCTCTATTAAATCAGACGAGTGGCCAGAGCAGACTCGTACACCCGGGAAACAAATGAAGTAGAAATAAACCGGTGTCTAAGAGGATGTGAGTGCAGGACTCATATAGAAGTCTCATCATTCATCCGTTTAAAAAAAAAACATTTTACTGACATGCATAGAGAGGGACAATCTCAGATTCTCGCTCTAAAAGAAAAGAAAAGCAATAAAGCTGCTCCTTTAAACAGCTGTGAACATGCAGATCACCCACTTGTGTTTTAAAATGTACAATGCTATCAATACCAAAAGAGGATAATAACTGTTTATATAGTGTTCTCCTTTAAATGCAGCTCCAAATTTGGGGCCTTCTGTTATTGATGACGCCCTCCTACCTGCCCGCCGGCGCCTTCCGTTTTAAAAAGATACTTGATGGGTTGGTCGGCGAAGGTGGCCGCTGACTGGATGGTGGCGATAGCTGCCGGGTCCTCTGCTGTAGCCACCGAGCCTGGAGGAGTTGACACGGAAAAAGCTCTAATAAAGGCAGAGCCGAATGACAAAAGTGGGCCCGTTCCAGTTGGGCCGTGGTGGGTTTCGGGGGTCTGTTTGTTTGTACCCCGGTCGTCCCGGGCTTACCTTCCTCGTTTACGGCGACAGTCCCGTCGGCTTCTGGGCTTTTCTGCTGGCTACTCTCGCGATAAAAAAAAAAGAAACAAAACGGTTTTTGTGAACCCGCTTTTTTATAGACCCAGGCACGCGAACCTATTAAATTAATTTGACTGTTCTCACAGGATATTAGCGCATTTAACTGTCCTACTTACCTCTTCATTTCTGGCTAGGATCTTGGACGAGGGCGCCGCCTTCACTCGCTCCAACAGCCAGACTGTGGAGATAATTCATGAGTTTGATAACGCCCGACACCGAGAGTCCAAGTCGGTTCAACGAAAAGGTTTTTACAACTGGCATACAGCTAAAACGGTGCCACGCAAAAAAGGTTGACGGAGGCGAGCTGAAACGGATGAGGGAGCCATAGCGGGGTACCCCGGGGTGACACCGGAAACACAGACACACCCTTCAGAATAAAACCGTGCTCGTGTTGTGTTTGAAGGAATAAAATAAACATCTGTCGAAAAAGCTATTTGCAACCCTTAAAAACATCCATCCCATGACACTTAAATTATATGTTTTGCCGAATGTGTACTCTATCTTGCTGTTCTTTTTCATTTTTGCAGCACCCTCCGTTTTGATTTGACACTCGAACCGGAAATACAAGGAATAATTGTGATCCATCGACAATTATCCTAACCTTAACCAGTCGGCCCCAGCGGTTTTTACAGATGTTAAACAAAACCATTTAGTGTCTATTCCCTGTGTGGGTGACTTCCTACAAAAGGTAACACGTTGAAAAAGAGAAACTCTAAGAAACAATCAACTACACAGTTCCCAATCATTCTGGATATGTAGCAGCCTGAACAAAGATCCACTTACGCTGCAGTGGTCCCTCCTCCGATATTTGTCAACACACCAGCGTCCGAGGCGTCGTCGACAGTACGCATGCGCAACAGGAAATTGAGTTACACGGTTCTAGATCCGGTGTTGTCGAAAAGGTTCGCCACGTGCACACGGACAGTAATTAATCGCGCGCTTTTTTCTCCAACAAATTTTTATTAAAAAGTTTACAGTACAAAATTTTACCAATACTTTACAATGAAAATTGCACAACAATGGGCGATTTGTAGCATATAAAGAGGCAAACTAAAAAACAAACAGAAAAAAGAAAAAGGCCAAGACTTTTTAAGCTGCTAAAAAATTATTTAACAAAATTTACAATTTTGAATGAAACTTCAGTTATATTTTCCAGAGGGTTTTATTGTTTGAAGAAACAGCATTAAAGTAAATAGTATGTACCTAATGTAATTAGACTATTGATACCATATTCAACTGCTACCAGCCTCATTCAATACCACAAATCGGATTATTTTTTTTGGGACATCATCTATCTGAATCCCTTTGGATAACATCCACATATAAAAGTCAAGCCAAAACCTTTTAACCGTAACGCAATAAAAAAGGACATGTCAAGTTCTCACCTTCTGTCTCACAAAAGTTACAGTCCCTGATGCCCATCTGAAATTTTCTCTTAAAAAATTCTCCATGGATAAATAGGATTTATGATATTGAATTGAATTTCTTTCAATTTAGGTGGGACGGGAAATTACATAATTTCAGTCCGAATATTTTTATATCCTCGTCCTACCTCTTTGAGAATATAGTTCTTCTTAATTGGATTTGGAAGCCCATCAATGCAGAGTTGTGTCACATTAGGAGTAATATTAGAGTATAGTATGTCTTTTGTAACCACAGGCTGACCTTAGTTGAAGTCCAGACGCTCTGAAAAAGGATTTATGGTTTGAAGAGCTAAGAGGATTTGATCTTCGCTTTTTTGAAGAAAGGTTCTATCATCAACCTATTATTATTTGCCTGTCCATTATATTTTTTCCAGCTATTCCACTATTTTAATAAGACTGGAAAGCATCTCTACAACCATTACGAATAGTAATGGCATACTTCCACAGCCAAGACAGATTCCTGAATCCTTGAGATAGAATTATACATCTCAGCCATTTCCAAAAGCGCTGAAACCAAAGTTTTTAGATTTTTTTAAAGCATTTATCGAAAAACATTTAGGAAAATATTTTTTTACTATAGAAAAAGATGGTAAAGCATATCATTACCAAAAGAAAAAAAAAAACAAAAAGAGAAGAGATACCAAATCTGTTAAGAAGTTGTAAGGTCTTATTTTATCTAATGTTTTGTCAGCACCTTTTCTCTCATGGTGAATACAGATATTTCAGTGTTTAATATGTTCATTAAACAGAGGTACAGAGGAGGATTAAGGCCACTGGGGGAAAAAATAATTAAATCTCAGAAATCTGAGATGCTCTTTTCCAGAACATTAAACAAACTCTTGTGGGAGTTTTTTTTTTCATTCTCATTTTTCTCAGAAATCTATTTTTTTATTCTTAAATTGCCCTAATCCTCTTCCGTACAGAGGCGTGATCTCCCCTCTGTAAGTAACGTTACATTTATTATAACCAACCGGAAGTCCCTAATCTGTCGTCTAACTTGACGGATTTCCAATTTAAACTAAGCTAGCTCGTAGTCAAATGGTCAAAATACTTAATACTTACGGGAACTACACATGTGATAACATTTTATCGGCATTTTTTAAATTAAATCTAACATTTGTACTGAATTTATGACGAAAGTGAAAGCAGATGTAAAACGTCATTCAGACCTGAAACAAGAAAGTAAACTATTACAAATGTAACTGAGGTTGTAATTAGGGAAAAAAACTGTGACGATGACACAGGTTTGAACAACGGATGATGGAATGATTTGTATTGTTAGTAATAAAAGTAAAAAGCACTGGACAGCGCCCGTGGTTCGATCCCGCGAACGGGAGGAATCAGCGTATTCTACAGGAGAATTGTTGAGAGAAGTAACCGCTGAGCTACGCCAGTGCGGAAGTCAAAAAGGGATATAGCTTATATATTATATCAACTACAACAAATGCAGCGAAATGGCAACTTTTCTATCAATAAAAGCACAACAGCAACGTTATAATTGAGCTCCTTTTCATTTGTGAGAAATATAAAGGGCTATATGTTTTTTAAATCAAACAAAAAATGCTCTGTACTCATGACGTAAATAAAAGTTTGTCTCAGGTTAGAAACCATGATGGAAAACTCCACACATAAACGTGACGTCATCACCAAGAGCCATCTGAAATCAGAGATGCAGACAACAATTGCCCCACAAAACGTTTTGTAACTATTTATAACTAATTTAAGTAGCAATTTTTTGTGCTGCAAAATGCCATCCTTCATTATAGTTGATGAAGGACCAAATCCGTTTTACAAATAGCAGTACACTTTTTTTATTACCAATATAATATGTGGAATAAATGATTGAGGTTCTGCTGCTCAAAATTCCCACAGCTGATCCCTTAAGATGACTAGTTGTGTGTGAGGAGGAAAGTCAGAATCATCAGAGCTTGTAGCACGTTCAGAGTTTGCTGCTGCGATAAGAATGTGGCAGCAGAGCAGGGCTTTAAAGAATCTGAGGAGAAAAACAGAAAGAGGTCAGACTCGTTCAGCTCAGAGCATTCAGACAGTGAAGTTACAAAGAAACCTTTGTGTACACATGTCCCCAATGGCTGACTGAGATAAAAACATTGACATAGATAAAATAGAAAAAAATAGAAATAGAAAAAAACAACCAAACAATGATCATTTGAAATTGTATTAATTTCAAATCCATTTGAACAAGACATTCATCTCAGTGAAACATCCAGTGGGATCAGTGAAATGCTTATTGTTCTTTAAAATAATGAATAATCTTAGCCTGTTGTTGTTTTAGAAGGATTAGAAGAAGTATTAGCTAGTTATCAGCATATGTCCAACTTTTTGTAATGCCGAAAGTAAAAAAAAAAACTCCTCAGATTTGAGGCCATTTACTCAAAATGAATAGTTTAACATAGATTTAGGCTCTAGGGTGTGTACTGGCACATGATAATATTTCACGTCTGTGTAATGTTACCTATAGTTATTGTTCTATTTTCCTTCCTCTTCACTCTTGTCAGTATGCACGTGTAGTTTTTAGAACTTTGATTAGGATGCTCAATGAGGTATTCGCAGAACTTGTTGGACGCTTTGGCCAGGACTTCTCCGTTTCCGGCCTGGAATTCACAGTCGTAAGGTGGAGAGCCCGCGCACTCTGCATAATGACAGCTCAGTCTGCCAAATAATCAAACGATATGGTTAATACCATGCACTCTTCATGTAAATATACAGAAAATGATTTTTACTCTGTAACTTTTGCTCCAACCTGACACTGGCGTTCTTTTTACAGGCAGTAAAAATGCCAAAATCCCCTTGCTTTTTGCCAGAGGCTGAACCTGAAACCAGATGGTAGATTGTTTGTGTGAGTTACACATAAATCTTTTTTGTGACTTGTGTAGAATGCAATATCAAGAAACGTACATTCATATTTCCACACGAATGCTCTCTGATGGTTTATGATCATCTTAATTTAACTTGTACTTAATAATGACAAAAAAAGGAAGGATTCCACGATTACCGTGGGCCAGATACAGAGGAGAAACGGTAGAAGCTACTCTGAAATAACAGAACCAAAATGTACACTGATGGTGATTCATAGTTCTATAATTTAGACCCGTGGAGGTTGTTGGTCTAAAAAATTGGTGAGCAATTGTTGTAAATTGATCCTATCAGAAGCATCACGGCTGCTCAGCTCTCTGTGCTAAGGTATTTTTCTGCAATTGTGATTATGCTTTAAGGTTGTGATAGACAACGAATAAATAGAAACAAAAACACTCACTTTCTCCATTCTCCACATTCTGCAGACATTTGTTCAAACAGGTCTGTAAATGTTAAACTACTGCACATTTAGATACAAGAAAAAAGGGCATGAAATAATGTACATCTGTGAAGTGATGACCCATGAACACACATGAACAGTGTCTTTTACAGTGTGGCACCATAAAAAAAACAACAACAAACAAAAGTAGGTAGGTCTGTGTAATGTATCTTATTAGATTAGATTTCAACTTTAACTTTGACATAGCCCACTAGATGGCAGAATGCATGAATGAGCCAACTACGATTATGGGAAAAGGTATTGACATGCTTTGCCATTTTGATGGAAGTCCTACAAGACGTTTTACAACAGTCCAATGATCCTCTGAGGAAAACAGTCAGTAGAGAATTGAGATCTGTTTCTCAAGTGTCACTTTGATTTCCATTTTAAATAAGGGAATAGTGCGCTTAAATAAATGTTTGATATAATTCTCTTTTTTTCTTTGTTTGCTAGTTTCTTGATAACAAAAGTTAATAATTTGTCTCATTGTCCCTTTGTCACACTGAAACAAACCTGAGAACAATCATTTTCTACTGACAAATACAAGTGGGTTTGGTTACGTCCGGGTTCTGCACGCGGCCTCGTTTCGATTAACTGAAAAGGTTATTGTAAATAAAGACTATTTCTGCCTCTTCTTGGTTTCCATCTTTATTCCTCCCGTAATGCTAATGGACTTTCGAAAGAACTCATTGTCACTCCACGTGAATCTGTGCAATCACGCCTCCCAAAAGCAGCAGTCAGATTCAGAAAGACAAGAAAAACACAATAACCAGCATCAGTAATAAATGAGAGATGACTCAAGACTCTTAGTGTCAGATTCAGTGTTTGGATCCAGTTAAAAGCTTCACAACTTTCTTGATGCCACATTTGCCTAGAAACATTTCAGCCAATAAAAACGCACTTCATCCAGGATTGAAGATACAAAAAAAGGTTTAACAGAGTTTGGGTCTGACATAAGTAACAGTCCTCAAGTGGTCGAACATTCAATTCCAAATCTTTCTTTTTTGTCCTTTTTCATATAGTATTAAATCATATTAAAGCGCCTAATCTAACTGTTTATTGGGAGATTAGTGCTAGCAGCCAGGGCTTCTAAATTATTAACATGCCTCTCAAACCCCATTACAAATAGATTGATGTTCTAACCCTTATGAACACATTTGTACTCAACTATAATAGTCGTGTCTTACAACTGGCCATATACCAAAGGCTTTTAAATCAGATGTCACTGAAGCATTACTGAAAAAGCCCATTCTCAATCCCATCATGGCACAGGACAGACCAATATCCGTCCTTCCTGAGTGAACTTTGATTGGTTGAAGCCGGATTGACACAGACCAGAGTTAGTCGGGGTTCTTAACTCTAGTTCTAGTTCTACCAGACTTATTTCTGCATTTGTTGTGTAATTGTATTCAACTCATGACATAGAATTCCATTTTTTAGCTGACAACGTCCAGCTTGTCTTCCCTACAAGACTGCAGATGAATAATAATAATAATAATAATAATAATAATAATAATAATACAAATAATAATAATAAAGCACTGCAACTAGCAACCCAAACAAGTCACTAAATATCCGTCAATCCAATCCTTTGCTGCCAAAATGATGATTGATATTACAAAGAGAAAGGCTGAACGATTTTTATTGAAATGAATAATTAATTTAGGCCAATCGGCTTTAGTATGCTTTCTAAAATGTTATTCATCTATTTTTTTTTTCATAATACCATTTTATTTCCGTTCAGATTCCTGATTACTACTTTTACGCTGTGCACTTTTGGCAATATAACGCATGTAGCATTTGTTCCATATCCTATATATTTTTGTTTACCTGCGTTTGCTCGCATATGAGCAAAAGTGATATCCCATTCTTAATCCATAGGGCCCAATGTGAGATCTGTGCACAGTGTTTTGGAGCGCGCTTATGGGAATAATTCCAGAAACGCATTTTTGAAGTCAGAACTGACTGGCTCTAAGTCTCTGACCAGTCCAGCTCATCCACACCAAACTCTCCCATCCATGTCCTCATGGAGCTAGCTTTGTGCACAGTGCACGGCCATGTTGGAAGAGGATGGGGCCATCTCCAAACTGTTTGCAAAAAGTTTGGGAGCATGGAGAAATGACCACAGAAGCAGAGAAGACCTCCACTGATCTGGAGTCCAGTGGCCGTGCGCCTCACACCGCTGCATCCTAATTGCTTCCACTCTTTGACCACTGACCGGGGAATATTTAGGAGCAAGGACATTGGACAGGCTGCACGGATGGCAACCCATCACAGACATGGACCTGGAATTCCTTGAGCTCCTGAGAGACACCCATTCTTTCTGAAATACCTGTAGAAACAGTTTGGATGCCTAGGTGCTTAATGTTATACATTTGTGGCTACGGCAGTGATTATAATATCTGATTTTAAATTATTTGGATTGGGGAGCAATTGCTTTTGGTAATACAAAAGCAATTTTTGCTCTGAAGACAAAAATCAGAGCAAAGCTCTGTTGACAACAATGTTTAAACTTATGTCTGGTTATGTCATTCTGAGTAAAACTGCAGTAAAAATTAAGATATGAAAATAAAATATTAAGTAATGAAAACATTTTGTTCCTGAATTGTCACGTGTTTCATCCTGTGTCTTTTAAGTAGGTGGTGTAGTTGTTTTTACCATTGAGTAAGGAGGCTCCAGATTCAAGTTTTTGTCAGGGCCTTGTGTTTACATGTTTTCTTATAGTACTAATTACATGCTTATTAATTTAAGCTTTCTTGTTTTGTCATTTACAGTCAGTCCTTTTCATTTCTCGGTTGGCACACTGTAAGTCCTCATCGTTCCACCTCGTCTTTTCTCGTGGTCCTTGCTCCCTAACTCTTTGTTCCCAAGTTTACTCACTTGCTTTTGTCCTTTTGGTTCTGTCTTTTGTTACTCGTAGTATTTTTGGTTTCTCATGTTTAGTTTTGTCTATCCGGCTTCCCTCGCCACGTGTTATCTTTTTGTAAATAGGACTTATGTTTACACAGTCACAGTGTACCATGTCATGTTTACAATCACATTAGCATCCCAAATTATTTGTAGTCAACCACAGAGCAAACATAAAAATGCAAACAAAGGACTGAGAGTGGAGACGAGCAGTAGTCTAATCGAATTTCTCAAATGTGATTAAGGCTGGTTCCACTGATTGATGAGCTTGTAACAGAAGCAGGAGTGGCCGGTAGATTTCTGTTTTCATCCTTCTCAATCTCAAAACTGGAAACTCAGGCTGCTACTGCTTCACTGTTACAGTTTGAAAATAGAAAATATCTGTCAAATAAGTTTTTTTGTGATAGAATAGCTAGGTACACATAGAAATGATCGAATGTCAAATAAACCTACCCATAAGAAGTAAGAGAACAAACACAGGTGTGTGCATTTTCCTGAACTGCTGTTAACACAATAGTGTTGCCTAGAAGGAAAAAAGAAAATCCATCAATCAGAGTTAATGGCTGGACATCACATTACACTACGCAGATGCAACAAGCCTTTTTATCTGAAAAAAAGACAAATAAAAGTGATCACATTTACAAGTTCTTAACTGTAAGCAAATGCTACAAATGAAAACAAGTTAAAAGTTAATTATCATACGTGAAACTTAACAACTCTCTATATTGATAGTTTTTATAAGCCTATAAAAAACATAAATCAAAAGCAAGGTGTTATACTTAATAGTAATAATGATGACACAATTAACAGTGTATTAATTTCTAAAACATACACAATAAAATTGATTAGACATCTCCTATTATTTACCTCAAACAGATATCATGCACTGCAACAAGTTAGCACAATATAGCCAGTAACAAATGTGAAAATGAGGTAATTCCAGTTTCTTACCGAGGCTCTTTAATGCTTTTTTCTTCTGGTACTTGCAACTGTGGATGATGGAAATGACAGAAGAGATTGTAGTAATGTGCTGGGCTGGGCATGATGAGAAAAGCAGCTGGACGGAAGCCAGATGGGAGGGTTGGGCGGAAGAAATCGTGAGCCCTAGTGCTGTAAATGAAACACTGTCCGTGTCTAAGTTCATGTGTACCGAAACAACCACTTTTTTTTTTAATTGGCCAATAGGAATTTCTCCCATTTAAGCCATTCATTTCTTATTTCTATTAAACAAAGAAATTCAGGTTACATTGCTCGGACTGAACTTCTTTTCCTTGATCAACAACAAAGTCTAGCGAGTTCATAAAGTCTCTTTCTCTGAACCAGTAATAAATTACCTTTGAGAAACTCATGAATGCCAAGCTCCTCACATCTCCTCCCCCATCTCTTACCCTGTGTCTTGCCCTTGGTGAGATGCACCAGGTGGGAGTGGAAATACTCGTTTCCCCCTCATTTTGGTGCCAGTTCGTTGGAATTTAGCCTGGTGAAGCAGAGGGTTGCCTCCCTTTGCCCTCGGGTGGGGGGACGGGTGCTGACTTGTCGTTTGTGCTTCTGCACCTAACAGCAGTTCAGATTAGCCACCCATTTTTGGAGTCCTTTGAGAGACTCCCCAGTTCTTCTGGGGGGCTTCTATGCTGACGTGTGCAATGACCTGGAAACCTGGAAGGGTGTGGTTGGAAGGAATGGCCCTCCCAGTCTGAACCTGAGAGATGTTTCGTTGTCAGACTTCTGTGCTCGTCGTGGATTGTCAAGATAGTGGACATCATGTTCAAGCATAAGCGTGTCCACATGTGATCCTGGCACCAGGACACCTAGGCTGCACTTCGATGATCGACTTTGTTGGCGTGTCAAAGGATTTGCGGCCGCATGTCTTGGACATGAAGAGGGGGGCGGAGCATTCTGTTGACCACTACCTAGTGGTGAGGTGGCTCCTATGGTGGACGCGGATGCAGGTTAGGCCTTAGCTTTAAGGCTGAAGAAGGATTGCTATCGGGTCTTTTTTGGTCTGAAGGACTTCGGAAGTGGTGTGGTGGTTAGCACGATCCCCTCACAGCATGAAGGTACTTGCTGGTCCCGGAGGACCCAGGACCTTTTTGTGTGGAGTTTGCATGTTCTCCCTGCGTCTGTGTGGGTTCCCTCCAGATTCTCAGACTTCCTCCCACAGTCCAAAAACCTGCATGTTAGGTTGATCGGACATTCCAAATTGCCCTTAGGAGTGAGTAAGAGTATGTGTTGTTGTTTGTCCTTTTATGACTTGTGTGTGGCCCTGCGATGGACTGGCGGACTGTCCAGGGTGTACTCCAGGATAGGCTCCAGTTCTCCACGCATTAGGCAAATAAGCAGAAACGATAATGGATGGATGGAAGGACTTCGGAAGCAGCTGATGGGTATCAGCAGTCTATTCGGCCAGTTGAGGTGCCCAGAACACCTCACCTCAACTGGCCACCGGGAGGACAGCCAGATGAAAACTTAGGACACGATTGAGGGACAATGTTTCCCGGTTGGCCTGGGAACGCCTTGAGATTCCCTTGTAGGAGCTGGCAGAAGTGGTTGGGTAGAGGGCGGTCTGGAGTAAATTGGATGGATAAACATAGAATCTACTAATACAATTGTAATATGTGTGAGCCGATGTCCTGTCCTATTGGTTGTCATATCTGATTCCATCTCCATTAACTCCCATCCTGTTTAGGTGTTTGCCACCTTGAGCACACTTGCAGACAGCCCAACATTTCTTCAAACACACGTCTTGTTTTCCATTCTGTGGTTTGATCTTCATGGCACCTACTTCCTTCTTCTGATATCATCACCAAACTTCTCTTCTCATTGACCTTCATAGTGTCTACTCCAAACATCTTATTGCTTTTGCCCTGGACATCAAACGTTAACATAAGCAAAACTATGAAATGTTATATTCCCACAAAGTCATCAAAAGCACCAATTATCATAAACTTCTGATTTCATCTGCAAAAGAATGAAGGACATAGTTTGGATCTCTTCAGTACATTACTAACAAATTCTAGCTGTTTTTCTTCCTCTTCAGACTCACATTTTACCTGTTGCAGTCTAAATGTAATAATGACATCAATATCACTAATAACAATAATCAGCATATGTATCATTTCACCACATACTAAACTTTTTAATTAAATGTAATTATAGAATGCCAATGAAACAATAAAAAGGACACATCTTGTTACTTCAATGATACAATCCAGTTCAAGCCAGTCAAAATCTGATTATGTTGTACTTACATTCTTCTGCCATTTCATTATTTCATTTTTGTTGGGTCTAGGTTGGCCAAGTGCCAGCTCCATAATGTGAAGTCTTTCCAATCTCCCGGTTTGCTTCCATGCCTTACAAACAGGATGATGAGTAGTAATGATGGCATATCAGTTAGTGCATGAAAAGGTCTTGATAAATTATAGTCTCTGTCTTAATGCATTCTAGATTAATCTAAATCTTAAGCCTCCACCCTTCTTTTCAGGTTCTTTTAGAATGCTCTGAGCATGTCTTTAAATTACTTGAAAAGTGATTTTGTCATACAGTACTTTGGTTTTATACTAAAGATTTCAGTGAAGCCCAGTAACAGTTTTTTAAAAGTTAAACAGTAAATGTTTTTTAAAATGCATCCTCAAATGGTTCCTTTTCAGCAACTGAATTAGAATAATGTGTTTATGACCGCAACTTTATTGGGAATTTAGCTCTATTGTCATTACTTAAAATAGATTTTTTTTTTTTACATCGAGATGGAAAAAGTTCGAACTTCAGAGAACTATCAAACTGAGGATAGAAATACTGAAAACAATTAGGCACACATATTTCCAAGCTATAAAACAGTGGCAATGAAATAATCAACTGGATGTGGAAAGACTGCACAGATGATTCACAAATGTATATTTTCCCACTAATAAAGTAACACAGCATTAGGCTCAGAGCGACAGAGCTCCCTGAGGATTTCAGTAGCTAATAGCGTTTTTCCATTAGTGCCTACTCGGCCCAACACGGTTTAGACTGGCAAGCTCTTTGTGGTTTAGGTGGTTTTACATTACATTTTATGACTGAACAGAAAGATGGGCTGACCTGTGTGTGAAATCATCCATATACAACACAAGCACGAGAAAACAATGAAGGAAAATGGGGCAACTACAGTATAAGCTGTCTAAAAACCTCAGTGTTGGACCACTGTGTTGGTTTGTGCATGAGGCATCACTGAAACAATGAAATTACATCACTGTTGCCTGGTTTTTAAATTGGGTGGGGTTTACCTGACAAATCATAATCTATATTGCGACTCTGCGACTCTATTGATTTAATCTGACATTTGTATTGGATTTCTGACAACAATGAAATCCAAGGTTATTAGTAATAAAAGTAAAACACTGGACAGCACCCGTGGTTTGATCCCACGAACGGGAGGAATCAGCGAATTCGTAATGAATTGATGAGAGAAGTAACCAGTGAGCTACGCCAGTGCGGTGGGCACAGGAGGAAATGTCCTTTATACCGTGTTTTACAAAGGCTAAGAGAGCAGTGCAAACATTAGTGGACTGTTTTTCTCAGTGGGATTCAATTAATGGTGCATTTGAGCCCTCCAAATGCACAGTGATACAATTGAAGGATTTTGTCATACTTAAAAAGGCATAAAAATAACATAGAAGCTATTAAAAATCACAGACCTTTGTCAGTGATTTGAAAGTATTGATTACATGTTCTGTCAAAACCTCAATGTTGAACCACTGTGTTGGTATGTACATGAGGCATTTACAATGTTTAAAGTCACATAAAAAATGAAACTACATCATTGTTGCCCCATTGGATAGGGTTTACCTAACAAATCATTATCTGTATTGCGAATCTGCGACTCTATTGATTTGATCTGACATTTGTACTGAATTTCTGCCTAAAATGAAAGCCAAGGTGAAATGTCATTCAGATCTGTACGCCACTCGTAGATGGTCCGTCCCTCTTTCGGGGTTATCAGACAGCCTTTGCTAAAGCATTCTGTATGACGTAAAAAAAACCTCAATAGGAAGAAGCAGGAAGAAAACACAAAGTCACCAACATCCATAGCTGCTGAATGATGCTAGCAGCAACAAACCTGCTTCAAGAAGGACATGCAGGGGTTCATTTCAGAGAAGAAAAACTGTGCTGTAACTGAGGTTGTAGTTAAGGAGAAAACTGTGGCGATGACACAGGTTTGAACAACAGATGAAGGAATGATTTGTATTGTTAGTCATAAAAGCAAAACACTGGACAGTGCCCATGGTTTGATCCCACAAATGGGAAGAATCAGCGAATTCATATAGAATTGGTGAGAGAAGTAACCACTGAGCTACACCAGTGCAATGGTGATAAAGGGATATAACCTTTATATCATGTCACCTGCAACAACTGCAGTGAAATGGAAAACTTTTCTATGAATAAAAGCACGGCAGCAGAGTTGTGCGTGAGCTCCTTTTCCTTTGAAAGAAATATAAAGGGCTATATGTGTTGAAATCAAACAAAAAAATGCTCTGTACTCATGATGTAAATAAAAGTTTGGTTCAGGTTTCAAACCATGATGGAAAACTAGATGTGACATGATGACCAAGAGCCAAAGGATGAAGGAATGATTTGTGTTGTTAGTAATAAAAGTAAAACACTGGACAGCGCCAATGGTTTGATCCCACGAACAGCAGGATTCAGGGAATTCAGAATGAATTGATGAGAGAAGTAACCACTGAGCTACTCCAGTGCAGAGGGCAGAGGAGGAAATGTCCTTTATACTGTGTTTTACAAAGGCTCAGCGAGTAGCACAAACAATATTGTATTGTTTCTCTCAGTGGGACTCAATTCATGGTGCATTTGAGCCCTCCAAATGCACAGTGATACACTTGAAGGATTTTGTCATACTTAAAAAGGTATAAAAATACCATAGAAGGCATTAGAAATCAAAGACCTTTGTCAGTGATTTGAAAGTATTGATTACAGGTTCTGTTTAAACCTCAGTGTTGAACCACTGTAACTGAGGTTGTAGTTAAGGAGAAAACTGTGGTGATGACACAGGTTTGAACAACAGATGAAGGAATGATTTGTATCGTTCATCATAAAAGCAAAACACTGGACAGCACCCGCGGTTTGATCCCACGAATGGGAGGAATCAGCGAATTCATATAGAATTGGTGAGGGAAGTAACCACTGAGCTACACCGGTGCTAATTTCCGAACAGGGAATAGCCTTTATATCATGTAACCTACAACAACTGGAGCGAAATAGCAAACATTTCTATAAATAAAATCACAGCAGCAGAGTTGTACGTGAGCTCCTTTTCCTTTGAAAGAAATATAAAGGGCTATATGTTTTGAAATCAAACAAAAAATGCACTGAACTCATGATGTAAATAAAAGTTTGGCTCAGGTTACAAATGTAAAACTACACACATAAATGTGACATGATCACCAAGAGCCAACAGATGAAGGAATGATTTGTATTTTTGATATTAAAAGTAAAACACTGGACAGCGCCCGTGGTTTGATCCCGCGAACGGGAGGAATCAGCGAATTCGGAAGGAATTGATGAGAGAAGTAACCACTGAGCTGATGGTCAGAGGAGGAAATGTCCTTTATACTGTGTTTTACAAAGGCTCAGCGAGCAGCGCAAACATTATTGTACTGTTTCTCTCAGTGGAATTCAATTCATGGTGCATTTGAGCCCTCCGAAAGCACAGTGATACACTTGAAGGATTTTGTCATACTTTAAAAGGCGTAAAAAATACCATAGAGGGCGTTACAGATCACAGACCTTTGTCAGTGGTTTGAGAGTGTTGATTACAGGTTCTCAAAAAGGTCATAACAAAAGCTCTGGACTTTCAAATGTTCTCAAAGCTGGTTTATTTACACACGGTTGTGTAAATGGATGACGTACATGAAAAATTGACAATCATATTATCTGATTATTAGATAATCTGTCACCAAATATAAAGAAGAAGATCATATTTTCAGCAGCTAATCTGCTGGATAACCAAAAGACAAGGTTTGTGTAACGTTTCAGGATCTGATGTTCTGATTCTGTCATGATTCTTTCAAGGAATTCATCAGGGTTTGTCATGCCTTGCAGCATTCAGAGAAAGTATGGTCAGAACATAAGACACTGGGTTGGAAAATATCATTGTAAACTCAAAATATAACTTAAAAAGGTGGATCTTTTATGGACTGGCCATCTATTAAAGAATGTTGTGTTTATGAAGCCAATATATTTGTATGTTTTCTTCAGGCATTGTCTGACATTTCCCTCAGTTTTTGTGGGCTACCTACAGGTAAGTCCAAATTCTGTCTCCTAAAGTCCAACAAGACTTTTTGGTTTTGACTGTCAGTTTATAGGGCAGAGTAAAGGAGTCTCTGATGCTTTCGACTGGGACTGCTTATATGCAGCCATAATCTGTCCTATATGTCTTCTTAGTCTCAGGGCTGCAATGTTTTATTGAACACTCAGAATTGTAAGAGATTTGAAAAACTCATAGTATTATCTCTATATTAACAAGTGAGCTTAAATAAACTAAAACATGCATGCAGCTCTCTCTGTAGATGTGCAGTAATAACATGAACAAACTCACAGAAGGACATATCAACCACAGTACAGGTTTAGTAACTAGTCCAATAGGACCATCTACTGGTCAGAACGAGTGTCACCTTCATATGCAGCGGGAGGACAAGTCACAGTCTAGAGGAGATTTACTTCTACTGAATTTACTGTATTTACTTCTACCAACACACACACAGGACTGAAATATCAGGCAAACACCTCCAGGCTCGACATGGATACTAACATGCTTAGAGCTCCAGAAGATCAAGAAGAAACTAAATGAAATTATGGGGAATTTAAAGGGATTGTGAGAGAAAAGAGGCCCTGCGATGGACTGGCGGACTGTCCAGGGGGTACCCCGCCTCTCGCCCATTGACCACTGGGATAGGCTCCAGTTCTCCCCGCGACCCCATTAAGAAATAAGCGGTAACGATAACGGATGGATGGATGAAAGACAGGATGCACAAGTGAACATGAATGGATGAATGACATAAAGCTGTAGGCCACAACTGACATCGAAACACAGGTACACTGACTCACTGGGATACACAGCAAAGACATCAGGATGGCATTTGACCAGAGGGTCGAACTACCAGTGGGCACCATAGCAGACAATGAGGACAGCTACTTTGGGATCCCACAGGAAAAGGCCAATTATGAAGATGCCGCAAAGATGGCTACAACCAATGAGAGGAAATAAGTCTGAGCCATCAACCCATCCGCTCCGCCAGTAAATCAGATAGCCTGCTGGCAAAGTAGTGTGACCAAAGAAGGAGAATGACCTCAATCACATCAAGACCAGAGAGCTCCTCACAATGCATGTTATAGCCCCAAGTCCAGGCCCTTAAAACTGCATGATAAGCGAAGAGAAAATAAGGAGGCAGAGCTGCCATCTAGGATGAAACAAGGAATATCAGGGAATACATTGGAAACATGCCCTCCAGTCATGCCAGTATTACAGTACAAAGGGATATGTACACATACACACACATACACACACACACACACACATACACACAGGCATTTAGCAGTTCTCCTAGAGGACTCAAACATGCATGTTAGCCAAATTGAAAATGGGAGTGAGTATGCTTGGCTGTCTGTTTGGTTTGTCTCTGTTTGGCCTCGGGATGATTTGTGACCTGTCTAGGTTGTAACCTGCCTCATGCCCAGTGACTGCTGGGAAAGTCTGCCCCCGCAATACCCTACTAGGAATGGAAAGCGGATGGAAGGAAATGTGTGTGTATAACGTCAAATGTAAAGATCCGACCCACGGTTCAGTGACCTGTGTGAAAACCACACTGCTCCTGCTCAATCCAAGGTTTAACTATTCAATAAAACACAATAACAAATCTACTACAGAATGGCTGAAAAGGAACACGATTAAGGTGTTGCAATGTTGTGGTAAAAGTTCAGCCCTCAACCTGACTGAAATAAAGAGGACATTAAGACTTAATTTCCATAAGGCCATTTATTGTCGCTAATTTGAGGTTGCATTTAATTAATTTCAACACTGTTTTTTACGCTTTACAGGGATGTGTTTTTTTAAAACTTTTTAGAATGCAACATTTGAAAAATAATAAACACATTTTTTTCTGATTTGTAATGGCCAAGGCCTCACTAAGGAGGTTATCAGTGTGCAGTAGTTTACACAATGAAGAAAGTCTACTTTGGTCATTGTAATGAGGTCAGCATTTATTTGCATGGAATATCTCCAGCATCCCGTTCTGTTTACAGTTCAGTGTTGAAAGACTTTATTTACGGGAAGTCTAGTGCTTTTTGTAAGTTTAGAATGATCTGCCAATAGGCTACTAATAGTTATAACCTTTTTTAGTTGTTGTCCTCCATCGTTTCTGTGAACCATGACAACATTTTAGTTGGATGCAATTCTCCCTTATCGATTTTATGCTGAACTGAATCCTGTTGTTATGTGAATGGTTTTGGCTCAGCTGTTGTTAAGGAGTAGTTGAGGTGAGGCCCACTCTTAACCCATCAGTAATGGCTGTGTCTGCTTTCATATGGTACAGAGAGGAGAGGAGCAACACTGGTGTAATCTGGCTGCATGCCTCTAAAAATACAGTGTGCTACACAACATCATCGTAATTATTTAATTTAATTCAATATCTTATTGTTCAATCGATATGGACATTTTTTTTCTTTTCTTTCACCCTATATTTAAGTTTGCCAGGTTCTCCTGCTCATGACCAGATTGGTCAGAAATTCTGTCTGAGCCAGTCTGAGCCAGTTCCTTATGGAAGTGCTTTCATGTGGGGTCAAAGTCATTCTTGTTTTTCAGAGATCCTTCATCATGGAGATTTTTGGTCTAGAGATAGATTATGTATGTATATGTATATATATAGTCTATCTCTGTTTCGTACTCTACACTGCAAATGATTTCGCAACCTGTAAAAGTGATGGTTGTTATCTCTGAGAAAATTACGACAGCATTTTTGTGCCAATGCAAAATGAGTTCTCCCTTCAATGTCCAAAACTACCGTGTAGTTTTTAAAATCACTGTAACAACATAGTTCTCACCTCGCTCTCACTGCAATATCAGATTATACAAACTTTCCCCATTTCAAAGCCAGCTATTAGTCATTGGATTGTAAGCGCAGCTATTTCAGGCGCGTCTTAGAATGTCAATGATTGACAGCAATGAAATCAAACAAAGCAAGTAGCATGATGAGCAGATGTGTGCTGTGTGTGCATCCGGACTGGGTGCCCTGTTAGCTGTAGATTTTTAAGAGTTGCTCTCAGAGTTTCAAGAGAGACAGCCATGGATTGTTCTGGGACTCAGATATTGACATGGACAATTTGTGTGATCTTTTTTGGGTTGTGCGTGGGTCAAGTGGCAGCACAAACGTAAGTTACTATTTACCATCAATTTTCATATCTAATAGGTATATTTATAGTATTGAAGTTCTTGTTGTTGTATAGGTGTGGATGAAAGTCAAGATCTTGTCAAGCTCGGGATAGGCCCATATATTAGCCTTGTTTTACAGATTACAATATGTTGCATTGTTTTTTCTTTACATATACAAATAGTTCTTCTGGAAATGTTTTTATTCCAAAGCAATAATAAAGCAGTTCTTACACTTTATTTATGTTACTTCAGAAGTGCTGGATGAAGAACACTACCTTAAACATGTTCAAATAAATTTCTAGCACATTTAATTATTTACCTTTCACTGAAAAACAATTAAATTACATCGACTATCAGTATTAGCAAACAGCCAAACGACCTCCTTTACAGTCTATTTTGACTCAGAACCTCACAATTGGGGGCGTGCGGTTGGTGTGGTTGTTGTAATGTTGCTACATTACTTCAAGGCAAAAGCTTTTCTTTGCAGCAACAGTAGTGGCAGCAGTGCAAATCACGCAGCCGGATCGCTAAAAAAAGCTTCTCCAGATTGTGAGTTCTTGCAGACTGCAGTGTTTAGCCGGCTGTCAGCTAAGTGGTCAGTCTGTGAAACCCCTCGCTGATTTGTTGTAGCACTGTTACAAAAGTTGAATGCTTTTCAACTTCCTCGTGTTGCGTCGCAAGCCAGTATACCTTCATGAACAAGTAAAAATACGTGCTACTGTACTCGCAGCACTCCCCACCCCCACCAGGGAGAAAACCCCAAGGTCTACCCAGGCCCTAATTTTTTCTTCATCGAGTTCTGGGGCTACTGAGGGTTTTCTCCCAAACAAAACATGTAGACTGGATGGTCAAACGTCCCGGTGTACCTCTGCAAGGGTAAACGTCTACTGTCCCTTGACCTGGACCAATTACCCAGAATCTGAGGTTTGATAATCAGTTGAAGCATCCTCTCTAAGACCCTGGGGCCAATGATCCTGGGAAGGCTGAATAGCGAAATCCCCCTGTAGTTAGAACACAAGGGGACCAGAAAAATTGGGACAACCCAAACTGGGGATGACTACCTTCAGGCCACAAGTCTTTGCGAATCCTTCTGAGTCAGTCAAGATGGGCTGTGCCTTTGATTACCAGAGCGAACAAAGTCATGAATGTAGCCTGTTTTCACTGGGGGTCCACATGCTCAGACCCCTGCCTTTGCCCACCACCCAGCCCACAGTGCACCCATTCTTTAATTCCTCCCCATGAGTGGTGGGCCAAAGAGTCTGGGCCCAGTCGGGGATGAGCTACCATCCTGGGTCTGACTCCAGGGGGTTTCCCCGCGTTCTCTTTTCAGGGCAAGGTTTTCATTTTCCTTCTGGGGATGCTTCAATAAGGTCTTGAATCGGTCTTAGTCTGATCCATCCCCTGACAACAATATGCCATTGGACAAATACCCCGGTAACACGGGGGTACGCAAACCCCTTCTACCACAGTAAGGCGGTATTTCTACAGATGGGACAGTCCCATTTAAGACAATTCCGATCAAATATAAAGTGATGCAATTTCAATTAAGAAAATCAAGTTGATTAAGTTCTAAACCAACTTAGCTCATACAGTGCTCATAAAAAATATTGGTTTAATTGTCCCTACCAAGGAAATTGATACCATCTGATCTCCTTTTTAATACAACATCCTATTAAGACGTACAAACACACACACACACAAAATGCCAGGAAAAAAAATCACACAAAACTGACACGGAGGCCTTGGTCTCTGCCCGACGCTAAATGTTTTGCATATCGATGATGTGTATCTTTGTACGTTTTTTGCGTGAAATTGAACTTGTTTACGTAAATAGTGATTTGCTAATAATGCATCTGCTGCATGTGTGAACCTGCCTGTTTGCAGACACTACATGGTGGCCATTCCTGCTGTTCTTCAGGCAGAAGCTGAGAACAAATTCTGCACAAGTCTCCTGGAACCTACGGAGAGTCTGACCGTGACTGTCACTTTGATGTTGTCCGAGAGGAACATAACCCTACTCCAAAAAACATCTCATGAAGAGTTTCATACCTGCACTCAGTTTACGGTCAGCTTTGAAGACCTTTGTCCTTTTATTTGTGTATAATTCAAAATATCGTTTCATTTGCATTAATTTTAAAACAGCTTTGTGTAAGTTGTGGAATGGAATGGAAACTTATCATTTGCAGAAGATGTCTTTTTTTATTTGTTTTGACTCTTTTAAGAGTTAATAAGTTTTCCATCATTACTTTTTACGAATGTGTATCTGTCACAGGCTCCATCGGTACAAACTGAAGTTCAGAATTTGGAAGTGGAGGTGCGAGGGGATACGTTTTACTCAAGAGAAGTTAGAAAAGTCATGATCAAAAAATATGAACCCAGAGCATTTGTTCAAACAGATAAACCAATCTACATCCCTGGACAAACAGGTAAGATAATTATGTCTGGAGAAGCTTATTAAAGATTAAACAAACTGAGGCAATCCAATCCAATAGTAATAAAAAGATATTCCTATTGTTACTGTTGTTTTCACTGTAACTATTATCAGAGCAATGATCCCTTGTATAGGTTGGAATCCAGAACCATAATTATTCCAATAACAATAGAACCAGTGACAGGCACTACATTCAGACCTTTCTGTGAAGAAAATCCATCCAGAAATAGAGTCAGTCCTCTGAGCTTGGAGGCATCTGGGATGGACCATCATTTATTACAGAATATCGAACCTAAAGAGCAGTAGTGCTATCCAGACTGCTCTCATCAACCAGTCCCAGAGCCAAAACGAATTCGAGCTTTAGATCTCTTCTGGTATTTTCCATTATTTATCTTTATTTTTATTTTATTTTTATAGGAATTAAGTAAATTATCCATGACAATAAATGTATTATTTGCTCAAACACATTTTTTTTAACCAGAAATCAGCGTTAAGTTCAAGAAGCCTTCCAACTAACAGTAAAAATGCAAAATATAATTGTACATTGTTTTCAGTGCATTTCAGAGTAGTTACTCTGGACAACAAATTAAGACCTGCCAGGCAGCTGGTGAGTATAACCCTTCAACTCTCTGCTAAACATTTAATTGAGTTCAAACAGCAGAAATCCTGCACCTTGATTTTAGGTCCAGTTCCCCAAATCAAATATTAGAGTTGAAGCGAAGTTGTGAAACAAAGTAAATAACATGGACAAGCATATGCTCTTTAACCCAAGTCATAGTGTGTCCACAATCCGTCAGCTTCCATGAAAGGATCAATAGTGTGATAAGAAATCTTTTAAAATACACCAATATGTGCTGAGATAACAATCTCTATGAAACAAACAATATGTTCATATGAATGACAGATACTTGTGGAAGAAGTAAAAGATGATACTTTAAAGTTACTTTAAAGCTGAAGCATATATCTATGAGGATGAACCCTGGAGTGAACCTCCCCCATACTCATTACGAATGCGTACTCACTGACATTTTTTTCTCTCTTTTTCCAGTACGATATCATCGAGTTTCAGGTAAAACGATGAACTATTGTTACAGTTGCTTCAATTTGGTATGTTTTACTCCTGAAGAAATGTATGAAATGAAGAACTCACACAGTGTATGGTCCATGTTCACAGGATCCTCAGAACAACAGGATTGCACAGTGGCTGAACAAAACCTCTAGTGGTACAATTTTGCAGCTTTCTCACTCCTTGAGCTCTGAGGCCCGAGAGGGAGTATACGTTATTTCGGTAAAAATGGGTGAACAGAAATTCAATCATCTCTTCAAAGTGGAGAAGTATGGTAAGTAAGGGTTGCTAGTTGGAACCACAGGAGGATTGGTGAAAATGTGAGAGAGTAACCTTCCTCCACAATGCAAAGTGCATCCTCATATGAAAAGCTTATTTCTTTTACGTATGCTACTGCAAACCCATTGGTTTTAATTAACAATAAAAATCAATGGGCAGAAGACTCCTCAGTGTTATTAGTTTACAAATCACTCAATGACATGGGACTGGAATACATCACTGATTTTTTAGAGTATAATAGTATTTAAAAGAAACGTACTGAGATCTTGAGGCAGCAGTCAGCTAGAGGAACTTTGAGTTTGGACCAAAAGGGGTTATGAAGGATTTTTTTGTTATGCTGTAAATAAGTTAAAATGAGAATTATACGGTTTCCCATGCCTTCCTTTGGTCCTGTTTTTGCCTTTTCTTTGACAAGTACAACAATAATACTAAGAATTTTACAAGCCAAATGTTTTTTTCAAATGAGGTTTTAATGGTATCTTTAATGTTTTTCAACAGTTTTGCCCAAATTTGATGTAAAAATAAATGTACCAAAACAAATAAATGCTGCAGAGGAAGAATTGGATGCTAAAGTGTGTGCAAAGTAAGTAAAAGTTCATCATTAGGAAACCATTCCAAAAAGTTTAGTTTTAACAAAAACATTTTTGTATAACTACTTTTGTAATGTTTTGTGTTTTGAATTCTTTAGGTACACATATGGACAGCCTGTGCAGGCAAGAGTGACAATTAAGGTGTGCCGACCTGTTCACCTTATTTTTTTAAAAATCACCTCTGACAAGTCACTTTTAGAGGATTTTGATGAAATGAGCCGATGTGCCACCAAGACAATGCAGGTAAAACTAAACTGAGGAGTCGTTTATTTACGGTGAAATAAGATGCAAAAAGCTCAAATAAAGAAGTTGCTGGAGTCCCTCAGGAATTTAAAATGATAATACATAATTTAAATGGTTTGACATTCCTAATATTTGTCAGGTTGATACTAATAAACATTTTAAAGATATTGGTTAGATTACATAAGATTAGAGTGTACAAAATTCCATCAGATTAGGTAGATCTATCTAATCTGTGTGGTGGTTAGCACCATCGCCTCCCAGTGAGAAGGTTCTGGGTTCCAGTCCCCGGGGGAACAAGAACCTCTCTGTGTGGTTCTCTTTCAACATTCGTTTCGGTATCTCACTATGGGACACGCCCCTTGCGCTTGTCCCCAGAAGCAATTTTCCACTACGCCAGTCCTGACTGGCCGACAGACGTGACGCTCGCTCCCAGGAAAAAGTGTCCTCCTCCTCCTTAAAGGCACGAGCATCACGCTGTCTCTTTAGTCTTAAACCTCTTCTCGCTCCTGGAAGCACCTCTCGGACGCACGGTTTGCTATACGTTAGCTTTTTGTCATAGAGCGAGCTAACCACTCGGTTGCCGACTGCTATTATTAGCTTACCTGCCGCTGCAAAGCGACGAGAGTCAGCTGGGCTGTATCCAAACAGCAGCTGTTTTCCGCTGTGAGAGCTAGCTGTTCCCAAACAGTAGCTATTCCGACCGCACGAACCCCGTCCATAGCGACCCTCAGCTCTGTCCCCATACAGACTGCCCAGTAGCATGGAGGGGCTCACACCAGCGACCAAGCTGTGTGTGTGTGGGAAGAAAATTTCCCGGGCGGACACCCACTCCGCCTGCTCGGCGTGCCTCGGGCTGCAACACGCCCGGGCCGCCGTGGCAAGCACGGTCGCCTGCGAGCACTGCGCGCGGCTGTCGAACAAGACCCGCCGACGCAGACTTGCGAGGCAGGCCAGCCTGTCGAATATTGACCCGATGATGGGGGTACCCAGCCCCCCACCACCGGAGTCAGACGCTGAGTGCCCCGGGGGAGACACCATACCACTGATCACCAGCTGGAGCGACCACCTTGATGTGGTCGCCCCACTCCCAGTACCCGAGGTCCCCGAATCATGCCTGCTACAGGCAGAGGAGGACACCGTGGAAGTGGTGGAGGATGTAGACTCGGGGGACGAGTCCATTAGCCTGGAGTCCGACGAGGACTCAGACATGGACGACCCTCTCACTCCCACGTCAGCTGCAAAGCTGACCTCCAGGGAGGAGGCGCGTGGCGGCCCTTCAAACCCGCCCGCCGGAACCGACCTGGACGACGTCTGCAGGAGGGCAGCTGCAAAGCTGGGCATCGAGTGGCCAGAAACCCCATCCGAGGCCTCCACGTCTCGGTATGAGGGGAGGCGGCTCCCTAAAGCTAAACCCTCCGCCAGACAGCTGCTGCCGGTGTTCCCCGAGTGCCTGGAGGAAGCGACTCGCACGTGGAGCAACCCACTCACGGCGAAGAGCTCCACACAGGGAGGCTCGTCGCTGGATTGGGTGGGCATGGAGGAGAATGGCTTCTCCCACCTCCCACCAGTCGAGCCCCTCCTGGCGTCCCACCTCCACCCCGGCCAGAAGTCCGCCATGACGGCGGCAGGCCCCACTCTGCCATCAAAAGCTGAGTGTTTCCAGTCCTCACTGACTGAAAAAGGCTACAAATCTGTAGCCCTGTCAGTGAGGGCCCTAAATGCATCTTCTCTCCTGCTTGCCTACCAGGTCGAGCTGCAGGAGGAGATGACAGCCTCACCCTCTTCCGCTGTGTGGGAAGAAGTTTGCGTGGTCACTGACCTCTGCTTACGCCTGCACAGGTGCGCGGTCCAAGCTTCAGGGAGAGCCATGGCCCTGATGGTCGCGCAGGAGAGAGCCAGGTGGCTTAATCTCTCCAGCCTGTCCCAAAGAGAGAAGGCCCAACTCCTCGACGTCCCTGTGGACTCGAAGGGCCTCTTTGGACCGGCTGTGGCCACCATGCAAAGAAAAAAGAGGGGGGAAGCGCTCCAACTGTGCCTGCCCAGAAAGATGCCACCCCCTCCTCCTGCAGCTCCCAGGCAGACGTTCGCCCAGGATGTAACCTGGCCGGGTTACCGCGTCCCTAGGCGTCAGCCTCAAGCTCAGGTGGCAGCCCAGAGCGAACCGCCGGAGCCGAAAGGCACATGGGCCAAGAAGCCGTTTGCCCCGAATGTGACGCAGGGGACCCAGTCGACCACTGGAGCCACTCACGGGGGCAAGAGAAAACGGCGAGCCACCTAGGACGCTGCCCACAGAGGGGGATGCTGGGCCCAGCCAGAGCCCCGCCATTTCCCCTCTAGAAAAGTTTGTGTTCCGGCCCAGTTCAGAGAGGCCGTGTTCCGGGCTCCTGAAGTGACGCGCAGACGCCGCCCCGGCGCTCGCGGTCCACAGCGACCCGAAGTTGAGGAAGGTCGGTCCTGCAGACAGCCCTGCAGAGACCCTGTGTTACAAGGGCACACACCAGTACCCCAAAACACACACCCTCCCCCCCTTTTTCATTAATAAAGTTGTTATCCACTGCGCATCCAGGTCCAGAACCAAGGGCGCAGACTGGATCATTAATGAAAAAAAAACAAAAACAAAAACAAAAACAAACAAAACGCGGCTGAAAAGCCCCGCGTAGCGCCACGAGGGGGAGTCATAACCCCACTCGTTGCGCAACATTCAGTCCGCCGGGGCTCCGGCACGGACTGAATGTTGCGGCCGCGTCACTCACTGGGTGGCCCCGCACATCAGCTGGACCACTGTTGGGTCCACTGGCGGAGCGGGCCAAGCAGAGGCGCGCGTGTGTGACATCGGATTGGGTATTAAAGACCGTAACCAAGGGTTACAGGCTCCGATTCGAGTCCACACCGCCCAGATTCACCAGAGTCCTGGAATCACGGGCGCAAAGGGACAAAGCTCGCATATTGCAGAAAGAGATAAACTCCCTGCTAAACAAAGGAGCTGTCCAGATAGTACCTTCAGAAGAGAGACAAAACGGTTTCTATTCGAGGTACTTCTTGGTCCCAAAGAAAGACGGTGGCTGGCGTCCCATATTAGACCTGTGCGCACTGAACAGATACCTGAGACGGTACAAGTTCAGGATGCTGACGCACACGGCTCTGCTACGGTTGGTACGCCGGGGCGATTGGTTCGTGTCCATCGACGTGAAAGACGCGCTTTCACATCCCTATTCATCCCCCGCACAGAAAATACCTACGATTTGCATTTCAAGGCACAACGTACGAGTATATGGTCCTCCCATTTGGCCTTTCGCTCAGCCCGAGGGTGTTTGTAAAATGCACCGAGCGGCGATTGCGCCACTGAGGGAAGGGGGAATGCATTTGACAACGTACATATACGACTGGTTTCTGGCCACAGGGATCGCCATGGGAACCATCCTGGCCAGAAAAGTCATTACTACGGATGCCTCTCGATCAGGCTGGGGAGCCACCTGCGAAGGCAGAATAGTAAATGGCGCATGGAACTCGCATATGCAGTTACTCCATATAAACTGCGTGGAGCTTCAAGCTGTGTCACTGGCCCTGAAACATTTCTTGCCTCTGCTAAGAGGACAGCATGTTCTGGTCAGGACCGACAACACCACGGTCGTGGCATATATCAACAGACAGGGCGGGCTGCGCTCGCATCGTCTGCACATGCTGGCATATGCGGCCACCCATGGCGTCTCTCTCTGTGCAGGGACCTCCTGACGCAGGCGCGCGGAGAGATATTTCATCCTTACCCGGAACGCAGGGCTCTATGGGCCTGGCCCGTGAAAGGTAGAATCTGGCCACTGCCGGGCTCCCGCCGAACGTCATTGCCACTATCCAGGGTGCCAGAGCACCATCTACGCGCTCTGCTTACGGTGGTAAGTGGAGCGCCTTTGATGAGTGGTGCATCAAAGCGGGGGTGCTGGCTTTTCAGAGCCCTGTGCCGATCATCCTGACGTTCCTGCAGGAACTGCTGGACAAGGGTTTGGCGTTCTCCACTGTCAAAGTGTACTTAGCCGCTATATCAGCGTGCCATGTGGGCTTTGGAGACAAAACGGCTGGCCAGCACCCGCTCGTTTGTCAGTTTATGAAAGGGGCACGACGCATGAGACCAGTGTCAAAGGATTTGGCCACACCGTGGGACCTGTCCACGGTCCTGGATGCGTTGTCGGGGCCCCCCTTTGAGCCGCTGCTTCAAGTGGAGCTCAAAGTACTGTCTTTGAAGACAGCGCTGTTACTAGCACTGGCTTCGGTCAAGCGTGTGAGTGACATCCATGCGCTGTCGGTGAACCTGGCTTGTATGCGTTTTTTGACGGGGGATTCAAAGGTTCTGCTAAAACCTAACCCCGCGCTTACGCCTAAGGTTTTTAACCCGGCAGTGCCATATCGCGCTATTGAGCTGTCAGCGTTCTACCCTCCTCCGTTTTCATCCAAGGAGCTCGAACGCCTGAACGCGCTCTGCCAGGTGCGCCCACTGCGCGCTTACGTGGACAAGACAGCTGGGTTTAGAAAATCAGAACAGCTGTTTGTTTCATGGGCTGCGCCGCACTTGGGGAAGCCTCTTACGAAGCAGAGGTTGTCACGCTGGATCGTGGAGGATATTACCTTGGCCTATGAGAGCAAGGGACTCCAAGCCCCCTCAGGGCTGCGTGCTCATTCCACTCGTGGGATGGCCGCGTCATGGGCACGGTTCCAAGGAGTTTCTGTTGAGGAAATATGTGAGGCTGCTAGCTGGTCTACACCTCACACTTTCTCCAGGTTCTACAGTTTGGATGTTACAGCACCCACTTTGGCTCACAGAGCTCTTCACGTGGGTTCTGAAACAGGTATAGGGCTACCTGTGTGACTATGGTTATCTTTTGATAACAGGTCCTGGAGGTATGCTTGTCTGGCAATACGGGAGTCTCTATATCCCATAGTGAGATACCGAAACGAATGTTGAAAGAGAACTTTAGGTTAAGAAATTAACCCCGGTTCTCTGAAACATGAGTGAGGTATCTCACCAGATCACCCTCCTTGCCTTGGAGTGAGGAAGAGGTGTGTTTTTTGCTCAGACTAAAGAGACAGCGTGATGCTTGTGCCTTTAAGGAGGAGGAGGACACTCCTCCTGGGAGCGAGCGTCACGTCTGTCGGCCAGTCAGGACTGGCGTAGTGGAAAATTGCTTCTGGGGACAAGCGCAAGGGGCGTGTCCCATAGTGAGATACCTCACTCATGTTTCAGAGAACCGGGGTTAATTTCTTAACCTAAAGATTTTGCATGTTCACCCTGTGTCTGAGTGGGTTCTCTCCGGGTTCTCCGGGTTCTCCAGCTTCCTCCCACAGTCCAAGACCTGCATGTTAAGTTGATTGGACATTTTAAATTGCCCCTAGGAGCGAGTGTTAGTGCGCATGGTTGTGTGTCTCTGTGTGGCCCTGTGATGGACTGGCGGACCATCCAGGGTGTACCCTGCCGGAAATAAGCAATAATGGATGGATGGATAGAGCTTTATGGTCTAATTTAATCTAAAGTAATTGAATTTGATACTATTTGGACATGTATTTAAGTAAATTTTTAAAAATGTTTTCCTTTTATTCTAATGGCTAGACCGACAAAAGAGGATGTGCTAACTTTAACTTGAAGGTGGCAGCGTTTACCAGACACAAACCCTCGGTATTTAAGGATGTGTTAAATGTCACTGCCACAGTTGAAGAAGAAGGGACGGGTAAGTTTTTTTTAAAGAACACACAAACACACACAAATAGACAGATAAATACAGTTGTGAAATTGAGGCTTTTTTTGTGTGTTTTTAGGTGTTTCACACCCCCAACAGGAGACAGTAGAGATCTCGCATGTTATTGCAAAACTAACTTTTGTCGATACTCCTAATTTCTATGAGAAAAACTCAATTGTTGAAGGAAAGGTAAGTGCACATCTTATCAGTGCTATTTTTACGAAGTGTACTTTTGATGTTACATAACTCTGTTTTCCACAGGTTAAAGCTGTTTACTTCAATGATACACCCATAAGAGGTGCATCGCTGCACCTGTTTGAAAAGAGGTCAGAACAACTATTACAGAATCTCACTACTGACAGTGATGGAGTTGCTTCGTTCACTGTCAACACAGAAAGTTTCAATGGGGATATTTTTCTCCGGGTAAGTTAAAAGGAGTTACATCTCAATTTAAAGGATGGTGCAAGGTATTTTCAACTGATTGCTGTAACGATCTTTGACTCCGTGGAGGTGGAGTGAAATGTACAGCTCAACAGAAGTTTATCTCGAATAGGTTATTTAAGGAGCAGAAGACGCTCACAGGGAGGATCATCAAAATTACCACAACAAAGATCTGGGAGCTAAACTAGAAAACTTGACAACAAAATCTAATTGTCAGAAAGAACAAACAATTACGAGAAAAGACAGAGAGAGATATGAGTTGGATATGGGTAGATTTACAGACAGGTGGGAGCAATCAGGGGTTAGCTTGACAATCACAATGGAGGGAAAAATCACTCAGAGGTAACAAGTCCAGTTCTGCAAGCGGAGGGAAAATGTCCAGAATAAAACAGGAAGTGCCTGACACGACCAACGTGATCGCATCCACCACACCGGAGACTACACATTAAGCTACTCAAAACGTGACAAAACTTTCACGACAACACTTGGAAATGACTACCTTCAACATTTTTGATGGAACATTAAATTGAGCTTTAATTCTGCCCATTAAAACAAAAGGTATATTAACCTCCATAATATCTTTTTACTCCAAACTAGGTGGTCAGCACACTAGGGCAGCCAATCCATCACTCCACAGTACCCTTTTATCAAACAAAATTTCACAGGCTGTCTGTCCTCCAACCTCCCTCTGCTGACACTAAAACAGTCAGCTCCCTGAAAGTGAAGACGAAGGATGAAGCACTGCTGTGTGACCAAGAGGAGGACATTTCCATCCAATACACCATAGTGAAAGAAAACGAGGGCTCTGTGAACGTGATGTATCTGGTGAGTCATTCCCGACGAATTCGACACAGGCTCTTTCCCCTGAAATTAAAACTGGATGTGTTTATATTTAATATTGCCTAAAAGATAGTTGATGATACCTAACTTTGTAATAAAGTTAAGTGTACCTAAAGGATATGAAGATATTTTGGTTGCTTAGAAATGCCTTGTTGAGCTCTGGATATGTTTACTTTTGCTTAATATCAGGTCTTGTGTGAAAATACAACTAAGAATTCATTTTGAGCAGGAAAAAGGGGCATTTATGTCTTTTTTAAATATATTTTTTCATCTTTTGCTCATAGAGGTCTGAAAAGTTGAATAAGATTTATATTTCCTCTGCAAGGCCACACTTCGTCATTGTCCTGGTACAACAACATTGGATGCTGTGCAGAGGAGGTTTTAAAGCAAAAGAACACAAAAAATGAAATAATTGAATACAAATAATAATAATAAATGTATTGTCCTTTCAGGATTGCACCTCACAAAGTAAAAAAAACTGCACCTCCACTATAATCACTATAATTTGCCTGCAGTCCAATATTTGTTATCGGTCAGATCGTTACAGAAATATTCTAATAGCACAAATTACAAAGTAAAAATAGACAAACATCCTCCTTAAGATTGAGTGAGTGTAATAAGCAGCAGCACAGTTGAATGCTACAAACCACTGTCTTTCAATAAATCAACATGTTTCTTTAGGAGGTTGGTTTTGGTTCACTGTGCAAGATTCATGGAAAGGTTAAGTCACATAAGACATTTTGCATGCTAGGAAAGATCTGTGTTTAGGCTTTTTAACCTTTTTACATCCTATATCCTACAAATATGTGTTCCAGCGTCACTGTAATTTTTTTTCCAGTCCTCAAACAAATGTTGAGCTAATGTTGAGTCACTCAGTCTTCCTCTTTGACCCGTCAGGTCTTAAGCAGAGGGCAAATTGTATCCCATGGATTCAGACCAGTTGAAGTGCGCAATACACATGGTGTGTGTATACATTTGTTCAATTCATCAATTTGTAGAATAATGCTGCAATTAGATAAATTATTATTGATAAGTAATAACCGATTAATGTTTTTTTCCCCATCTGTTTAGTGAATGAGGGGACGCTGGTGTTTAAGTTAAAAGTGTCTCCAGACATGGTACCGGATGTTCAGGTTGTGGCTTATGCAGTCCTCCCCAGCAAGAATGTGATTGCTCACACTGCCGACTTTTCGACGGGCGAATGCTTCAATAATAAGGTTAGTGGAAGAAGAGGACGAGCACTTGTTAACTTTAAGCCTGAAGTCTCATGGCAAAAAAAACGATGAGATGCTATTTAGTAACACATAATTAAATATTCAAATTATTCCCCAGACTAGAATTTAGAATAACAGAGGAGGGCTGTTTCATGAACCATAATGTTTATTAGTTTGAAATATGATCTTGCTCGAGCTTTAACTCACATCTCTCGGAAAATTGATCTTACATCCCAAGGGAGGTTGGGAAATTGAATCTGAATAGACCATATTCAAGACCACCCCAGAGGCAGACCCGACCACAAATCAGACGCACACACATACTGTAACACACAAAAAAGGAAAAACACAACACGCATGCCATACAGACACACGACACACACTTCAACTAACACCCCCACCCCAAAAATAGAATAAATAGATAAATAAAGCAAACAAACCAATCGCTTACATTCATTTATAAGAGAAACTAGATAAATAAATCACCCCAGAATGTACCTTTGTGGGCACTTTGTGGATGGGTAGCAAAACTGCACTTGCCAGCTCCCCTCTGGCACCAGGAAGCCCCCAGGCAATAGGGGGCGTAGAAAGACCCCTCAACTCGCCATGCTTTTGATCACTTTTTACATTTTTTATTAACATTTATTGTAAAAGCAGAAAATACTGGCTACATTTAGCCTGTTGATACTGTACAAGCCTAGACTTTAGCCGGAAAGGAGTCGCGACTGTTTGTTTTTCTGGTCGTGCCAGGTATCCCTGGAGTTTTCCCTGTCCTCAGCTGTCCCAGGAGACCAGACCGGAATGCAGCTGAGTGCCCAGCCACACTCCCTGTGTGGCGTGAGCGCCATCGATCAGAGCGTCCTCATCAAGGAGCCGGGAAAGACTCTGACCGCAAAAAAGGTGACGTCCGGTATCCGCTGGAGTCAAACATCTGGCCGATACATTCTCATTGTTACCCTCTGAGGCTGTGTCCATGTGTTGTAAAGAACATTTCTGCCACACAGTGTGCAACGCAGCTCGATATTCCGGTTATGTCTTAATTTGTACGTGTACACACACACATGTATATACACATAAACATTAACTACTACAGCAAAATGATGTATGTCACATGTCTCAAACTGATGAAGGAACCGCATAAACAGAACAACTTTGCATTCACATTTTGAACTAAAAATAGAGAGTTGATAACTCAATCTTCCATGTCAAAGCAAAACTTCATAGATTTGAAAATCAACTTTGCAGCTAACTTTGCTCTGTTTTTCTTCCAAGATTTATGGGTTGCTGCCTGTCAGGAAGGCATATTCTTTTCCATACAAGCTTCAAGACCCTACAGAATGTTTAAATGTTAGACCAAAGAGATACATTTTACCACATCCGAACGGAAGGGAAAACAGTGCCTATGAAGTTTTCAAGGTTATCTTAATTCATGCTCGTCTACTATTCAAAATGTTGGCTTTTGTGCTTGTGTTAAACCCTTTTGTTTGTGTTTTTTTTATCCAGCGCACTGGATTGAAGATCGCAACTAACTTGATGATTCGAATTCCGGATTGCCTCAATTTCAAAGGACTCGAATATCATTATGCATCGTTTTCATATAGTGATTATGTCCTCTTTTTCTTATTTGCAGAAAGTTTGCATAATTTTGATCCTTTTGTGTGTTTTACGGTTTTTGGTTAATTTTCACATCCTTGTTTAGGGACAAGGAGTTATGATTCTGCAATTCCAGTGACAGCCAGATTTAGCATGAGAGAACCATCTCCACCCAGTACTCCTCCACCATTAAAGACCATCCGTTCATTCTTTCCTGAGACTTGGATTTGGAACCTGGTGGAAGTTGGGTGAGAGATGATTTTATTTATCAAGTACATTTGAGTGAACACATATTTTTCATCTGAAAAACACTGCCTATTTTTTTTATTATATGATAGAACATTGGATTTAATCCACAACAGTGTTTTAGCATGTGTGTAGCTGCATGACAGTGTGGTCAGTAGCACAATCTCCTCACAGAAAGAGGGTTGCTGTTTGCAACTGTACTGGATTCTTTAGGTTTGTAGTTTGCATGTTCTCCCCATGTACAGTATGTTTGGGTTCTCTCCTGCATGACCAAATGGACTGAATGGAAGTGGGCGTAGTTGTCTGTCTGTTCATCTGTGTGGTCCTGTGATGGGCTGGTCACTTGTCCAGGGTGTACCCCGTCTCTCATCCAGTTCTAAGTGCAATGGGTACCCCACAATCCTGAAATAAGATGAAACGAGTATGAAAAAACAGGTATTTCTGGCATTTGTGACAAACCAATTATTTAGAAAATAGGTTTGTAGATCAAGGAGTTGCATCCATGACCTGCTTTCATTAGTGATCATGCATGAGGTGGGGAGACGTCTCCCTGTGAAATTTAAGATGAACTTTCAAGATGACCACAGTGTGAATAGGTTTAAAGAGGAAAAATGACACATATGGAATGATTTTGTACATTTGTACAAAACATAATTATAACCTTAGTGTCCAACTGTATATTTATTCCAGAGAGTCTGGCACGAGGGATGTGTCCTTCACTGTCCCAGACACCATCACGACCTGGGAGACGGAGGCATTCTGTTTGTCCCCTCAAGGCTTTGGTCTGGCTCCTCGTAAAAACCTCACCGTTTTCCAGCCCTTCTTTCTGGAGCTGACACTGCCCTACTCCATCATCCGGGGAGAGAACTTCGAGCTGAAGGCAACTGTCTTCAACTACCTGAGCAGCTGCATCATGGTAATGGATGGTTTTACTATAACCACACTCTCTATATCAGTTTGGCCTACATTAAACTATCTTTAAGCATCCTGATACACAAAATACCAACCATGCTTATTAGTCTTTTGAGAATTAGACAAACAATTAAATTCTGATGAAGCTGTTGGGGCACACGGTGGACAAGAGGAGTACAGGGACCGTGGAGGCCTTCAGTGACTGGACCAAATAAACAAACAAAAAAAAACTGTTTCCTTCTGAACACCATCAAGACCAAAAAACAGGAGGTGGACATCAGGAGATCTTAAAGTCCCTCAGGGGAGATAGAGACTGTTTTGACCTATAAAAACTTTGGGGTACTACAGAATGATGAACTGGAATGATCTGACAACAGAAAACCAGAGTACAGGAAGGCCCAGATCCATCTGTTCTTCACTCAGGCCCTTCAGTGTCTGCATGGCATGTTGTGCATGTTCTGAAAGGTTTAGGGGGTCCTTTCTACCTATTAGAGTAATTTTTGTTGATAATTGCTAATAATCTACTTAAATATTAAATAATTGCAACCATTTAAATTTTGAGCCATTGCTCCATTTCCTGTGGGACTTGTGGATACTTCGACAGGAGGATGACCCTTTGCGAATCAGAAACCACCAGCAGATCAAAGTTGTGGGAGACATTGAGAATGTTTTGAGTGTGACTGAGTGCGTGTGTGTGGCCCTGTGATGGACTTTCAACCTGTCCAGGGTCTACCCCCCCCCCCATGTCCAATATCAGCTGGGCTCCAGCTTCCCTGTCACCCTACTAATAAATGATAAATGATTTATATCCAATAACTTCCACACTGCTAAATTTTTAACACTTGGACATACTAGTTGTTTTTAACAATGTAAAAAAAAAGTGTTTTGGTTTCTTAAACAGGTCAAAGTGACCGCAGCCCCCTCCCCAGATTACACTCTCACCCCCCTCTCTGGGAACCAGTACACCTCCTGTCTGTGTGGCAGCGAGCGCAGAACGCTCAGCTGGACCATGACCCCCACGGCCTTAGGTGAGGGTCAGACTTCCACCACTCTGGTGTAGACGTTACCGTAACGACCTGTAACGACTTGACTGCTTCTTCCCAGGCACTGTGAACGTGAGCGTGACTGCCGAGGCTGTGCCGTCCCACGCTTCCTGTGACAACGAGGTCGTGAGCGTTCCAGAAAGAGGTCGCATTGACGTGGTCACCCGGCCTCTCATAGTAAAGGTTGGTGCCGTTGGATGAGAGGATAAGTGATCCATTTGTGATGACATCACACTTCCACTTGTGGTGAACAATATCTCCTGCATCTCTTCTCCAGGCAGAGGGAACTGAGGTAACAACAACACAAAACTGGCTGCTCTGCCCAAAAGGTCAGAACCGTTCCTCCACAAACAGCCTGGATGTCAGATGGTAGAAATGAAGTGGCATTTACATCAGTGCATGGTCTCAGACTCTTTTAAATGGCACCAGTGCCTTTTTTAGATGTTATCAGGCAATTCACTGTGCGAATGATTTTGCTTTTTAACAAAGTTTTGTCTGGATTTTTCTCTTAAAGATGATTGTTTTTGTGCACAGGAAACGCTCTGACAGAGGAAACAGAGATGCAGCTGCCTGACAATGTGATTCCTGGATCTGCTCGTGCTACAGTATCAGTCCTGGGTAAACCAAGAAACTCCCTATCACTGTTTCAATCTATCAAAGCCAATTCTGTCAATTCAGACATTTTACTATTCTCTGAACACATATGGTGAAGTAAATGAATGGAAATGGTCAGTACTGTTGCCTCACAGAGGGTTCCTGGCTGTTTGGAGGTCTGGGTTGCGCTTCCTTCCAGCGAAAACATGCGTGTTAGTTTATTTTGTGACTCCAAATTGACTGCAGGAGTGAGTGTGTCAGTGAATAGTTGTCTGTTTTTGCAGCCCTGTGAGGTTAGCTGTTGAGGCTGTACACCATCTCTCACCCAGTGATGGCTGGTACACCCCATCCCACACACATACACACATTTCTGTACACGTGTATGCCTTTATTTCTGGTGCAGGTGATATCCTTGGCCGGGCCCTGAACAACCTCGATGGACTGCTGAAGATGCCGTATGGATGTGGAGAGCAGAACATGGCTCTTCTGGCCCCCAATATCTACATCCTCCATTACCTCCAAAATACTCAGCAGCTGACTGAAGCCATCAAGGAAAAGGCGTTCCACTTCCTGAGCAGTGGTGAGTCTCTGCCGGTTTCAACTCTTTCCTGTATCTTCTGCAGGTGGGACACTGAAAAAAATGTGTAACTTCTATTACTTGCTTTGCTTACCACCCATGTGCTGTGTATCTGGTGTTGGACAGGTTACCAGAGACAGCTCAACTACAAGGATAGAAAAGGGGCTTACAGCACATTTGGATATGGACCAGGGAACACCTGGTGAGAACAAAATAATTACCAGTTGTAACAGGCCTAATAACTCATCCATCCATATTTATAGGCATTTTCTCTTGGCAGAGCAAGTGTAGTCCATAACAGCCTGTATCATTATTGTCTTAAAATCGTTAACAAGCTTGAAAAGTTTATTGCTTTTCATTTTATATAATATAATTGTATTAGATAATATTAATTGGTATGACTAATGTTCTTTATTGCTAAAAAGATGCATAAGGAATGCTTTGTTTACCACCTCTACTAATGTGTCATTTGTTCCATCAGTGTCAGAAGGGAATACATTGTCCTTATTGTGTTTTGTGCAGGCTAACAGCTTTTGTGATGAGATCTTTTTTCAAAGCTCAGTCCTTCATCTACATTGACCCAGAGAAGATTCAACAGTCCAGGGATTGGCTGCAAAGTAAACAACACGAGAATGGCTGTTTCAAGAAGATAGGAAAACTCTTCAACAACAGGATGAAGGCAAGAGTTGATCTCTTATAGAGTCGATACACAACAGAAATATGCTTTTCCGTTTTAGCTGCATCTCCTTTAGGTGGTACACGGTGGTAAAGAATGTCAGCCTTAATTTTAAACTTAACACCGTTTTCAAAAAACGGATCATTAATCAAAGCACATAGGTACCTGTACTCTGTGACTGGGTGTATTCTCGCGTCTCCCTGTCTGGCAGGGTCAATACTCTGATGATTAGACCAACGTTTTGCTTTGTCTCCTCAGGGTGGTGTGTCTGACAACGTCACTCTGAGTGCGTACATCACAGCCGCTTTTCTGGAGATGAACATGTCCACAAATGTGAGTAAAGTTTGGAGCCCTCTCGTAACATAGGTCATAGCCTTCGTTCTGGGCTGATATTAGTCCTGGACAGATGTTTTGTCTATAACATGCGTTAGAAAAGACTTATCGTGCCTTCTTATGTGCCCCATTCATAAAAAAAAAAAACAGTCATTCAAGTTTAGCTCACGGTTTTTTCAGGTACAATAGGGAAGGATTAGACATTTTTCTCTCAGGATTCTGACTTACTCTGATGGGATATAAGCCACATACTGCTGTCAGTAGCTTGGTACAGTAGTAAGGTAAAGCAGACATCTCGATATCTTACGCAGACAACCTTCAGTTTTGCAGCACTTGTCTCCACATTCATAGCTGGTTTTGTATTTAAGGCGAATGGCAGCTTTATTAAGATACAACTTTTCCCCACATGTTAAATTACATGCATCACTTATTACTTTAACCACTAACTACGCATCACTAACTACCCCTGCCTGTTATCCATCAGAGATTTTTCCCACTGCCAGTTTTCCTACTTTTTCTTTCAATAAAACTGGAGAAAATGTATTTGTGTCTGCAAATGCAATATGAAAAGATAGGGCTTCCCAAAAGGACTGAAAGAGAAAGTTCTTATGAATGGTGAAAAGATCATCAAAGCGCACATGTCAAAGACAGGACCCCCTGTGCAATTCCCTTTAAGTTTACTGTCTGTTCGGAAACAAACAAGTAATGAAACTGTGATTTCTGTTAAAGACTACTGCGTTGAACAGGAGCCTTTCGTATCTAAAAGAGTCCATCAGCGGCATCAGTAACACCTACACGACCGCTTTGCTGGCGTACGTCTTCACACTGGCAGGAGACATGGAGACCCGTGCTCAGCTCCTGCAGCAGCTCGACACGGTCGCCATAAGAGAAGGTGAGTCCGCTTCCGAACTGGAGCCGTTCAGGTTTAAGGACAACCTCAACCGAGCCCTGTGCATGGCTGTTTTTTCAGGAGGCGTCCTCCACTGGTCCCAGACAGCGACAGAAACATCCGCCTCTCTGTCAGTGGAGATCAGCTCCTACGTGCTGATGGCCAAACTCAGCGCCCCCCACACGGCCGAGGACCTGGGCTACGCCTCCAGCATTGTTCGATGGCTGACACGGCAGCAGAACCACTATGGAGGCTTCTCCTCCACCCAGGTAATAGAAGTTGTCAAACGTTTCTGTCTTATTTGTGGGATCATTTATTTTGTTCTTTTAACTAAAGTTCTTTTAATGCTCCATGACCAGAACAGTCTGTGATTAATTAACTCATTGACTGCCAGCCATTTTCAGAACAGAGAGTCCCATACTGCCAGAGTTTTTTGAGCATTTTGACTGATTTTTCAAGAGCCACAGAATAGTTTGTGCTATGGCTATGTAAACACCGAACACACCAAAAGAAAGAGTAGACTCTCTTCTTTCATCAGGAAAAAAAATGTGTTTCTACCTTATTCCGTTCTTCCTCGACTTGCTTCTCAGCGGCGCCATTTTTCGCATAGCGAACCATTCCGTTTTTCTTATTTGCCTACAATCTATGCTCATCTCCGATCAAAAGTGGCACTGCTACCTAGAGGGTCAGCTTGTTTGTACATACTCTGTCTAGAAGCCGATATTTACAGACAAGCTTTAGCAGATCGTCCCCCAAACCACTCGCGTTGAAAAACATAAAAGACGTCTATAGACGTCTTTGGCAATGAGTTAAGGGCTTCAGACACTACAGCGAATTAAGCCAGAGAGCCGTGTACGCATTGATCTGTGGCCTTGGATTGTGTGTTGTAGGACACGGTGGTGGCCCTTCAGGCTCTGGCGCTTTACTCCACCGTTGTGTTCAGCCCAGAAGGCGTGAGCACAGTGACGGTTGCGTCCCCCGGCAGTCAGCTGACCCTTGATGTGACTCCGGAGAACAAGCTGCTGTACCGTGAGACGGCACTGCAGGATGTGTCGGGAAAGTACCGCCTGGAGGTGAAGGGGACAGCCTGCGCCTCAGTGCAGGTCAGTCAAAAATGACGGGTGGGGTTTTTCCATCTGCGATTCCCAATGCAAAGCCATTAGGAAGTCTCTAAGGATACGAAGAACTACTTGTGAAGGAAATATTAATTTCAGATGATAAATAGATAAACAAATGTACAAGGTTCTTTGCTTCAAAAACAGGATAGATCATTTCAGAATAAAGTGATTTGTGCCATTTTCTATTCAGTAATTTATGATCCGTTATTATTTTTGGATATTTAGTATTTGCATGTTATAGAATATTTATGATTGCATTATAACTACATTACTGCTTTGCAATGTTTATAATTTCCTTTTTGTTTAATCTGCATTCAGTTTATCTAGAATGGATAGCCAATAGGCACTATTGCTGACCAATGACGATTTGGAGCTTCCGCATCGCTCAAATGTAAAAACTAATGTGTGTTTGTCATGTTTGAGATCTTCAAAAAAGACGGGATGCATACACTGTTTTCTACCGTCTGTAAAACTTTAACGTGTGTAGACTCGTTCATTCTGTCTGACTGAGTGGTTATTTGTATCAATCTCAAGAAAGAAATGGTCAACATTTTAAGAACGGACATTTAGCCACTACAGAAGATAACTTTGAACTATGTGTTTCGTAGATTTCTCATCATTACAACATCCCGACTCCTACTAATGTCAACAATCTGAGTGTGAAGGTGGCGACGGAGGCAAACTGCACCGAAGGATTACAGAGACCGAGACTCACCCTCAACCTTCAGTCTCTGTATGTATCTAAGAAGTGGATCCGGTTTCAGTAAAAACTGCTCTCGTGGACAAATCATTATGTATATACACACACAGATTCAGCGGAAGGGAGAAGAGCACAAACATGGTGATCGTGGACATCAAAGTGCTGACTGGATTTGCTCCAGACCCAGAGTCTTTAAAGAAGGTAGCTCCAAACGGTCATCTCGGAATAGTGAGGGATTTTTTGGGGCTGCTGTCATGGAGGATGGCTCTAAAACCAGCTGGCTCCTCTTTTCACAGCTCAGAGGGGCTCCGCTCGTGGACCGTGTGGAACAGAACAACGATCATGTTCTGATGTATTTACAAGAGGTGGGAGGCCACACAGCAGCAACGCTATAAATGCTGGACTCCGTATCGATGTCTGATGCTGACTTTGTTTTCCCTCCAACAGTTAAGATCAGGGATAGCCACCAATCACAGTTTAGCGCTGGTCCAGGAGCTGCCTGTGGAGAACCTGAAGCCAGCTGTGGTCAAGATCTACGACTACTACCAGCCAAGTAAACTATTCATTGGAAATAAACACAAGTTCTGTCCCATGTACAATGAAAATTAAAGAATGCTGTCTGCCAACCGATTTTTAATTAAAAACAGAATACTTACTTTTTACTTTTTACTCACTTTTTACTTACTTTTTACTTACATTTTAAATGTTTACATTTTATATCCTATAAAACCCTACAATGTTTCATAAATCTTTTGCATCTGGGACTTCCTGCATCATTTAATGGTTAAAAAATTGCTCAAAGTCCTGCTGTACACAATCAGTTGACCTGATCACAGTGGGCAGATGATGACAATATTTGTGGCTTATCGCACACCTCTAAATGAAAAAATATTCCAAAATGATTATAATAATAAAGGGCCACATAAAGACTACAGACTAAACAATGAAAAAACAGTTTCTCTATATTTTCTCTTGAATTTGGTTTTAAAGGGTTAAGAGATGTAAATAAAGAAAAAGAGTCACTAAAAGATTCAGTTTGAAATGACACCTCTGCAAGTTTAAAATTATTTTTTCTTGTCCAGGCAACAGTTCCAAATGTTTTAAAGCAAACAATGCAATTTTGTGTGCCAGGACAAGGCTGATAGGCTTCATACAAAATAATATTGCTGCTTCTAAACCAGGCTCCGGATTTTTAGTGTTTCTTATTTTTCTTTGCAGGTGACCAGTCTGAAGCAGAGTACATTTACTTTTGCACTACAGAAGACAACGTGGGACAAGACTGAAATTAATAATATATTTTTGCAGTCTTTCATAGTATGAGTTTTTAGTCCATTAAAAGTCAGAGCTGAAGGAGTTTAATTATTCCTTACACACATTAACGTTCCTATGCAGTGTCCACACAGAAAGAGCTGCTTTTGTTTTCATGTGAGAAACATTGTCCCAGTAACTCAACAGTTTCAGGGAACTCTGCAACAAATAAGATGTGATCATGTTAACATATGAGAATGACTCTAAATTATGACTTCTATTTTGGATTGGCTGTGAGACGTTGGATTTGATGATTTATTCTGCATAAAAAAACTCTGAATTTGTGAATGTGTAAAACTGTAACCTTGAATAATGATGCTTCTTCTGTACCTTTATAAATGCCGATATACTTGATATATAAATGTATCCAACAAGCTATGATCATGATTCCTTTTCCGACCTATCCTCAAATACTGTAAAATTAAAGTGTGAATGTGTGGTTTGTACAAGATAACTTTGAACAAGACATAAAATATTCAAATAAATAAACAATTCTCGAGTGTATGCGAGAGAAAAGGATTTGTTAAAGATTTGGAGCTACAGTCAATTGAAAACCAATCTGAATTTGTCTTTAATCAAACATTATGTTTGTTTATGACACTTTCATCAGGGACTGTTCTCGTAGGAATTGGTTGGTCATTCCTCCATCGTGAAATGACACATGAATGAAGTCTGGATTGTCTTAAACATTATATAGACGCTGCTAGAACACAATGAGTGACCAATTTGTGACATGAGCCTCTGCCAGAGCATTCATAAGTAGATGTAGACCCTTAAGCACTTTGTAGGCTAACATCAGGGACTGGAATTTAATGCAGGCGGCTAGGTTTGGTCAGTGAAGCTCAATGAACAGAGGAGTCATGTGATACTTTTTGAATTGATTGAAGATCAGACACAGTGGGTAGCCAGAGAGAAGCCAGGCATAAACACAGCAAAAACACAGAGAGGCAACAGTGCATACACACACACACACACACCCTCTTTCTACAACAAAAATAAATAATTAATTAAAAAAACTTTTCTCTTTGTCTGTGCTGAAATCTCTGGTGAAAACAAAAATCTGTGGCTTGATGACTTTGTTATTCCCAAAAGGAAAAGTAGCAAATGACCATCAGTTGTGTGTTGCCTTCCTCTTGTCTCACAAATTAACATTAACATAATGATTGAGCAAATACTGAGGACGGTACCACTAATTGAGTTAGAAGCAAACGTGCACTTTGTGTTTTAAACACAAAAAAACAACAACCGTAGCATGGATTCCAGTATAGATAAGACGTCAAAGGAGGCAAAGGCTAACCAAACATGTGAGTCACTGCTGATACTCATATTTGCTCCAGAGGAGACAGAGTTTGTAGCCAGGTGGCTTTACAAAAGTAGAAAGTACCACAAAATGATGTGTTGTTGTTGCTCATGCTGCGTCATGGTTTAGATGTTATGACATTCATGGATGTAGCGGCTAATATTTGTTCTATTTTTCATGTTCATTCAACAATCATGCAAATGATATTTGAACTATAGTAAGTGCTTTCTATGCATCTCCAGCTCATTATAATGGTTCCCTGCATGCCTTGTTTTGACATAACATGCTAAAGTAGTGATATGTGAGAAGTATATGAAGACAGTATACTTAGATAAATACTTACTTACCAAAGTAAATAATCTACTTTGGGTCTTGTTTTGAGGTCAGCTGCTGTTTGCTCAACTAAATCAAACATCCCACGCTGTTGGAAGGGCAGTGCTGCAGGACTTTACTCCAACAATTCTCACATGTTATTGGAAAACAGTTTTCAAGATCACCACTTCTTAGATTATTGGATGAAACTGTGTGTGTGTGATCATAGATAGTTTGAGATTAATTTTCCATGGCCGCTAGATAAAAGTCAGTCTTTGACAGGGCCACCCATTGGTCGTTTTCATCCACTAATCTGAGGTGGCACCACAGAGACAGCATTTACCATGATGTGCTTCTTCGTAGCGACACGCTCAAGCTTCTCCAGAGGGATGCTGAGTTGTTTCCAAATGCTTCTAGGGGGCCTCTCCCTTTCTGACATTTTTCCTAAAAACCTTCAGTAGGAGGAACCAGGAGCCATTGTTGTAACCAGAGCCTGAAGCTCAGCTGCTCCCAACGGTGAAGATCCTCATCCTGTCTCCAAAGCCGAAGCCAAAGATCCAGTATTCAATGTCCATATGCCAAAGTTTAGATACTTGATGTTTGAAATGCACTGAAAATTCCAATTAGAGGATATTCAGAGTCACCTTTGCATAAAGTAGGTATAGAATGTTTACTGTTGTTGAAACTCCAATTGTAGTCTGATGCAAGTAGGGAAAGGGATTTAAAAAAAATTAAGGTTAACTTTTTCTCCAATATATTTTATTGAATTTTCTCTTTTTTAACACAACAAGCCTACAGACAACAAACTTAACATTGTAAAGTGTACTTTTACACACTCACTTTCACTCATGCACTCACCATTCAAACTTGCATTTATTTAGTTCCAAGAATATACAAAACCCTTCAGATTAAGACAGAGAAAAATAACAAGGTAATATGTGAATAGAAACTTTAGTCAAGACACCCATTAATAAATTCCACCTTAAGTCCCTATTATCCTCATATATGGCTCCCAGAGCTTCTCAGAGTCCTGTTTACCCTTGGCAATGTAAATTAGTTTTTCCACTCCAGTGAGTTTGCTATTTCTTTCTTCCTGAGTCCCATGAAGGGGGCTTCCATGCTCCTCCAGCATAATGCAATAGATCATCTGGCTTGAAGAAGTCAGTAGTCTATCAATGTAGTCTTCATCTGTGATTGTTTAAGTTCCCTTGGGTATATTCCTAGGACACAGATTTGAACCTCTAATGGGACTTTCACCTCAAACAGTTCAGATAGACACCCAACAACATCCCCCCAAAACTCCTGGACAATTAAGGTTCACTTTAATTTATGTAAGCTCTTTATCTTGTCTAGACTATAGTAGTATTACTGATTTCATTATCAAGTTAGAGATAATTGTCTCTTTAAACATGCATCCATGCTTTCAGCATCAAAGCAACTGGAGCCTATCCCAGCCACCAGTCCATCACAGGAACACACAACTATGCACACTCACTGACGTTATATATGTTAGTGATATAACGGAACCGCCTGGAGAGAAAGCATACATCCATGCTAGCTCCAACTGTGCAGCAACACCAGTTCAGATTTAAGGGAATTCAGCATTTGACTATGAAACCCTTCTCCACAATTCCAGACACCGCTTAAGAATAAATATGCCTTCCTCGATCTTTTAAAACTAGTTCAATCTGAACAAAAAGATCATTGGAAATGCTCAAAAAGCTGACAGTGGCATATGAGACATTCTGACCTTTTGTCCCACCTATAAGGGCTAAAAGAATATTAGATGCACTATAGCCTGAGGCTTGTCACTAACCAAAACGAATGCTGGCCAATGAGAGCTCTCAGGGTGAAAATGGGTGGGGCCTCTGTTCTCTGCAACCTACTAACAACTGCTGACTCGTAGGATTATCGCAGTCAGCCATGGGTCACCCTGGAACTCAGATGCTGTCATGGGCGCTGTGTGTCTTCTTGTGCTTGAAGGATGTGTCGGCGGAACCGTAAGTCAGAACCGTCCAAAGCAAGGCCAGTCCTCCCTGGGCCGCCGTCCTGCAGGTTTCAGAGGTTTCCCTGTCTCAGCACACCTGATTCACATCAAAGTGTAATTAGCAAAGCTCAACAATGTCCCAGAGGAGATCCGGCCTAATCAGAATCAGGTGTCCAGAAGCAGGAAAATGTCTAAAACCTGTCTAAATGTAAAGAAATGATGAACTTTGTTGTGCATGTGTAAGAGTTTCTGTTGTTTTATTAACCCACACTGTGTTTTCTACGTATCCAAATCATTATTATTATTATTCCCATATGTCTGGATCTATAGACACTATATGGTGACCATTCCCGCCGTTCTTCAAGCTGGAGCTGAGAACAAATTCTGTGCGAGTCTGTTCGAACCCGACGAGTCCCTCGTCATGACTGTCACCTTAAGCTCGCTATGGGGAAACATAACTCTGCTTGAGAGGACGTCCAGCAAAGAGTTTCAGGAGTGCACACAGTTTCAGGTCATCTCCTGAAATACTTGATTCATTTCTGCTCATTCTAAAGCCAACTTCAAGATTTTTTTATCTTAATTTGTCATTTTGGGATGATATTGATGGCATTTTTAACACACAAATCAACCAGTACACAATACAAGTGTTTGATCTCAGCAATAAAAAATAAAAAAAAAAGTCTTCTTTCTGTCACAGGTACCTTCAATGGAAATCGAAAATATGGGGAGGTTTGAAGTGAAGGTCCAAGGAAGCAAGTTTTTCTCGAGAGAAGTCAGGGGTGTCATGCTCAGAGATAATCGGCCGAGGTCGTTTGTTCAAACAGACAAACCGATCTACCTTCCCGGACAGACGGGTGAATATTAAAGCATGTGTTGATCATATTTGGAAAATAAAGCATTGTTAGAAAGCCCTTTGTGCAAGATGTTTGTAGAAGAAGGGCTAACCTTAAGTGATCCACCGTGCCAATATTCTCACTTACAGTTACCTCTGTAGTTAAAAAATTATTGTTCTCTTTCTGTTTTTCATTACTGAGGCAGCCTCCAGTGAAAGTCTTTATCTAATACGTGTGAATTTCTCTTTCAGTGCATTTCAGAGTTGTCACACTAGATAACAAGTTCAGACCTGCCAAGACGCAGGTGAGAATTTCAAACAGTTTTCTTATGTGAAAAGATAAAAAAAAAACCTTAAAAAATGTTTAACATCTGATTATATATTTTGCATTTTACATTTTATAAAGTGTTGCTTCTAAATTGACAACTCCTCTAAAGGGATTTCATATCCATCAAAATCCATTTACACATCAAGTGGTACACCGAAAAACCCAGAAATATTTAGATTTGCTGGATCATGTTTCCATTTCTGGATAATGTAAATTAAAAACATCTTATCCTTTTTGTTTTCGCAGTATGACATCATTGAACTTGAGGTAAGAAAATAACACAACCTTACAGTGTGCTAAACTAATGTATTTCTTGAACATTTACATTTATGGATTTTGAAGACACTTTTATCAAAAGTTACTTACAAAAAGAGGGTTTAACATTCAACTACAACACGAGTTACACACTTATCTTACCCTGAGTGTAATATGCTAGAAAAGGATTTAAAATGAAGGATTAAACATTCAACTACCTCATAGATTACACAGTACACAGGACTTCAAGGATTTCTTTAAGGAGGAAAGAGAATCTGATGCTGTTGTAGTGTTTGAAACGTTGTTCCACCAACGTGAAACTGAAGATGAGAAGAGTCTAGATTACCCTGTTGGGGTTAGGATTAGGGTTAGCTGGCCCTTCTTGGAGGACAAAAAAATTCAGGTATTTAGAATAAAAACTTGTTTACTCAATCAATGAAAAAAATAAAGAGAGAAAACTACTTTTGGTAAAGGATGATTGACAGTGTTGAAGAAAACAAAGGAAAAATGCAGAAGTTAAAAAGGTGAATGGCAGCTCAGATCAGTCATTCTTTATATAGCTCAAAGTCAAAAGGCTCAATGTTACAGCTGAGAAAACACTAACTGCATTTGAGTGAGATGTCTGCGGGGTCTAACATTATACTTGACACAGTTTGCATTGATTTCCTGGTTTTACTGCACTAAGGTTGAAGAAACATTTCATTCTCCTTCTGATTCATCTTTCTGGTCAGGATCCTCACAGCAATAGGATTGGACAATGGCTAAACAAGACATCCCATGGCAAAATACTGCAGCTTTCTTACTCCTTGAACTCTGAAGCCCGAGAGGGATTATACACCATCTCTGTCTCAGAGGGTGAACGTAAAGAATACCACAGCTTTAAAGTGGAGAAGTATGGTAAGTTCGAGTTTTACAAGAAAGCTTCAATTATATGCTTAAATCTCATTTTCATTATTTTCCCTCTGCAGTTTTGCCAAAATTTGATGTCAATGTAAATGTAAGAGAAGAAGTAAGTGTTGGACTGGAGGGATTTGATGCTAAGATATGCGCAAAGTAAGTTACACTAGTCCTTTACAAATCACAAAATATGGTCTATGCGTTAAAGATTTATTGTGTGATGCACAACACAGTGTTTACCCCTCCTTCTCTTTTATTTATTTAGGTACACATATGGACAGCCAGTGCCAGGAAGTGTTAAAGTTGAAGTGTGCCGACCAATTCAGAGGAATTATTACGAATCGCATGAAATTACTGAGCTCGGGGTCACCAGCCCATGTGACACAAAGACAAAACAGGTATTTGTGGAAAAATAATTAATCCAATTTGCCATCTCATATCAGGGCATAATAAAAAATAAAAAAAGCAGTTTCGATTAAGATTACGAAAGAGCAAATATTGGATTGACATTGTTTCTCAGTACTGCTGAGAATGGCCAAATTCCCCTACTGATTTATCATGAATGACCAAAAAGACCACACATATTTTTAATGTACGAATTGTTTGAATTGTTTAATGTCGAACTTCTTAGATCTTCTTCACTGTTGGAATTGAAAGTCATAGGCTACTCCTGCTTTATCCCGTAGAGAGTGGTGGGGGTTGGAACCCAGGAGGCCAACCTCCTTTTTTCTTTCTTTTTTTTTTTTTTTAACAAACAAGTCTTTTGACTGTGAGCTGACACTTCAGACACGCAGGCACAAGAAGAATACACAAACCCTCTGTCCCTCAACAGCTTCTTCAAACTTAAAAAAAGACTTTTGAACTGTTGAGCCAGAGAGAGATAATCAGTAAGAGGGAACTACCGAGTCAGCATAATCTGCAAATCTGCAACCAATAATGTCATTAATTCAGATTTTCTTCTATGGTGCTATTATGGAGTTCAGTGTTCAGTGTTCGGTCAGCATGTAGAGTGGACTATATCATCTATTGAGCAACGCTCCCGCATTCTTTGGTGCATTATCTACTCAGAGGCCCCCAGCATCATCAGAAAAGGCTACAAATATAGGCACTGAGGCACTTGAAAATATCATATATTGTGTATATTTTACAGTGGCGGACCGTGCATTTCACACCTAGGCCTTCAGTAGTGCTCCGTCTGAATCAATTCACCCCTCAATAACTATTTTATGGCTATAGAAATCATCTTATTATGTAGAAATACAGTAGGGATGTCCCGATCAAGCTTTTTTTATTAAAGTTGAATTTTTTTTCTACTTACTTAGTTGTCAGACTCATGTTGAACAGGGATTTACTCTTATAACAACTAAAGTTTACACAGACCTGTGGGTTAGGAGATGCTAATGCTAATGCTAATGCTCGGGTGAAATCGGACTTTTAAAAAAAATGTATCTGGAGTCTCGATTGGCATTTTCTCATGCCGGCCGATACGATCCAAATATCGGATCAGGACAATCCTAAAATACAATCTAAAGATCAGGGGCGCACAAGTCACTCCTGCAGCTACAGCTGCGATCCCCTGCAAACCTAAAATCTGATTGGTTGAAGCAACAGTGTACTCGACATGTATTTTCTGTGGGGGGGGGTGCCTGTAGAACGGATTGTGAAGGCCTCCTGGCAGACATCTTTGACTCTGACCCTGCCTAGCGACAAAGGATGTCTGAAATGTGATTGGTTAAATGCTTTTATATGAAAATACATGTCTGGAAGCAGCGCAACCAGGGGAAAAGCTATGAAAGGAGGCTGACAGACTATTTAGAGATATTTAATAAGTTTCCAGGGACAAAATATAATTAACATCAGTCTGTGATTCAGATATTTTCTTAGGCCTTCAGAGAAGGCCTTGAAGGCCCTGACGGCCCACCACTGATATTTTATCATTATTACTGTTTTCATATTATGGAAACAAATTAATTTAAATACAAATATTTGCAGAGACTCCAGCAAATTTTTGATATTATTGCATTCTAATAACAACTGAGGAATTCATGGAAAAATGTTGATATTAATTAACTAATTAACAAATCCGTCCGTGATGCTCCAACCTACATCACTTTCATGTTAAAATGAGATTCGCGTTGTCAAAAGAAAGAGTTTGATTTACTCTTTGGTACATCAGTCAAAAGCCCCATGCTCTGAATAGTCATTTGGTAGGATGACTTTCACTTTGGCAGCAGAGAGAAAATGAAAATGATGTTTTTTTTTCATGCGTGTGACTTTATTTTTTTGTGTTCCAGACAGATAAGACAGGGTGTGCTACGTTTAATTTCAAAATGTCAACTTTCACCAAACTCGATACAAAGATTGCGATGGACGCTTTGGAGGTCAGCGCTACAGTGAAAGAGGAGGGGACAGGCAAGTTCAACTTTATATCGCACCATTGGAAACAAAGGTTTGTGTGACAAAATGGTATCATCTTGAAATTTAAGATTGAACTAACTTGGCTGCTTTTTTTTCAGGTATTTCAAACTCGCAAAAGGAGAAAATTCGCATTTCATATCTTCTTGGTAAATTGTCTTTTGTTGACACTCCCAAGCTCTATGAACCAGGATCATTTGTTGAAGGAAAAGTAAGTACAACAAGTCTTAAGGTTTTTTACACAAACTTTTTCCACAAAGTAGCTTGTGTTGATTTGAAATTGTTTTCTCCTTATTCATCTATTTGTCTATACGTTGCTTGTTACTCAAAATGGACATTGTCGGATTCGGGCCAGTTAAATTGCTGAAGTGAAACTGAGACCTGGATGGCTGCCAACGGTGGCTTTGTTAGTGAGAACCCCCCCTTGATTACCCAAAATTGCTTTAATAATTCATTTTTGTTACCAAACTTACTTGTTTCCAATAATGGCGAACCTGTATTTATTTGTAATAGGCCGACCCGTCCTCTCTCCCTGAGTAGACTAAAGGACTTGCACTTAGACGTCTTTGCTTTCTATTTCTTTGCCCTTTTAATTATTTGTGATTAGTTTCATAGAAGTTCCAATATTTGTTTTGGCATTTTAATGTACCTTTTTCCATTATTTTGCCCGGATAATAGTGATGGAGTTGGACATCTGATGATATGACACAGCTTTTCAAGTCGTCTGCACTCTCAGTGATGCAGAGTGATTTTTTTTTTTTTTTTTACAGGTTAAAGCTGTAGACTACAATGATGCACCCATTCCGGACATGCCGCTGCACCTGTTTGTGGGTGAAAGGTGGTCAGCGGAGTTGGTCCAGAATCTCACCACTGACAGCAGTGGCTTTGCCTCGTTCACATTTAACACAAGTAGATATAACTGGGACATCGAACTCTCTGTGAGTGCAACGGCTTCCCAAACTGTAGTATACAAAACGTATATTCCAGCAAAGCGTGTTCCTTCATATCGATATACAAACTTTTTTTCCCCCCAAATGAAAACAGGTTGCCAACACGCCAAATCTGGACTACCGTGACTACAGAACTGCTTTTTATGAGACAGGTACACACACACTGTCTCTGTCCCAACCGCCTTCCCTTGATACTAAAACAGTCAGCTCTGTGAATGTGGAGAAGAAGGATGAACCACTTGGCTGTGACAAAGAGGAGGAACTCTCCATCCAGTACACGATAGTGAAAGAAGCCAAGGGCTCTGTGGATTTGATGTACCTGGTGAGTTAAAGTTAGGCTGTACTGTAACCAGTTTCCTCTCCTTCATGTTGGAAATATTTGTTTAAATTTCTATGATCCACTACCATCAAAGATTAACCTGGGAATTTTGAGGATTTTACTACCCGTTTGTCTGAGCTCCATGTGGCCACATAAATTGCAGATGTTAAAATGCATCCTAATGATACCTACAGACCAAATCTTTATTCTATTTCATAGCATTTAAATACAATTATTTATTTAGTCATTCTAAAGTCTTCCTTAGCCTTCCTGCGTACCTTGATAGCTTTATTTGTCATTATTTATCTTCAATTTCAATTTCTGTTCCAATCTTGTCATTCTTGTCAATCGTGTCATCTTGTCACTTTTTAGAAACGTGTTGTACAACTGATGTTTTGTAATTCCCATTCTTTCATACACATAGTCACAGTTCTCTTGTTTAATTAGTCCCATGTAGTGAGTCAATCTGGGCCAAAACGTTTTAAGCCTCTTTGTGAAAAAGGCTGCAATTCATTATTACATTAATATTCTCCTTCATGTCAGAATTTACCATTCAGTAATTGTGTGTATTTCACTGTTAGTGAATATAAAGCATCCATCCATTATCAATGCCGCTTGTTCCCTGATGGGGTCGCGGGGGGAACTGGAGCCTTTCCCAGTGGTCAACGGGCGAGAGGCAGGGTACACCCTGGACAGTCCGCCAGTCCATCGCAGGGCCACACACAGGACATACAAGGACAAACAACCACTCACACTCTCATTCACACCTAAGGGCAATTTCCCCAATCTCCAATCAACCTAACATGCATGTTTTTTTTGGACTGTGGGAGGAAGCCGGAGAACCCGGAGAGAACCCACGCAGACACAGGGAGAACATGCAAACTACACCCAGAAAGGTCCTGGTTCCCCCGGGATTCGAACCCAGAACCCTCTTGCTGGGAGGCGACAGTGCTAACCACCACACCACCGTGCCGCCCGAATATAAAGCATACAGAAACATATTACCATATTACATTTTTTCTTCCAAATTCCCTAGATCTTATCCAGAGGAGCCCTTGTTATGCAAGGCCAGAAGAAAGTTGAAGTAGAAGATCAATCAGGTGAGTCAGCTTTAATGAACCAGACTGCCCCTTTTTTTATTTAATAAGTTGAAGGTATGTGTCTGTAGTGTTTTGATTTCAGGAAACGTGTTGGGGGGGGGGGGGGGAGTTCTCTTCAAAATCAATGAAATATGTACAATGTGTTGCACTCTTAGTAAACCAGGGCGAGGTGTCGTTCAAGTTGTTGGTGTCCCCGGACATGGCGCCAGTGGTCCAGGTCGTGGCTTACATTGTCCTTCCCAGCAAGAATGTGATCGCTCACAGTGCTAACTTCAAAACAGAGAAATGCTTCAAGAATAAGGTCAGTGGGAGAAAAGATATGGCACGGTATTGGACATTCATATGATGTGGTCAGTCGATGTCCGTTACTCCCCTGGAAAATGACTTTACTCCAAACTCTTCTCTTAGCAAACAATGGCAAAGATAATGTCATGTTATGGTTTTCTATGTAGACACAAAGATAAGAACTCACATTTGGGACCTCACAAATGACCCATCACCCCTTTCAAATGTGCATTTGACAATGTCTGAAAGGTTGTAAAGGGTACACGCGTGTATTTGGCCTCCCATTATAGATTTAGAATGATTACTTGCATTGAGAAGATCTCATCCTATTCGTGCACAATGTGAGTTGCTGTGATGAGTGTCTGTGTCAGGTATCCCTGGAGTTTTCGCCGACCTCAGCCGTCCCTGGAGAGGAGGCCAAAATGCAGCTGAGTGCCCAGCCAGACTCCCTGTGTGGCGTGAGCGCCATCGACCAGAGCGTCCTCATCAAGGAGCCGGGGAAGACTCTGAATGTAGACAGAGTCAGTGCCATCAGTTGCTCTAACTTTTCTTATCATCTGGAAATATCGCATTGTGTTTTAAGACAGATGAAGCGGCCTTTGAAAATTTTTTCTCATCAATCAAAACAAAACCATTTGGTTTCTTTAACGTGCACCGTGCTTTTTTCCTTTCAGATATTTGACTTGCTGCCTGTCAGGGAACTATCACACATCCCATACGAGGTTGAAGATCCTGAACCGTGTTTGCAAGTGAGACCAAAGAGATACGTCATGCCATATCCTGATCGAGACTCCAAAGATGCCCACAGCGTTTTCAGTGTATGTTTTTTTCATTATAAATGTATACAGTGTTTAGAATGAAGGAGAATTGATTTAAAGTCTGAAATATCGCGCTTTGGCGTTCCGCGTGTCAATCGTGTAACGTTGCGTGTTGTTGGATTGTGTAGAATGTGGGACTGAAGATGGCAACAAACTTGATGACAAAATCACCAACTTGTCTCACACTGAAAGGAGTAGAGTACTATCGGGGTAAGCCATCCATTTAGCATCCGTTTAGAACTGTTATGTGCCAGATTTAAAAAATAGAATACATGCTCCAATGCCAGTCTATTGTCTTGTTCAAATATATCCTGTTTCTTTTTAGGAATTCGCGGAGGGTATGGAATCCAGGTCTCCAGAATGTCAATACCACAAGGAATGGGAATGGGAGGAGCTAGTCTCTCTCCTTCGAACGCTGAACCACTTGCAACAGTCCGTACTTTCTTCCCTGAGACATGGATATGGGACCTCGTGGAAGTTGGGTGAGACATAATTGCGGGATTTTGCTGTGAGGGGATGGTTCTCACCACCACACCACTGTGCCGCTACCAGTCATTCGCTATGGCTGTTTTCAATTTATATTTGTTTTTGTATTACCCAACCTTTCCAGGTCAACCTTTAGTACGTAGATTGAGGATATGAGTTCCGGATTGGGTTGAGATGAGATTTGCCCGCGGGACGATATTTCACATATTGAACCTTTCACAGTTTGTATGTGTTTCTGTCTAACTTTACTGCATACAGTGTAGTCCAAAACACTCCAGAATGACTGCGGCTGCTTCTGAAGGTGGACACGTCGTCTAGGGAAAATGTAGACACCCACTGGGTCCCAAAACTGTGTGTTGTTCGGTTTTTCATCATTTTTTTCCTCCAAATGTTTCGCCTTTATGGATACTTTTTAATGTCGACCCACAGCACGATTCATGTAGGTTTTTGACTAATCAAAGTCAAGCAAGTTTTACCATCTGTGTAATGATTTTATGTCTTTATCTGTTGTTCCAGAGAGTCCGGAACAAAGGATGTCGCCGTCACTGTCCCAGACACCATCACCACTTGGGAGACGGAGACATTCTGTTTGTCCTCTCAAGGTTTTGGTCTGGCTCCTCGTGTAAACCTGACTGTTTTCCAGCCCTTCTTTGTTGAGCTCACTCTGCCTTATTCCATCATCCGTGGGGAGGTCTTTGAACTGAAAGCAACTGTATTCAACTATCTAAAGAGTTGCATCATGGTAACAGATCATTTTACTTGACAAAAGTAAATCACATCATGATATGATGATAAAAACAACATGGGCATATTATTATTACCTTTTTATGGCATTGTTTGGGTTGTAGTTTGCTTTCTCTGAAGATTTCTCCTTTTCTCTCTCCTCTCCTGTTTTACCATTTTACTTTAACATGAAGCAAGAACATTACAGGGATGATCCTGCCGGTCTTGATATATCTATTACCAATTTGTTGGAGAATTGTCCACCACTGGGTGCTGTCTGTATTAGCTGGTTCATCTGAACTAATCCAGCCCTGCCTCTCCCCTACTGACAGCCTGAATGTTGTCTCAGTCCAGATCAATGCAAAGTCAGTAGTGCTGATGCCGATTCTGGCCAGAAGAAGTATCTCATAATATCATTTGGGGATTGTGTCGCTAACATACCTCAACTGTATTTACACAAACTGATAACAAAATGCCAAATGACGTTATGGTTTTACTCATAAAGGTAATGAACATTCATTTAAAGACTGAGCATTGAGATCAGTCAGTGGTCAGTCTAAACAGACAGATTTTTCCCAACAATTTTGGAACCAAGTCACTTATGCTTTACTGTACACATTAACCAATGATTCATTTATCATTTATAAATGTATAAAAACTTACTTCAAAATTATAATAAAATAACTTCATGGCCTTTTAATGTATATGATTAATCTTCGTTCCATGAAACATGAGCTGTTATCTTATTATTTTTAGTTCAACGCTATAGCAAAAATAATATTTGTATCTTTTGAACAGGTTAAGGTGACTGCAGCCCCCTCCCCAGATTACACTCTCACCCCCCTCTCTGGGAACCTGTACACCTCCTGTCTGTGTGGCAGCGAGCGCAGAACGCTCAGCTGGACCATGACCCCCACGGCCTTAGGTGAGGGTCAGACTTCCACCACTCTGGTGTAAAAGTTACTATAACGACCTGTAACGACTTGACTGCTTCTTCCCAGGCACTGTGAACGTGACCGTGACTGCTGAGGCTGTGCCGTCCCACGCTTCCTGTGACAACGAGATTGTGAGCGTTCCAGAAAGAGGTCGCATTGACGTGGTCACCCGGCCTCTCATAGTAAAGGTTGGTGCCGTGGGATGAGAGATATATTTGGGGTTAGGTTGGATTACATCACGCTTCCTCTCATAATGAACAATGTCTCCTGCATCTCTTCCCCAGGCAGAGGGAACTGAGGTAACAACAACACACAACTGGCTGCTCTGCCCAAAAGGTCAGAACCGTTCCTCCACAAACAGTCAGATTGTAGAAATGAGGGGGCATTTACATCAGTGCATGTTTTGAAATGGTCTCAGACTCTTTTAAATGGCACCAAAAAAAAATAGAATAAAATAAATTAAATGGCACCAGTGCCTTTTTTAGATGTTATCAGGCATTTCACTGTGCTAAAAACTTTGCTTTTTAACAAAGTTTCGTCTGGATTTTTCTCTGAAGATGATTGTTTTTGTGCACAGGAAACGCTCTGACAGAGGAAACAGAGATGCAGCTGCCTGACAATGTGATTCCTGGATCTGCTCGTGCTACAGTATCAGTCCTGGGTAAACCAAGAAACTCCCTATCACTGTTTCAATCTATCAAAGCCAATTCTGTCAATTCAGACATTTTACTATTCTCTGAACACATATGGTGAAGTAAATGAATGGAAATGGTCAGTACTGTTGCCTCACAGAGGGTTCCTGGCTGTTTGGAGGTCTGGGTTGCGCTTCCTTCCAGCGAAAACATGCGTGTTAGTTTATTTTGTGACTCCAAATTGACTGCAGGAGTGAGTGTGTCAGTGAATAGTTGTCTGTTTTTGCAGCCCTGTGAGGTTAGCTGTTGAGGCTGTACACCATCTCTCACCCAGTGATGGCTGGTACACCCCATCCCACACACATACACACATTTCTGTACACGTGTATGCCTTTATTTCTGGTGCAGGTGATATCCTTGGCCGGGCCCTGAACAACCTCGATGGACTGCTGAAGATGCCGTATGGATGTGGAGAGCAGAACATGGCTCTTCTGGCCCCCAATATCTACATCCTCCATTACCTCCAAAATACTCAGCAGCTGACTGAAGGCATCAAGGAAAAGGCGTTCCACTTCCTGAGCAGTGGTGAGTCTCTGCCGGTTTCAACTCTTTCCTGTATCTTCTGCAGGTGGGACACTGAAAAAAATGTGTAACTTCTATGACTTGCTTTGCTTACCACCCATGTGCTGTGTATCTGGTGTTGGACAGGTTACCAGAGACAGCTCAACTACAAGGATAGAAAAGGGGCTTACAGCACATTTGGATATGGACCAGGGAACACCTGGTGAGAACAAAATAATTACCAGTTGTAACAGGCCTAATAACTCATCCATCCATATTTATAGGCATTTTCTCTTGGCAGAGCAAGTGTAGTCCATAACAGCCTGTATCATTATTGTCTTAAAATCGTTAACAAGCTTGAAAAGTTTATTGCTTTTCATTTTATATAATATAATTGTATTAGATAATATTAATTGGTATGACTAATGTTCTTTATTGCTAAAAAGATGCATAAGGAATGCTTTGTTTACCACCTCTACTAATGTGTCATTTGTTCCATCAGTGTCGGAAGGGAATACATTGTCCTTGCTGTGTTTTGTGCAGGCTAACAGCTTTTGTGATGAGATCTTTTTTCAAAGCTCAGTCCTTCATCTACATTGACCCAGAGAAGATTCAACAGTCCAGGGATTGGCTGCAAAGTAAACAACACGAGAATGGCTGTTTCAAGAAGATAGGAAAACTCTTCAACAACAGGATGAAGGCAAGAGTATATCTCTTATAGAGTCGATACACAACAGAAATATGCTTTTCCGTTTTAGCTGCATCTCCTTTAGGTGGTACACGGTGGTAAAGAATGTCAGCCTTAATTTTAAACTTAACACCGTTTTCAAAAAACGGATCATTAATCAAAGCACATAGGTACCTGTACTCTGTGACTGGGTGTATTCTCGCATCTCCCTGTCTGGCAGGGTCAATACTCTGATGATTAGACCAACGTTTTGCTTTGTCTCCTCAGGGTGGTGTGTCTGACAACGTCACTCTGAGTGCGTACGTCACAGCCGCTTTTCTGGAGATGAACATGTCCACAAATGTGAGTAAAGTTTGGAGCCCTCTCGTAACATAGGTCATAGCCTTCGTTCTGGGCTGATATTAGTCCTGGACAGATGTTTTGTCTATAACATGCGTTAGAAAAGACTTATCGTGCCTTCTTATGTGCCCCATTCATAAAAAAAAAAAAAACACAGTCATTCAAGTTTAGCTCACGGTTTTTTCAGGTACAATAGGGAAGGATTAGACATTTTTCTCTCAGGATTCTGACTTACTCTGATGGGATATAAGCCACATACTGCTGTCAGTAGCTTGGTACAGTAGTAAGGTAAAGCAGACATCTCGATATCTTACGCAGACAACCTTCAGTTTTGCAGCACTTGTCTCCACATTCATAGCTGGTTTTGTATTTAAGGCGAATGGCAGCTTTATTAAGATACAACTTTTCCCCACATGTTAAATTACATGCATCACTTATTACTTTAACCACTAACTACGCATCACTAACTACCCCTGCCTGTTATCCATCAGAGATTTTTCCCACTGCCAGTTTTCCTACTTTTTCTTTCAATAAAACTGGAGAAAATGTATTTGTGTCTGCAAATGCAATATGAAAAGATAGGGCTTCCCAAAAGGACTGAAAAAGAAAGTTCTTATGAATGGTGAAAAGATCATCAAAGCGCACATTTCAAAGACAGGACCCCCTGTGCAATTCCCTTTAAGTTTACTGTCTGTTTGGAAACAAACAAGTAATGAAACTGTGATTTCTGTTAAAGACTACTGCGTTGAACAGGAGCCTTTCGTATCTAAAAGAGTCCATCAGCGGCATCAGTAACACCTACACGACCGCTTTGCTGGCGTACGTCTTCACACTGGCAGGAGACATGGAGACCCGTGCTCAGCTCCTGCAGCAGCTCGACACGGTCGCCATAAGAGAAGGTGAGTCCGCTTCCAAACTGGAGCCGTTCAGGTTTAAGAACAACCTCAACTGAACCTGTGCATGGCTGTTTTTTCAGGAGGCGTCCTTTACTGGTCTCAGACAGCGACAGAAACATCGGCCTCTCTGTCAGTGGAGATCAGCTCCTACGTGCTGATGGCCAAACTCAGCGCCCCCCACACGGCCGAGGACCTGGGCTACGCCTCCAGCATTGTCAGATGGCTGACACGGCAGCAGAACCACTATGGAGGCTTCTCCTCCACCCAGGTACCACACACTGCCGCCTGTTGTGGTAACAATGCACCTTTCATCTAAAATCAGTGTGCATTTGTGTCTTTTTGAGAGATACAAACAATGTGATATTTTTAAACTTGTGAAAAAAATCTTTTTCACCTTTTTTCTGAACATTTTTTTTTTGTTTTACATTCAAAAGCACAAACTGATGTTTTAAACTCTGAATCAAAGTGTCAGAGTGTAAAGTAAACCAAACCTGAAACCAAAGAAATATTCATTATTTCCCTGTTAAGCATTTTCGCTCGGATCCATAATGATAAAGCATCAGTTTGTTGATGGGATGGTACTCCAACATTCAAAATGTGTAACCTATTAGTATACAACTTTATTCAATTCAATTCAAATTTATTTTATGTTCATAGCATCCACTAACAAAAAACGCCATCTATACACACTACAAATGTACAATCCAATCCAAGCCTATTAGAATATGGTTTATTCTAATATAATCATATTACTATTCTATATTTATTTTGTTTACTTAGAGCCAATAAGAAAGTTTCCTCGCAAAGGAAACCAACATATTGGACAGCATCTTCTTTTTGATCCAATCGCCCATCCCCACCATGCACAAGATAGCAGTAGAAATATAAAACCCCATTTTAAGAGGACAAAGAGATTCCACATGAATTTGGAGAGAAAAGAGAGCAGAGGGAGGTGAGGTGCATGATGGGAGCCCCCCAGCAGTTTGGGCCTATAGAGGGGGGTCTGCTTCCTGAAAAGACTGGTCTGCTTCCTGAAGGCTCTGCGTCCCGTTCTGCTTTAAAAACTCAGGAACCAGAACCAGAACCTGCAGCCCGAGAGCACAGAGCTCTGCTGGAAGCCTCCATCTGGGATGGAGATGCTCACTCAGAGAGCCGATGAAGAGAAACTAAATGTAGAGCAATCTAATGGGGGGCGGTTGTGGCTCAGGAAGAGAGATTTGCCTTCTGGCCAGAGGGTCAGTGGTTCGAGCCCGTGTTGCTCTAGTCTAGGCCACATGTCAAGGAGTTATTACGCAAGGCTTATTGTTGCATCCACCGGTGTGTTAGTGTGTGTTTGTGAGAGTGGGTGAATGACATTTAGCGTAAAGCACTTTGAGTGGTCAGTTCCACTGGAAAGGCGTTATACAAGTACAAGTCCATTTCCCAGTATATATCAGACATAGCTATAAAAGTTAGAGGAAGAAACTGTCATTTACTGCTAACTATGCATGTATAGAGAGGAATAAATTAATTTTATTTTTTGACTTCCTTTGCTAAATAAATTTCTTCTGAACAGCATGTAGTTTACAGTATGGGTGTACTAATAGATAGGGAAACTTAGGGGTCCCAATTGTGACCCCAGGGGAACGGCAAATGTGTAATTGGAGCTTCTTGCCTGTGGAATATGACTGTTCAGTTGGTTTCTCATTAGTGTGTGTATGTGTGTGTGTGTTGTAGGATACGGTGGTGGCTCTACAGGCGCTGTCTCTCTACTCTGGTCTGGTGTTTACTCGCCAAGGTTCAAGTGCAGTGACCTTTCAGTCTCCCGGTGGACAGCTGGAGTTCGACATAAACCCGGAAAACAAGCTCCTGTATCAGGAAAAGATGCTGCAGCAGGCCTCGGGGAAGTTCAGCCTGGAGGTGAAGGGATCTGCGTGCGCCTCGGTGCAGGTCAGTGGCCAGAGCGCAGGTTTTGCTGTTTTAAGTCAATCACAATGTCTGTCTGTTTTCACCGAATATAGAAAGAAAGAAAAATGTTGAATATAAATTGTGATTATTTTGTGATTGTTTAAAATATCACAATTCAAAATGAATATTTATATAATTTATATATCACGAATATAATAAAAAATATTATAAACAAATTAATTCAGTTGATTGTGTAATTAAGGCAATAGTTGAGAATAGCATAGAAAGGCTGATCGATAATAAATGTGAACTTTTTCTCGGGTTTCTTGTGATCAGTGTCCAACAGGTCTGTAGTGAGTTAAGAGCCCCCTCTGCTGCCAGTGTGTTTTGAGTCTGTGATAAGATGTTTTTTTGTAGATTTCCCATCACTACAACATCCCAACTGTTACTGATGGCACCAACCTGAAGGTGCAAGTAGAAACGGAGACGGACTCTTCCGGCCCAAGACCCAAAGTCACTTTGAAGCTCCAGACAGAGTAAGTCATGTAAAGAAAAGTTTCACATAGGGGGGCTTTTGTTAAGGCCCTTCAGAATTTTACTTTCTTTTTCTCTTCATTTAAAACTATTTTTAATGCCAAATTTCAGATACAGTGGAAAAGAAAACTCAACCAACATGTTGATCCTAGATATTGCCCTGCTATCGGGTTATATTCCCGATCCTCAGCCTTTAAAGGATGTAAGATTTTTGAAGATTTTTACACGAAAGAGCATGTTTGCTACTACATTGGTATCCACATGTTCAAACTGCTGTTCTGATGTTCTCCCAGTTGAAAGGTTCTTGGATGGTGGATCGTGTTGAACACAAGGACGGTCACGTTATGATATACATAGAAAAGGTGAGAGGAATGCACACTCCCCGGGATTCTCTTGGGATCTATTTCAGTAGAGTCATATCTCTCTTCTGTACTTTTCAGTTTCCAAAGGATTTCCCTGTCTTGCACCACGTGGTGCTCATTCAGCAGCTCCCTGTGCAGAACCTCAAACCAGCCGTGGTCACGTTCTACGACTACTATCAGCCAAGTAAATCCAGATATCCATTTATCGACAGCTCACTTGCTTTCTTTTTAAAGGAGTTGGTTAACACATTTTAACATATGGTAGTCCTAATTCTAAAGTACATGTTTTAGATCTATTGGACACAGATCTTTTTCTCTTTTTTCCTTCCAGGTGACAGGGCAGAGACTGAGTACACTGTGTCAGGTAACAAACTGTTAACACACAAAAAGATAATTAGACCAAATATATATAGAAAAATTATATACAAAATTTAAATCCAAAAAACAATCGTATGCTCACCAGTACAACAGGTGGCGCTGATGCATCTAAAGTTTAATTGAGTGAAGACTGAAAGTTAATTTATTCTCTCTCTCTTTTGCAGCTTGAATTTGCTTTGGTTGTCCTAGTGGTGGTCATCACTGATTCCAGCACAATTGGAAGTTAGTTTCTTTAAGACAAATTTTCGTGTTGTGCATTTCATCTGTATGAAATGTATTTTTATTAATTATTGTCACTTCTGCATATGTATGCATTACATGCATAACAGACGGAAAAATCAATAAAGTTTTCTGAATAACTGTGTGTGTCAGTGTGCGTATCTTATAACATTGCAAGAAAAGAATACAAAAGCAAAAGTATTTTCCTGGTTTCCTGACCAACACCAGGAGAATGTAGCACATTACAGCAGTCACTGCACATTGAAATGTTATTTGTCTATAAAGCTTACCGATAAAGTTAATAAGTCAATAATTATAAGATTATTCTGCATTTATAGTTTTTGTCTGCTGTTGCTTTATGTTTAATTTTTAAATGCATTTTTATAACGTTTCCCTGCTATTAGCTTTTGTTTTGAACAATCTCAAATCCAGTTTCAATGTTCCCTTTTATTCAAATATATTTCTAAGTTCTAAAGAACCAACTTAAATTCTTTATGAATGAATAGTGCTATAAAAATCCAACTGCCCCGTCTCACCTTTACTGCACGTATCAGCTAGCATTGCTCAGTCGGCTTTCTTCCACCAGGTAGCCTAAACAACCTCTGGTCAGCACGTTGTCTCTCTACTCCTACTCACATCTCTTCCTGGTTTAAGGGATGCTCCTTGATGTTGTCTGTTATTCAAATTCCTCCATAAACTTCAGCTGGTCCAGAGCTCTGCGGCCTCTGTCTTCTCCATTCCTCCTTTTATTCTCGTGTCTCAGATCTTTTACTTGCTGCGGCCCAATTAAACTGGGTGGATTAGCTTCCTTTGATAAATCTGTGATGCGGACAATGCTTTGAAAAAATAAACACACACTGGTCAATGTTTCATCACTGAACAAGAGGACTTCAAGTTGAATCCCAACGGCTATTTTTATGAGCTGATTTGATTACAGTCAGTCATGCTACACGCTTTCAAATGTCATCACTATGTTGTACAGACATACAAAGTTAAAGTCACTTGTTATGATTGTACAACTTTTGTTGCTGAATCAAGTGTCGCTCTTTTTCTGGACTGTACGACTTAAAATGTTGCTCATCAGCTTGTACGTAAAGTACCTGTAAAAAGCCATACATGATGATTACAACATGATTAAGAAACAGTGGTCATTGGTAACGTACAGTATTGCACATGTAGTCAGTCTAAAGATTGTTAACTGCTCTATTCTTTTTACTGACAACTCATCTGTAATGATGATGCCATTCTAAGTCTTGATTTTTAGATCAATAAAGGATTATTCAGTTTATCTGCCTCAAGTCAACTCAAAATAGATGCTGTTAAAAGTTTTGTGGGTCATTTTGTGGGTCATTTCGTGTCTCATACCAGCTGCTTTTATCCTCAGTCCTTCAATAAAATCGAGGAAATGGTAAATCGGTGATCGATTTATTGGGGTCTTTGTCATAATGTCTTTTACCAGAGAGCATCCAAAGTTATGCCCGATGTCATATAATGCCAAATGTATCATATTTGATACATACAGTTTCTGAAGTCTTTTGGATCTGAGACTTTTTGCATCATTCAATGGTAAAAACTTTGCTCAAACCCCTGTTGTACACATTCCGATATACCTGATAACAATGAGTAGAAGACTACAGGGAAATATTTTTTTGACTTATTGCATGATAATTTGATCAATATAATAATAATAATAATATGATTTTCTTCATATGTTGTTAAGGGGCCAAAGAAAGACTTCAGCCAAAAAAATCCAATATTCTTCCTATTTTTCTTGGATCAGGCTTTAAAGGGTTAAGAAGTTAGTTTGTGATTGTTGGTTATTTTCACTTTGCTGGCATGGCCTACGGTTGTGACTCCAAGGGATTGTTACTTTAACTTGTACTTGAACATTCACGTGACGATCTGCTTCCCCTCTTTTTACATTACCGCTTACTTCCGCACTGGCACATTCTGTCCCCGTTACACTCTTTTGCATCAGCTGTAATCTCTGCGGTGCGTTTGTGTGACATGTTGTTTGTTCGGCTATCACCATGAGGAGCCACACCAGGGAGCCTGAGGAGGCCTCTGATTCTCCACATCAGCTTTGGCGTGTCAGTGTGTTTAGCACGCTGAGAGATTGTGAACATTTGTCATGTGTGTGTTCAAAAGCACACAGCTTGTATCAGCTTGGTTATCATAAGTTATCGGCCACCTCGCGATAATCGGCTAGCACTACGTTTTGTTTCACTCCTTGTCAGATACTTGTTTAATTTGACCGTTTTCTCAGCCTGTTTGATCCTTATAGTCCTCTTGTTTCATGTCTCCTGGAGGTCAGAGGCATGAATAGAAGTCTTCTTCCTCCACTATCTGTTAGTCGCTCCCAAAATGTGGCTGGGCTAAAAATAAATCATCACCATTGCCATTTTCTCTAAACATGTTTTGCTCATGAATGTTACTAATTAAACTGTTCTTAATTACAATTTCCAGACACTCATCAAGCTGGGTGTTAAAGTAGATCTTTAATATCTTTGTTCCTTTCTAAGGGACAAGGGTCAGAGATCAAATGTCACCATTGTTTTGAATGCTACCTATTTGAACCATTTTAAACATTCCCCAAACAGAATGCATTGTAAAACTAAGAATTAAAGAACGTCCTTAAATAAGAATGTATTTTACCTCTGAAGGATGGTTTACTTCTTTAATTTGACAAGACAATATTTGGTGTCTGGCAGACTATTAATAGTCAATTTCAGTTGTTTATGGATGAAGCAATTGCCCAAAGAAATCACAGAAGATGTCAATTAGCTTTCTTTCAATTTTACTTTGGGATTTCCATTCCACTTAGTTATCATAAATTGAAACTACAAATGTTCTCCTAGCTGTCATCATACATAAGGCAGACGTTGGTCATTAAACACCTTGTGTTAGTCACGCAGTACTGTACTGAATGTGTGGAGAAAAAAAACTCAGAAATTATGACAATGGACAGAATTTGACTGACTCTTTTGCATGGCTGATTACATATTATCTGCACGCAAGTCCACTGATATTGTTAGATTGATTAAATGAGTATGAAGTTTGCTTCCCTTGATGTTTGAACGTGACTGGAATGTTAGTTTGATTCACGGCTGTTAAGTTGTCAGCATCCAGTGATTGGCGTTTTTAAGTTAAATTCAGGTACTGAGTTCTTATCCAAGGAAATTAGGCGACAGAGGATATATTAGGATTATATAACACACACATATTAACAAATATGTGTTGGGAAGATTTATTTTTTTTGCAATATCTTTGAAGGCTGCCTTGTCTGATCATATGAGATAGCAGGATAAAGGATTCAGAAAGTGGACTATGGTGGGGATGCTGTAAAATTTCTCCTTGAGTTTGCCCAGAAGCTCTCCATAAGGTGCTTTTAATTCTTTAATTTTTTTGGGGGGGTTGCTTGCTTGTTATACTCGTGGGTTGCTGAGATATAAAAAAAACAGTATGAACGAATTCAGTTGAACATAAACTTAGTTTTTGGGAAATTCTTTCTCATTGCAGAGGGTAAACACAGATATAAATCCCTTCTCATGGAGGCCTTTTAAGACTGATATTCTTACAGTATGCCACTGGATAAAAGATGAGATGGCAGTTGGAGGTATCAACAAGATAACAACTACAAAAAAATCTTTTCACATGTTGAATGAACGTCTTGTGAGACGAATATGAGAAGGAACAGTTCCATGATGAGAGCGGTGGGTGTGTGCTGTGTGGGGGAGGTTGGGTGGGGCCTCTGCTACCTGCATCTTAAATACCGGTTGCTGGCTAACGGTCATCACAGTCGGTCATGCTTCGTCCTGCGATTCAGATGTGGCCATGGAGGCTATTTGTCCTCTTGTGCTTGGCTCAGGCGTTACTTTTGGTCCATGCTACTGGACCGCCACCCCAAAACTGTGGTCCTACCCCTAAGTGCTGCGGAATGTAAGTTTCTTTTTATGTGTTGATGGAATTTTTTTTTTGTCATTATGTTAAAACTGTGTTGTGAGTTTCTTTTTGTAAGTTTCAGAAAGATAACCCTTTGCATTTTTCAATCTTTCTCTCTGAAGAAAATTTTTCGTAGCCATTCCTGCAGTTCTTAAAGCTGGAGGCAGGAACAGATTCTGTGTAGGTTTATTGCAGCCCCTTCAGGACGTGCGCTTCCAGGTCATTTTAAAATCAAAAAGGAATGATAAGATACTGTTGAACACTGTAAGCTGGAATGGGTTTGGAAACTGCTTAAACTTTAAGGTAAGTTCCAAAGATTTTTTTCTTGAAACGTATTTTTTTCAAGTAGTTTTAAGATTGAATCAGTTGTATCGCAAACATCGGATGGGATTTATACCTTGCAGGCATTTGGTTTTTCATCTGCTGTTATTGAAGATTCAATTTCTCACTGCTGCAGGTTCCTTCAGTGCCTCGTGATGAATTGCGGAAGGTCAAAGTGGTTATAAAGAGCTACAGATGCTACATATCACAAACCAAGAAAGTCTTGATCAAAGTCTATAAGCCGAGAACATTCATCCAAACAGATAAGCCGAAGTATCAGCCGGGAGAAACAGGTAGATATAACTGAAATATTCAAGTTACATTGGTCAGATGGTGACCTATAGGATCCTGGATTTTCAGTCCAGTCTGATATTTTCAGGTAGCTTTTTGTTCAGTTTAGATTTGTGTGAAAATCGCAATAAAACCAGACCCAAATATGAAATGTCTGGAATTTGTATTTAGCAAAACCTTTAGTATATTATTGGTACAGGCATTTGAATATTGTAGATGCTGTTGGGGATGTCACATGTAAGGGATGCTGTTGAACGGCAAAACCGAAAATGACATCCATCTCAAGCAGTAAATCAAAAACGAGGATCATTTTAGACCCAGTTCCTTTAATACTCCACCCTTCGGTTGAGGGAAAGAACCTTTTTTCTTGTCAGGATCAAGGGGGTTCAGCATCTCAGTATCTGACCCTTCACATGGGAGGAAAATGGTTTGATTGTTCATTTCGACAGATTGATGAAAACTGCTCACCGACTTTAAATAATAGCATTTTTCCACCAACAGTTGTGAGAAACATACTAGACTAAAATTGTGAAGATTTCACAGATGTGTTGTTTTATGTGTCTTGTTCTTTTAAATGGTGGTATATTTACGATGTCATGACAATTTGAATGACAACTTTGAAATGTTTCCTTAGTGCATTTCAGAATATTGACGCTGAACGCACATTTGAAAGCTCCCAAGATACAGGTGAGCATTTGAACTTCTTCCTTTTATTTTGGATCTAATTTCTGAATGTGAGCAAATATGCTTTTAGATGATCTTCAAATATCAGTATTGTTCTTTGTAAAAATTTCTCATAAGAACAGAGAATGTCACACTTGCCAAATGCCATCACATTTCTGCTGTGTGATCCAATATGCTAAAAGTGGCCATCTACATAAACATAAAGGAAATTCACACAGTTTCTTCTCTGTTTCAACCTGGATTCATCTCACGGCCAGTTCAGATATAGCATGCAAGCTAAAAAGAATTGATCTAATTCCAGCCATCCTTCTCCTTTTGTTTCCTGCTGTGTGAGGTTCAAGATCATGATTGGGAAAATGATCTGACATGCCACGCAAACTCCCTTTTTAAATCATAAAAAACATCTGTATTGATTTAGATGGCTGGTTTTGAGCACCATGACATCCGTTAGAAAGTCTGAGGCAGCTAGCAGTAATGATGTTATTCAAAAATAATCTGGACCTTTTAATCCTTGTATAATCCTTATATTTTTTGCACTTTAACAATACCCTTTTTTATCTAATTTCAGTATGATCCCATTGTAATCAAGGTAAGAAAATGTGTACAAACCTTTTTTCTTACTTTTTTTAGAATTCAGAACGTTGAACATTTGAATTTGTAGGAAATAACCAAGATTCATTTAAAAAAAAGTGAATTCTCAGATATGGACACATTGTACAAGTGTATGGTAACAAAAACAACTATGCCAACTCTATCTTGGGGAAACCACCAAAAAACAACAACATTTTTTTACCTATTTAATGACAAAACTCATCAAACAGTTAGACTTATAAAATAGCTTTACAATAGCATGCAGAAAAGGTTCAGGTTTCTGTGTTGTTTAACCTGAAAGAGCTCTTTGTTATGATGTATGAGTTAAAAAGACAAGTTTAACTGCACTCCAGTCATTTCAACGAAACAATCAAACTCAGCATCTTCACTTGCATTTGTAGTTTTCCTATTTGTATCATAAATACATGTTCTATTTAATTCATTTTACGCAACAGGATCCGTCCCACAACAAGATTGCACGGTGGAGGAGAAGAGCTTCAAAGGGCACCATTTTGCAGCTCTCTCACTGTTTGAGCTCTGAGGCCCGCCAGGGTTTGTACAACATCATCGTGAAAACAGATAAGCATAAAGTCCGTCACAGCTTCCGTGTGCAGAGATATGGTGAGTCAGGCAATTCTTTTAACATTCTGGACCTGTCCATCCTAATGCAGAGTTGGTAGAAAACAATGTTTCTTTGTTTTGTTTTGTTTTTCTAGTTTTGCCCAAATTTGAAGTAAAAGTATCCGTTCCAAAAGTAGTAAGTGTGGGACAGCGACGGTTTGAAGTTGTTGTATGTGCAAAGTACGTAAAAAGTTCTATTAAGTAACATATAACCCTTCTAAAATATTAAATTCATACAATTTGGAAAGTGGAAAATTGTCTGTTTCTCTCTTCTTTTTTGTTTCAATAGGTACAAACATGGAAAGCCTGTGCAAGGCAAAGTTAAAGTTAAGGTTTGCCGGCCTCTTATGGGCCATAATTATTGCTCCTCTGCTTTCACCTACAAAAATTACCAGGATTACGGCAGAACTCCTCCATGCGAGGCACAATCAAAGAAGGTACTCCTGCACATGGTGAAAAGTTTGCATGTGATTCTAAAGAGAGCCAAACCTTAAAACATAAGTGATACCAGTGACCGAGACCAAAGCCTCGCAGCACAAACCGGTTAACTCGTGCAAAAGATATTGTTAGATTTGTTTTCCTGTGAAAGTTTGTCTAGCGTTTTGGTGATTTCATTAGTAACTGTCTGTTGTGACTTTGTGGGACACATGCAGTGTGAATCTGAAGATGGTGCAAATTCTGTTTTGGTGTTACAGACGATATTTGAGTGAGATGTGTAGTTTGGTTAGCTATTTGATTAGTTTAGTTTAGTTTCCCTTTCAGAACACAGAGTTTTGGGTGGTAACCATTAACTAACACACATCCGAAAATCACTAATTCAATTCAAATGAAAAGTGAGCTATCATAAGACCTTTATCGATTAAATAAAATCAACAATTTTACAACAGACGTCAATTTTTTAAATAAAGTTTTGTTAAAGGTGAAATTACTCATTTACTCCATATCCTGAAATCTCCATTTCTAAATCTGTCAGGTTTTTAACCATTCATCAGGTTTACTTTGACTGCCTTTCCATTTGGAACGCATTTAACCTGTGAATTCATCCATCTCTGTCTTTGTTGTGCTTCCTAATGTTTTTAATGTTTTCTTGCCTTGCAGTTAGGCCGGTCCGGCTGTACTCATCTCAGGTTCAAAATCTCCACTTTTACCAGAACAAACCCAAAAGCATTGCTTGATAAACTGCATGTCAGCGCGACCGTGGAAGAGAAAGGGACATGCAAGTTCCATTTTTATGATTTTATCAAAATCCTGTTTGACTGTCATAACGATATCACCGAGCATTCCGTATGTATATGCAGCACATGAATTCTATCACTTGAGAAAACTTTTTATCTATTCAGGTATCTCATACACAAAGTTGAAGAAAATAAAGCTCTCATATGTTATTGGACGGCTGAAATTGATCAATGTACCAGAGTTTTATTCCACGGGACAGAGATTTACAATAAAGGTAAGTCGCAGAAGTCCGAATTGTTCTCTCTTTGCGCGGAGCAGTCCGAATCATGTGCACTGACCAACACAGTTTCATGTGCTCAACAGGTCAAAGCTGTTACCAGCGATGGCGGAGCGCTCGCTGACTTCCCAGTGTTTCCGTTTTTGGTCGTGAAGGACGAACAGAGGTTTTTGGGTCGCACTGTGACTAACAAAAAAGGGTTTGGCACATTTCAAGTTCAACTGAGCGGAGTCTCAGGGAGAGTTGCTCTGAAAGTAAGTTAAAGTGGCTTTAAAACATACTTGACCGTGCTGTTTTTTAAAGCTGGTGATGACTTCTAGATTGAATCTTTCTTTTTTACATCCATCACCATAAGCTCATTCATAAAGTGTATTTCTTCTTTTTTGGGGGGTTTATGAAAATTAGGTGAGTGATTCAAAGAGGCTGCGTCACCCTGGATTCAAAACTCCCTTCTATGAGGGGGACACTGCAGACATGGATGTAGTCACACCTGGTCCAGCAGTAGCTAATTTTTTGAGAGTCAGTGCTCCTAAAAAATTCAGATGTGGCAAAATGGAGAGAATCTGCATCCAGTACAGTATCAGAGGACGCACCTCATACCTACCTTTGTTCTGGATTGTGAGTATCTTTCAGCTTTCCTCTTATTATAACCCCCAAAGAGAATAAACTGTAAAAAAAAAAAAGTTACTCTTAGGTGCTCCCAGACATGATCTCACTTTAAGAATTCTGCAAGAAGCACATGTTTCTTCAATGTTTGAAAGAACTGACAGCACAAAAGTCTAGAAAAAATTTTTTTCATCCTAATTGAACTTCAACATCCCAAATGTAGCATATGGAACAGTACAAATTCACTAACCTGCCTTAAAAAGGAAATGCAATAGGCGGACGGCTTACAATCTTCATGCAAGAGGCTTGTTGCTCCATGACAATGCCCTGCAACTTTACAATTTACTCATTTAATTGATGTGATTTCCTCTCACAGGTCTTAGCCAGAGGGAAAATGATTGACCAAGGATTTCGCAGTGTTAGAGCAAGTCAAACAGGTGTGTTATGGCTGGTTCCAATTTCCCAAGTTTAGGGAACACATAGAAGTAGTAGCCTGTAAACTAAGAAAGCGTTGCCTTTTGGCAGAGTGTGTATGTGATAGGATATTACCCCGAAAGCATAACACTCATTTTCTGTTCCAGTGAATAAGGGGGAAAAGTGCTTTACATTGAAAGTGACTCCACAGTTGGCACCGCACATTCGGATTGTGGCTTTTTTCGGCCTGCAAAGCATGGACATGCTGGCTTACAGCGCTGAGTTCCCAACTACGAAATGCTTCAAAAATAAGGTCGGTGCGGGACGAGGACAAGTGGCTCCCACTGTATATTATAACTGTGAATTCCTTTTCTTATTTAGCCTGAACTTATATTCTAGATTTCACAGTTCAATCGCAATTGTGTCTTTTGAATCTTTTCCCAGGTTCAGCTGAAGTTAAAAGATACAGCAGTCGTTCCGGGAGAGTACACGAAAATCTGGCTGAAAGCCCACCCAGAGTCATGGTGTGGTTTGAGTATCGTCGACAAACGGAACCGAGGAAAAGCTCTGAATGCACAAAAGGTAGCGGGATTTTCAGAAAGGCTCATTCTCGGGGGTTTAAAACAACAGTTTTACCGGCTGTCACACTGCAGATTGGGGAGGAACAGCACAGCTTTTCTTCAAGTCAGAGAACTTTGTGTCGATTCTTTACTTTTGCAAATACTTCTGAGGTGTTTATGTATTCAAAAAAAGTGTGTTAACGTTATATTGGCACTCAGAGACAAAGCTGTAGCTTTTGCCAAGCTGCCTGAATTCCCTTGAGGAAAGCCTTCATGAATGATGGCTTCCAAGTCTTTGCTTTTCTTTCAGATATTTCAGCAGCTGCAATTAAAGAAATCCTATTTCCCAAATAAGCTGGACGATTTTGGTGAGTGCTTAAGAGTGAGACCGAGGAGAGATACTGGCTCATCTGTGTTTACAATTCTTAATCAAGACAGAGACGATGCCTACACAGCTTTTAAGGTATGCCCGAAGTGTTTTTGTGTCTGTGTTAGTGCTTTATGTGCAATGGTTCTTGCTGTGTTTCTAAACTGCACATTATTTGTTTTATTTAGAATATAGGAATACAGATATTAACAAACTTCGTTATTCAAAATCCCAGATGCCTCAAATTGAGACAAATGACATACTTCAAAGGTTTGTTTTTACCGCTCATTTTTGTATAAGGTTTACAAAACAAAGGGTTATTTTTTGCTTATTTTTTACATTTCCTTTCAGAACAAGATAAAGTAAAGAAGCCTAAGACAAAATACTCAAAAGGGGCAAATATTGCGGGTCTCGCAAAAGACCCAACTCTTTGTTCTGATTCTGAACAAGGGGAGCTAGTCCACGCTCCCCCACACAAGACCTGGTTATTTCAACTGGCCAAAATTGGGTGAGCCTCTTTTAAATAAAATAAAAAAGCTTCATTTTGATAGCTAGCTAGCTAGCTAGCTAGCTAGCTAGCTAGATAGATAGATAGATAGATAGATAGATAGATAGATAGATAGATAGATAGATAGATAGATAGATAGA
>JABUIW010000035.1:1072134-1089993 GCA_013363375.1 Menidia beryllina | reverse complement strand
AGATAGATAGATAGATAGATAGATAGATAGATAGATAGATAGATAGAAATAAGAATGCTTTGTAACCACATGATTTTTGGGCGTGTTTTCAGACGCTCTGGAAAAAAGGATTTGCACCTCATTGTCCCAGAACACTCCAAAACCTGGAGGGCTGAAGCTTTCTGTGTCGGTGACGGTGGTTTTGGTTTGTCTTCTCATAAACGTCTCAAAGTTGTCCAGCCATTCAGTGTCCACCTCGATCATCCCGGTTCCATCATCCTGATGGAAAGCTTTCTGTTGAGGGCAACTGTTTCCAAAAACTCAAAGAAGTGCCATAAGGTAAAGTTCTGGTCAGTTGTGGTCTTGACGGCAAAGCTCTTAATTCTCAGATCCAATGAGCCCAGGGCCATCTATGGTCACTGAACCAAAGGTCACTAGATAGTGATTCATGGTCAGTAGATGTGGTTCCTCTGTGAAGTGGCTGGTAGGATGGGGGCACCGGGAACCACATGCAGCGAAAATATATCCCTTTTGGTCTGGGAGGTCCTTAGGATCTTCCTGGGGATATCCTTATTTTTTGATAAGGAATTCATTTTCAGCAAATAATATGCCATTTTTGAGTGTCTGTGCTGTAGTAGTGACTGGTGGCGTGATCATGTAATAATTCCTTATGACTAGATTTTGTGTATAATTTTGTATATTGAAGTGGACATGTTAAGTGCAATTTGAAAGAAGAAATATAAAATATGATAAAAATACATTTTTGTGTTTATTTGATTCCTATTCAAGACACTTAGGATAAGATAAGAATAACTATAGTGTTAGTATAGGCGGCTACAGATTTGTTTGACATTTTTGGTTGGTGGTGTGCCTCGAGATTTTTTCAATGAAAAACTGTACCTTGGCTCAAAAAAGGTTGAAAAACATTGCTCTACTGAACCTGTTTCCTCTATGACCCAACCTTGAATCATTTAAAGAAAATCTATGGATGTTTTTATTTCACACTCTTTTGGTTTGACGTGTGTTTTTATGTGTACCGTTGGATTGTAGAACCTCAATTTAACTTGCTGATGTGTTTCTTAAACAGATAAAGGTGACTCTAAGCCCCTGCTCATACTTCACAACCACACTCTTGGCAAGTCATACATTTTGCCTGTGTAAGAATAACCACAAAACTGTTGAGTGGACAGTGACCCCTACAGCCTTAGGTGAATATCAAATGGCTCCTGGTTTCTAGAGTAAAGAAATGTCTTTATTTTCACTCACATTGTGCATTACTTATCTTTTTATTTGACTGTTATTTCAGTTATATCCACATCAGAGTAAAACGATTATGACAGAAGCTTAAGAAGAGGCTCTTTGCTCTCTGTTTCAGGGCCTGTGAAAATGGTTGTGACTGCTGAGGCTGTGTTGTCCAACACTCGTTGCGGGAAAAAGAAAGTGGTTCTTCCACAAAAAGGCCGTGTCAACACAGAAACAGGAACCGTCATAGTTGAGGTTGGTGCTATGACCAGGTATACACTTTTTGAATTTGATTACTTCAAATGGAAATGGGATAAACAATAAGACTGCATGTTAAAGACGGTTAAATCTGTTCGGGCCCACTTGCCCTGCAGACCTGTTTGTTTTCTGTTTGTCTGCCATGGCATTATTGGTGAAGTGGTGCTAGTAGGGAAATAATTTGGTATGGAAGTGCCACAGATTACATGCGAGGTGGCTTCTGCATTACACGACTTCGTTTGAAAGCAGTTTAGTGTCTCCAGCTTTGTGGGGAAAGCTGGAGACATCAGTCGTATGTTTTAAGACTTATTTAGTGTTGGTAGCAATAACCTATGCAACAAACTAACACATCTCATGCCAGTTCATTAGACAATACAAAAGAACATAAAAAAGTTTTAGATGTCAACATTAATTGTGCGATGATGTACAAGGACAATTTGACTATATCTGTGACGAGAGTAGTATAAATACATAGTCACATAGGAGGTCCAGCCTCTTAGGATTTGGTTTTCACTGATGATGAGTTATAGTTAGAGATGGACAGGTGGAGTTTGAGGTTTTGTTATTGAGGCAAAGAAGAATGGAAATTAGCTCATCATTTGCCGAGCAAAGTTTTTACTTACAATTTAGATATAGCGGGACAGCAACTTTTGTTAAGACAAAAAGTAGATTAATTCTTTTTTCTTTTAGTTTTTGATGTATGTTAGTGGGCTGTATATCCACAGGGGGGCATTGTTGGACAAGCCATTTCCCAGACTGGACCGGAGTAGAGCTTTAGATGTGTTGAGCGGTGTCCTGAATTGTCTTTAAGTGGGTCATACTAACGGGCCCTTCTGATATTTTGTTTGGTCGGGGGGATCGTACCCTCAGCACTTTCAGGGTTTGGCAGTTCGATTAGGTCCACTGTGAACTCTTCTGGTTGTTAAAAAAAGTTTTATGTGCATATCATTGATGGGGTGATCTTTGCCTGTTTATAAAATACATCAAAAGCTAACTTGAGAATTGACCACAAATTTGATCTTCATTATCTCTCTTTCAGACTCAGGGAACTGAAATATCAAAGACGTCCAAATGGCTACTCTGCCCAAAAGGTCAGTATAGTTCAAACTAGTCCTGATTTCAATCCCAACAGGTTGAGTACTTTTCACCATATTTTGTAATAGTGTTCAGAAATGTGTCTTTTATTTACCTGTAAGATTATTCATATTGTTCCTCCCCTTCCGGTTTCAAAGTGGGCTTCTGCTTGATTTTCTGTGTTCAAACTTATTTCATATTTGTAAAGGACACTGTTTGAAAAAATCGCTGCAGATGACTGTCCCTCGAAATGCGATTCCCAAATCTGTCTTTGCTAAAGTCACAGTCAAAGGTAACCCAATTCATTCCTTTAGTTTATTGAGTTGTAAAAATATAAATAAATTTCTGTCAGATCCATTTGATATCAAAAAGTAGGGTAATTTTCCTCAGATTTACGACAAGTTTTCTTGTATTTCTACTTTGTTTTGTTTTTTTCAGGTGACTTAATGGCAATGGTCCCCGACGGAATTGATAAGCTGCTGCAGAATCCAACGGAAAGTGGGGAGAAAAACATAGCTTTAATGGCAGCGAATATCCACATCATGGACTACCTAAAAAAAACTAAGCAACTGACAGCAGAAATGAGAGAAAAAATGGTCAAATCCCTGTCCTTTTGTAAGTCATCTTTAGTTTAACAACTGAGTTAAAAAAATTATAATGGTACATTTGTTTAGGAACATGTTAACTGAAAACGTTTTTTTCTCTATCGTGCTCATTACTGGGATCTTTTGGTATTTATCTTCTTGCAGATTATCAGAAGCAGCTGCTCTACAAAACTGAGGATGGTGCATTTAGTACATTTGAATCAGGACAGCCAAACACATGGTGAGAATTTTGCTAATCAGTTACTAAACTTGTGATCATACCAAGAAGCTGATTACCATTTCACATTTGATCTCAACATGGGATTCACCCCAGAGACAGAACCTTTTCAGAACTTTTTTTAATTGTTTCTTTCCAACCTTTATTTGTGACATAAGGAAGTTAGATAGACCAAACTCTTTCCATATTGGTTCTACACGGTTCTAGAGAAATGGATTGGCTTTGTCTTTTGGTGTTCTTTGTGCTTTATGCAGAGACCTCACTACAGTGTATTTGCTTTGTGACATTTTGAACACCACAATGGAAGTAAATCACTATGTAACATTTAATTCACAAAAAATGATCCCAAGGGCAGAAGCTTTTGTCCTGCGTTTTTTCAAAAGCTTTGAGAGTTTTTCAGTTTTTCCTCCTCAGCGATATCACATGCCAACTTCAGAGTTTCTTTCTTTTTTCATGTATTTATGCTTTTTGATGTTTTTCTTTTGTTTTGCTTGTTTTCTCAGCCTCACTGCCTTTGTGATGGCAACTCTTCACAAAGCCCGTGCATACACCTACATTGATCCGAAGGTCATTCAGAATTCCAGAAAGTGGCTGAAATGTCAACAACGAGATAACGGTTGTTTCAAAGTGTCAGGAAGATTCTACAACAACGGAATCAGGGTAAACGCATCTTTCAAAGTTTTGAAGGAGAGAAATGTTGATTTATACCCAATATATTCTTGATAATGATAATTTAAGTCAGTATCTCCTTTTGTGAAAAATAATTAAAATAATGTTGAGCTGTGTTACATTTGCATCATGCACATTAATGTGAGACTGCTTTCTTCATTTAATTCCACTGGTTTATGTGGTACGACCTGTTTAGATCATTATTGTATGCATTGATTTAAGAATGTTGCACAACAATTTACAATGTGCCTGTATACAGTGCTCATAATTGTCCACAAAGTTGTATGACACCAGCGATGTATTCTCATTGATGCTTTCCCTTTACAGGGTTGTGTGTCTGATGAGGTCATTAATTCCGCTTGCATCATCAATGCCTTCCTGGAGATGAAAATTTCAGCAAAGGTAACTAAATTTATGAATCAACTTTCTTTTCTTTACAGTAAAAGCCACTCGGGCTCTCTCCAAAAAGACTATGGTGACTCTGATCTCTTGGCCTTAGACTTAGCATAGAGAGACATTTATATCCATTCAGACACAGTGTCTATTCAGACATTTAAGATTTGCAAGGATAAACAAGAGGGAAAATCACTGTCTATTTTATTAGCTGAATGTGTGAAAAATAAAAGGGTAAAAAAAAAAAACAGTTAGATTTTCAACTGAAATCTTAGGCTTCTTTGGCTTCAACTAAGTTTTGGCACATCCAGTCCGATAATCGGGTCCAATTTTAAAATTCAATGGACAAATGCAACTATGTGTTGATAGATGAAAATAAAAACTGCCCTGCATTAATTCATTATTTGCGTTTTCATTTAAACTACCGAAGAATGCTGTGGTAAAGAAGGGCCTGCAATGCCTGAAGGAGTCTGTGACGGACTTCAGCAACACTTATGTCACAGCTATGTTGGCATACACCTTCAGCCGGGCAGAGGACGTGGACACCAGTGCTCACCTCCTGCACTACCTCGATTCTGTGGCAAAAAGTGAAGGTGATTCATCGTCACGGTTCTTTTGTTCTCGATTCATTACTGTAACTCCAACTCTAACACTGCCGCTGTTTGTGAACGGCCGTTTCCAGGTCATCACCTCTACTGGTCTCAGCCAGGGCCAAAAGCATCAACCTTTCTGTCCGTGGGGATTACCTCCTATGTTGTTTTGGCCAAACTCTGTAAATCCCTCTCACCTGACGCCCTATACTCCGTCTCAAAAGTCATTCCCTGGTTGATTGAGCAGCAGCAGTATCATGGCGGATTTGAAACCCCCCAGGTACTGTAAATGTTCTAAATCTAAAATGTCCATGTATAACTCTGGCTTCAGCAGATATAGGCATATACGGAGTAGAAAAAGAATGGATATTTTTGACGTTCTTAAACAGGATGCTTTAGCCCATAATGCATTAGCCCACTGCTTCTTTCTTTAAATTATGTTTTTAGCCTAAGTTTATTGTGTTTTTAAGATACTTCCACCTCACATACACACGTTATAAGTTCTGAAATTTTATATACCTCTACCAATTCATTTTGAATGAGCAGGGGTGCCCAAACGATTAACCATTGCGATATTTGTTTTTTTGTAATATATACCAAAATCTTATGGGAGGGACAAATAGATTAAGTTAAAACTAAGAGAGCGAATTGAACAGATCCATCATTTGTTGTTGCTCTGAGCAAAGAAAATGTCTGTGCATCTTTTCTTGTTGCAGAAAATGCTTTTTAAAAAGCTCTTCTCGTATGATTAAGCCTTTTGTTCTCGCATGAATATTGTTTCTTTTTGTGTGATTTGTACCGTAGGACACTGTGTTGGCTCTTCAAGCCCTCGGCCGTTACTCTTTTCTGGTGTTCAGCGACAAAGGGTCAAGCAGAGTGAAAGTTACTTCTCCCTTGGATCACCTGGTGCTTCACGTCAATCCAGACAACAGACTGCACCAGGAGGCGCCACTGCACGTCCTAAAGGGAAAACACCATGTGAGGGTGGATGGGTCTGCATGCGTCTCAGTACAGGTCAGTAAGACTAACGGTATGATGGCGTCATTAGGTCCTGGCTATTTCTGCTCACCACCAAAAACCTTAAATTTGAATGTTAGAATTGTTCGTTTTTCATGTTCACTTAAGTGTTTGCAGATACAAGTATGCTGATTTTACAAGTTTATTGTTTATTGTTTATTTATTTGGATCCCCATTAGCTGTCAGTAATTTGACAGCTACTCTTCCTGGGGTCCTTTTAAAATTATATAGATACACAAAACATATTAAATGATAACATCATAAGAACAATTATACATTTCAAATAATTTCACTTTACAATACAATCCGTACACAAGTATTCATGAATTACGGCTTTCAACAAAATATTTTTTTAGAAGTGTTTTAAATGCACCTTTCGTATTAGCAGTCAAGATGTTATGAGGCAGTTTGTTCCACAGAGTCTGAGCTCTGAACAGCACAGACCTGCACAGTGCACACTGCTTCTGTTCTCGGAATGGGTCGAGTCAAATGACCAGAAGCTGCCTGCCTGGTTGAATAATTGTGCTCATTTCTCACATAATGTAAAAAGCTAAACAAAAGAGAAGGTTTTCCACAAACAATAATATTCCTCAGGAAACACAAAATATTAAATTTCAGCCTCTCCTCTACTCTGAGCCACGACAGACGCACATGCAGCTCAACAGAGCTCTGAGTCCACACACAAGTAGAGCTAATAAAAATTTTGCAGGCATTGTGGGTTAGGGTGGGGGGGTGGTTAGATTGCAATCATAGGACCACACAGACAAAAACAAGCACACACACATATTCCCTCCTAAATTGCGAGTGTCCAATTAACCTAACATGGACAGTGGGAGGAAGCACCGTGATTGAATAATTTGAGACAATTTGAAAGGTTTGCATTATTTTACATGACCATTAACTTTTTTTTAATTTACCTGTCTTCCAGATTTCTCTTAACTACATCATCCCATCTTATACGAGGGCTTTCAGTCATTTCAGTGTGGACGTAGATGTAAAGTGTAAGCCCAACAGTGATGACAAAAAGAAAATCATTCTGAACCTCAAATCCCTGTGAGTAAACTCTTTACGGACTGTTTCAAACTTAAAAGCATTAGGCAATAGACAAGAAACTAGTGCCTAATATTTGTATCATTCCACTGCAGGTACAGAGGAGATGGAGGTTGCACAAACATGGCAATACTGGATATTGAAATCCCCTCTGGATACATCCCTTGCCCCAGGTCTTTGAGAAATGTGAGTCACGCTAGTGATTTTTTTCCCCCTGAACAATAGGAATGTCAGAATCTTAGGGGTGATAACAAAGCTTCATGAAATCTCTTCACAGCTCAGAAGTGGTCAGCAGGTGGAGCACATTGAACACAAGGATCGTCATCTTTATCTGTACCTGAGGGAGGTGAGAGCAGAGAATTTCACCGCCAGGTGGATAGATGATGCTCTTTGAATTACTTCCTAATTACATTCTCAATTTTTTTTAAATTCTTTTGCTGTTCAGTTATGTAAAGACATAGCTGTCTACCACGTGTTGGAGCTGTTTCAGGAGCATGTGGTCCTGCACCTGAAGCCGTCCAGAGTCAGGCTCTATGACAACCAACATCCATGTAAAGACACTCGGACCATAAAACATGCCAGCACTTAGATTAACCTGATTACAGAGATCAGCAACACTAACCTCAAACTCTTCTTTTTTCTTTCAGGGGGTCAGGCGGTGACAGAATACCGCGTTTCAGGTTCAAATAGCGCCAGACCACATCCTCCTCAAAAGCCAATCGCTAGAAAGAATTGTAAACCATTTGACTATTCAAATCGTGGATGTCACAGAGGCCGTTTTCACAAGAAGTCAAAATATTCACAGTAATCAGGTGACTCCTCTGATTATTTGATTTGAAACTAAACTGAAATAATGACCACTATCTATTCTATATTTTCACCTCACATTCTCTTTTTCAGAGTGAAGCACGGTCAGTCTGGAGATGATTGCTGATTCAAGAACAATTTTCCAATTTGTGTTGCCCAAAGGATTATTTACACAGCTTTTAATGGTCGCTGAAGTAGCTAGTATGTTGTTGAAAGCGGCATCTAATACAGCTCAAACTTCATCATCTGAACATGGTTTAAATTAATAAAGGTGTTACCTTATTCACAAATGTAATCTTTCTGTCTTTCTTCTCCTTTTAAATCCCTATAGAGTTGCATTTTTCTGTGATTCAGTCAAATGTTTATTAAATATAATACAAATTATTTAGATTATTTTCATGTCTATTACATTTTCAGCTTTGCAAATGATTTTTGATGCAATGAGTTCAATCATCTTGACTATAATTAGTCAGTCAGCTGTATAGAGTTAAAAAAATAAATAAATACAAGGTAAATTCCCCAGAAGCATTTACCTCTAAGCTCCTCTAAGTATTTTAAAAATCTAATGCAGAACTGAACAGAGAGTTTAAACTGCAGATGGAACCACTAATAAGACATAAGCCACCATCAAGTGAAATGAAATGACTGATTTTAGAGATCTTGGATCTTTACTTGAGATGACTCACAACGACTTGAGGACTGTTCTCTGAGCTGTGATGGAAAATGTTAAAAGGAAAGCTGCGGGTTGCCCTACATTTATTGTGTCTCTGTACCTCTGCAAACACAGAAGTGCCATTCTGGAGTGCATTCTTACTCTTAGTATGTTACTGAGTTGTTGTTTTTCAAAGGACCTATTTTACCAATTGGTTATCTTTATGTAAACACCATCCTCATGAATGTTTTAACTTCCAACTAGAGAAATTATTGAATTTTAAAGTTTACGAAGTTAACAGTAAGATTAACTTGAAGGATCCAGACAGAATGGAACAGTTACCCACAATACCCACAATGACGCTGTTTCTAATGACATCTTGGGGCAAAATCATTAATCCTTAATTGAATTTTCAGTTTTGGATAGGCCAATTCAGAGTCTTCCCCTTAATATCTAAAAATAACTTTAATTCGTGTAATATCTTTTCCTTCTCGTTAGAATGACTTAAAAATGTCTGTAAAACACCTTTAATAAGGAATATTTGCAATTGACAAGCAGAGAGTCGCCTCACGCTGCAATCTGTAGGACGCCTTGGTTGGATATCCAACTCCTTCCACATCCAAGGTAGCCATTTTGATTAGGTCATGTGACTAGCATCTTTCTGAGGTGGAAAGGAAACTTTACTGTCTATACGAAATTGGAAGACAAACGATATCCAAACCCTGACTCTAACCCTAACCCTAACCCTGACCCTAAACCTAACCCTCCACCCTTGGTAATTATGAGAAAGAAATATTTTTTGGTTAAATAGGTTTGGACTTAGTGTCCAAACCTATTTAACCTACACTGTTTTAACCTAATATTATATATAGAGTTTAATTCGGTGTTTGCAAGAATAATTGAACTATTTTTAAATTAACGTCTATATTGCCATGAGGAAATTACGATTTTCTTGCCTGGGATCTTCCTATTGGCGAGATGTACTAGCAAGCGGATTCACCACCGTCACGTGCAACATGACGTCACTTCCTGGATGTAGGGGAGACCGAATGACAGCTGGTTTGTTTTCATCAACAAGGCTAATTGAGAGTTTCTGATGAAAGGTACGTCTAAGGGTAGCACACACCGCCACGTCGCTCTCCGAGAAGCCGCCGACCGTCTGGAGACGACTGTCATTATGTTGATGTTGTTACCGTCTGTGAGCCCCGTCCAGTTCCGTCGAGCTGCAGTTGGGGGGGTTGCGGGGGGGGGGGGGGCAGCCTGCGCGCGACTCGGCCGTTAGTTCCAGAATGCATGCCTTTCGTTTAGCATCCAAACGGGGGTTGATTCAGCCAAAGCCGGGGGGGAGGGGGGGGGGACGTCTCCCCAAAGTCTGTGCTCGGGGGGGGGGGTTGTAATATTTGTGGACAGGGCCACGTTAAATTCCCAAAAAAGAAATTAATTTAATTTCCTTAATTTCCTCTTTATGGTATAGTTATACAAACTTCAGACATTTCTGTAGGCATTGATTTGACTGAAAAATAAGCTGTTAAAATCATAAGTTTGCCACTCCTCTTTCTTCTGCCTGATGCTGGCAGGTAAGTTTATTAATTTATTTTTGTATTGTTTATTTTAGTGGTTGACTGTCTCCTTATTGCACTTACACAAAAAAGTTTAAATTTATCAGAGAATTAGTCATGATTTGTCAAAATCATGTTTAGGCTGACAGTAAATGAATCTCCTTGTGAAACAAAACAAACATAAACACAATGTTACTTTGTACTTAATTGTGTCCTGGAGACCCCCTATTAAAACGCACCAGTAGAAATATTACACAAAAAATAAAAGGCTTGTGCTGCTAAAGACAAATAGGTGCTCACTGCTTCCTTCTCCGGTCGTTTCACAGTGATCCACAGAGAATCAAGTTGGTCAGTAATGGACGGTAGCGTTTGAGCTCTCGCACAACACCCCCCACAATCCGCCACCTTGAATGATGCCACTCCTACACCTGTCCTCAAGACCACGCATCAACAAAGTCACATGAATGACGTTAGCGGTAAGTTTGTCACCTAGGAAGTTATCTGGGTAAACTTTGCTTATCTACATTTTGTCATTATTTGGAACTTCAGCCATGGATGACTTGATTTGTGATTATTTTCTGTATTTGAGAGAAGCCATACTGACGTCATACGTGTTGGTTTTGTAAGATCACCTCCAGCAATCTGGAGAACCAACCTTTTAATTTGGTGTGCACGTTTAAAGTGAGGGGATTGCATTGCAAGGCCGAGCTCTCTGCCATGTGTTACAGAACCTGTAAGCTGTAGGCAGTACTTTCAACTCAACTCAACTCAAACTTTTTTATAAACTTTTACTTATTTATAAAGCACATTTCAAACAACCGGGTTTGACCAAAGTGCTGTAATGATATCACAGTTGCAGGTAAAAACTAAAAAGTTAAAATACATAAACACAATGCAATAAAATAGAATGAAAATAAAATAAGTTCAAATTTAAATAAAAATGTAAATAACATTTTTTGCCAAATGTCCACTTAGACTTGATTAAGGGAGAAGAAGTGTGTTTTTAGGGAGGATTTAAAAACTTCATAAGACCCTGAAGATCGGATGTGCCAGGGCAGGTTATTTGGGCAGTGTGATCTCGTCTTTTTTTCACATATATTGTATGAGTGATATAAGGTTGTCTCTTTGTAAGGTGTGTGCAACAAAATGTATACTTGTGTAATGTTTTTTCACTTACAATATTTTATCATATGCTTTCTTTCTGTATGTTAAGATGAAATTATGCAAGGAATAGGAGCTAAATCCCACTTTATGTAAAGTGGGATCAGAGGATAATCGCTTAGCTGACAGCTAATATCCTAATGCCTACATTACAAATAACAGATGCCATGTTTGTAGTTCTTTCAGTCTAGAAGCGCATGTGGTACGTTCAGGCATATTAGAGAAACAACTAACCCTAAGATTTTGAAGTCCATGCCCAAAAACATCAGACATCTTCCTATCATGCTGGTATATGGAAGAGGGTTTGGCTGGTTTTGACCTCCTTAGCGGGATAAATATTAAAAGGACTTCACAAATATGCCTGTCCTGCCAGTCACCTCTTAGCCCAATGCAAAATATGTCACATAAGGACCCTGCACTGCCTAGTTCATCTCTCCAGAACTGTGAAAAGCTAAGAACAGTCTTGGTAGACAGCTGCACATGGCTTCTTTTCCGCTGTGGGGAGGGATTTTAACTGCTGGGGCAGAAATTCCATCAGGTAATTTCAGGACTCAGTCCCTGCTGAGGTGACTTCATTCCAGCGAATCAGTGAATCTTAAATGACAAAGCAATTCAATGAAACGTTCACAAATTGTGACTGAGCCATGGTGATCTTACAGACCCCCCCACCAAGCAGACAGGGAAGCCCTTTCATCAAGGGTTTGCATTTATTGATAAGGCTTATTAAGGCCGGACAGAGCTCCGATGTGCACCGCATACATCATCAAGGGGGGCATGAGATCCCCATGCTAGGATTTTTGGAGATGGCGTCCATCAGGGCAATACATATAGCAAGAGTGAAGACTCAAGCAGCAGTTTTGTCAAGGACAAGCCTTCATCCTGGAGGAATAGAGTTTAAACCCAAACCAAAACACTCTCATACACTCAGACACACAATCAAGACAGAAGAATCTGGACATCCAGGCACATTTCTGTTCACTCTGAGGCTCACAGGGGGCGCATCCTCCCAGATGCCCAGCCTCTAAGAGGCACCAGCCAGTTCCCTCTCCTGGTGCCTCTACCCTGGGCTGGATACAGAGCACACCAGGCCCACCAGATGTAAAGCCCACTAGATATAAAGCCCTACGCTGAGTGAATGTGTGTGTCATGTTGAGGGATCTGAGGTGCAACGGATGATCATGTTTTGTGTTTTTGTTCATTTGTGACCAAGAATGAATGGAAAATTATACTAATTGCAATAACATTGTCTTAGGAATTAAGAGAGATTAGCATAGTCACTGCTGTTTCACTCAAATAAACAAATCAGAACTTCTACTTAAGCTTATTTTGCAAATGAATTATTTGGTCATCTACAATAATTAATTTGCAAAATTAGCTTAAGTAGAAGTTTGCCTTTCCAGGCAACATTTTATTCTCATTTTGACTTTTTTGTTTTATTTTGTTGACGTGTGCCTTTGATGAAAAAATGTACACTCTGTTGTAAAGATGTATACTCAGCCTGATAAAAGAAGCATGAGGGCTGTGCTTCTGCTCCTTTGATCTTGTTACGCTGGGTCTATCATAAAAGATGAACTGACTTTTGCCCTTGCTTGTTCTCCAGTGCCATGCGGGAAAATTCCTCTGGTCTGACGCTGTAAGAGTTCACAAGGCTGGCCGGCGGAGGGAGAAGCAGAATTTGTCTTTTCTGCAGTCATCTGTCAACCAGCTATACCAGCCACCCGGAAGTAAGAAGTTAAATCTGTCCTTCATTTTTTGTATTTGATTCGTTCATTTAGGAACTAAAATTAAATAGTTTATTGTGAAAATTAAGTAGAAGTAGAAAATGTTGAAGGGAATATTTTTAAGCAAGCAGCCTAACTGGAAGTGCTGGTGCACTGACTGACTTTTTCTGTAGCATTAAGCCAAAGGGTCTGACTTATAAGATGACTAAGCTGACTAAAGCAGTTATTTTTGTTAAATAAGATATTCTACCAGCATACTTTTAATTTTCTTATATAATCTTTTTTATGTTTCTGCAAAAAACATCCATCGGTTCATTTCCTACATCTTCTTAATCCAGTTGAGAGTCATCAGTCAAGGGAAGGGGTGCAGCTCGGACAGGTTTCCAGTCAGTTGCTCTACCGGACTATTGTTGTAAAACATAGGATTGCCTTATCGAAACATAGTTTTCAGTTTGATCAAAGAAGCTTTGCCCTTCTGTCTTTTAAAAATGTAATGAGTGAAATTTAGCATTAAAGAATAAGAAAAAACTTTTTGTTTCTCCTCTTCAGGAACTTTGAAAAAAAATACTGATGCAATATGATCAAATTAAAACTTAATGTAAGAGAATGCTGTCACAGCGGTCATTTAGGGATGCATTAATAATTACTAACAAGACTGGGAGGATTTGTCCAAAATGAATTTCTGAGATCCAGCAGAACCAGCACTAACGTAAGCCCTCTATCAGAGGCTCAGAGGAGGTCTTTGGCAGGATTCACCAGAGCTGTTCCTGCGCTGTGATGTGCTCTGAATCCTGACCTAAGGTTATCTCTGTGGAAATGACTACAAAGCTGAGCTGCAACTTTTTTTTTCTTTCAAGAAGCAGTATACTAACTTGAAAGGGAGATTTATTATAGGCTTATGATTAGCCACCACTCCTGGATCAAGAGCTCTTTGGTTGTTCTTTGTTGAAAGATTTCATTACAACTCATATCTGTCAAGAAAGACGGATTGATTGAATCCAAAAGGGAGGTGTGGAGCTGGAATATATTCTCAAATATTGTGGTCGGGATCGAGTGTAAAATGTAGTTGGTGGTTTAGAAGAAGCCATTGTTGTTGGATCAGAGAGATGGACTGGACAGAAAAAACAGTCTGAATACAAAGTTTCCTGGGATGATTCTAAATCTGCACCAAATTAGTTGGTGAAGAAGCTCATGAAGTCATCGCTGCTGAGATTTTGAAAAAAGACATGGTTCTGTACAGCTCTGTTAGTCTGGATACAGTACAGAAAAGAAAACTTGTTTTTTCTTCTTCTAGCAGTGACATTTCTGTTTTTGCTCTCTTGTGTGATAATAGGATTAGGGCTTGGTAACTTTTTTTAAGTCTTTTCAGACTACTTGTCACTCTTAATTTGGTGGAAAAGCATATTATTCCCAGCTTTATTGTAGTCTTTTTTTGTTGGAACTTCTACACTTCGATGGTTAAACCTGTGCATTCAGACTTTCAATCCCCCCCGCTCCTACAGAGAAGACTGCTCAGTGGGAAAAGCCATGGAACTGCCAGAGGACAAGGATGGCCGTTCCTTTGTGGAGGTGATGAGTGAAAAGTACAGCCCAGAAAACTTTCCATACCGCAGAGGGCCTGGTATGGGGGTGGTGGTGGTGCCTACTGCAGGTGTCCAAGGTTCCCCCATGAAAGGTAAGTTGGAGAGGAAGGACAGTTGGCTGTGTATCCATCAGATAGGTTTGAGTATCTTAGAATTAGTATATATAAATATAAGGTGACCCAGAAAATGAATGAGATCAGATTAAGGCCAGGTTTTGATACAATTCGGCCCTTTGGTGCTGGCAAAGAATGCCACCTGTCCATGATTTCTGGTATCAACATCACCACCAAGTGCAGTGACGTCAGATTTGGGTAATTTAACATCGACTCTCTGATGGGGAAGGGGCAGCTGCTCCAGGACCTCATTCAGGACCGCAGCTATGATTTTCTGTCCCTCGCAGAAACTTTGTCAACATCCTGATGATTCTCCAGGCTAAACGAGTCATGTCCGGCTGGGTCAAATCTGCTGCATAAACACTTAAACACCTATACTAAAAAAAACACAACTTCAATAACCTTTGTCTGTTTATCCCCAATAGTACTGGAAAAAGCCATTGTATTACAGGATCTAGAATAACCACCTATATACACAGTTCCTATCTGGTCCCCCGCCCTTGCCACAACACAGTAACTGTCTGTTACATCCACAAAGGGCACAACATATTTGAGGACACGAAGACGAAAATGAGGATTCAAACGTATTTTATTTTACACTCTCTCTGGTCATTTTCTTTATCTCTTTTTTCTGTGAAGAAAGAGAGAATTAATCCTCAGGGTTCCCCTTGTCCCAAAAAATAAAAGAACACAAAAATCCCAAAGTATAAACAGAAAGTTGGACCTGATGAGCCGACCAAAAAGAACAAAACGATACAGCAGAGGCCCAACCCAATACAGGGCCGTCGGAGCCACTGCTAGTACCAGACTAAAGAAAACTACTGAAAGGAAAACTCGAAAACATGACAATCGGTCCCACCAGGTCAAAATCACAACCAAACAAAGAGCCAACAAAAATACCGTGAGGCAGGCTGCTCAAAACGCATTCATCCTAGGTGGTGATTGGAAGTGGGCGTCGCCTCACCTGGCGCAGCCCAGCCTATTTATAGGCAGTCCAACAGCGTCACAAATTAACAACCAATTTAGAATAAATAATTATCTAAACTCCCAAGTATGTTAAACAACAAAACGTCATACAACTAAAGTAAACACAAATGATCCAAGAGAAAAAATATATAAATAAATACAATGTGCCGAAAGCACATAACACTGTCCTCCTAAAAATCTCCAATGACTTCCTGATGTCCACATACAGTTCATTCAGTTAAAATCTGCCTGATCCCAGCTTTTGTCACTATTCTCTGGTGTTCCCCAGGGCTCTGTCTTAGGCCCAATATTTTTCCTAATTTACCTCCTGACTCTTGGTCATTTGTGTTGTAAATTCAGCATTCATTCCAGTGTTCAGCTGATGATACCCAGCTCTGCGTGTCCACCAAACCATCTTTGACCTCCCCACCCACTTCCAATCCATCCTCCCAAATCCTGCCATTTTCACCCTCACTATCGAAAACCCATTTGTGTCTCCATCCACTCAAGTTAAGAGACTGGTCACCTCACTCCTGCCGCCGCTGCAATCCATCTAGTCCATAGTCTATCTCGCTATGACTACTGAAATTTTCTCTTCTTTGGTCCACTCATAAACTCCAGCTGGACCCAAACGCTGCTGCCCAGGTCATCTCCTGAACATCACCCACTTTTCACTTGGGCTTCAACAGTTCCGTTGGCTCCCAATTAGATATTGTCCAGAATTCAAAATGTTTCTTTTCAATAAAAGCTACATTTTGAAGGTGATGGCCATCCATCACCTTACCCCTACCCCATCTGTTTGACGTCCTTTACATTGACACTCCTGGTCTCTTAAGTCAGATTGTGCAGCCTTTTGGTGCCTCCTGCTCATCGGACCGCCGTAGGATTCCAGTTGGAAAATGAATTTATTCAAACAAGCATTTTTACCTTGATCAAGCACCATGGTTCTTTTATTTCTATTTGCTGTGCAGATTGGGCAAATAAATGCAAAGGTGAATCACTTCTCTCCCCACTGAGTTTCTGAAAAACTGACGCTACGGTGACTCAGAATTGCCTGTATAGATATTGCATTGATAGTTTAAATCAATGTAACCATAATAGCATTGATCTTAAATAATTACATTATGATTTAGTCTGGGATTTTTTGCTTTTCACCCATTTCATTGTTATAGCATCAATACACAAAGCCTACCCTATGGTTGATTCATCCTTCCACGTCCCTCATTTGTTCTTGTCCGTTTTTACTTGTAGATCGTCTGAATCTGCCCAGTGTGTTGGTGTTGAATTGCAGTGGAATCAGCAGGGCAGGAGACCAGGCTGAGATCGCTGCATTCTGCTCTCATGTCATGGAACTGGACCTCTCCCACAACAATCTGCAGGACTGGCATGAGGTGATGTGTCGGGATACTCTGCAGTTTTCAGGGGAACAACAATTGCCATAAAACCACACATGTAACAATGACCTAACACAGCTAAATATCTTTACCAATGTGCATTTTCCTTGATTATCAGGAACACACAGTGCTATGAGGACTCAGTCGTAAAGCTATGCACATTTAAGGCTGTTTTGTAGTCTTTGATCCAAAGCATCTGGCTGCTTTAAGAAATGACTTAGCGTTATTAAATTGGACAGGATTAACAGACAGGAATCTGAGCTACAGAACAAAGTGAACTCCATATATTTAGCACACAGACCTTCACCAGAAAAACTTAAAACAGCTGCTTAGATTGTTATCATCTGATTTGATGAAAAGGTAACATTTTAAATGAAAGGCCAAAGTCTATAGATTCACTGTCGGCCATATATAGACGTTAGCAGCCTAGCCTGAATAAATTAAGCCTTTTGGCTACAGTGGTTAGGGAAACAAAAATGACAGCACATACTTTTTTCTTTTTTTTTATATTCAAATTTTTATTATGGAACAGTGAGGAGGACGTGTATCTCCTCCATTTACAAAAGGTGGTACAGACATTTACTAGCATCCATTCAGTTTAACATATTGATCCATATTACGTACCCCTTCCTGTGTTTATCCTACCTCCGGTATTTAGTGTTCCATTTTTTTTTTTTTTTTTTTCCCCTTCTTCCACCCCAGACCCTCTCAGAGGAACGGGGAGAAAAAAGAATAAACAAACTGGTACCACGTCATAAAAATTTTTGTGAACTGTAAAACAGAATACATCAAACAGAGTAGCTAAAGAA
>JABUIW010000035.1:1040785-1052134 GCA_013363375.1 Menidia beryllina | reverse complement strand
TTTTTTTTTTTTGTTGCTGTTTGGATTCTTTTGTCCAGTCTTATCCAGTTCCACATATGAACAGATCAGTCGATGGGTTTATTTTTTTAATTTGAGTTCTCTGAAACCTGCCCTGTAGGTGAAACATCATCTCCTGAGCTCTTTGCCAGCAGAATACCAACAGTCAGCTGCTAAAACTTCCTGCTCTGCTCTGCGTGCCTCTCAGAAGAAAGCTTTTTAAAGACACGTTTTGTAGAAACCTGGCAGAGCATCTTGTTCCCCCCACAGCAGGCCAAAGTTATTTTCATCCACTTGTCATTTTTGTGTCTTTATTACTGTGCAGTTGTTGTTTCCTGCTACAATGAGGGCTTTTATGCCGACTGCAGTTCTTCTGTGATCCTCTGAAGGACGGATCGGAATTTAGCCAATATCAGCAGATCCTAGAATACGTTTCATTTGGCTGTGAATTATGCCATACACATTCTTTTAAGTCATTTGTGTGTGTTGTTGCAAGCTGCTTGCCTTAGTAGCCATGGCAACCACTGGTTAGGGCAGCCGCAGGGGAGACTGAAACAGTAGAAGGGCCAGAGAGTGTGTGTGTGTTTGCATGTGTGAAGTGTGTTTGTGGAGAAATTGCTCCCAAATAGTCAAAGTTTGAGTTCTTTAAGTGTTTTTTATTCGTCAGTCCAGAACGTCCACTTGGTACAGTGTTACTCCCAGAGATGTGGTTCTGTTAAGCTAGCCTGAGTTTTTTTTTTTTAAGTCACAGAGAGGCACCCAGGAAGCATTTCAGTTGAAAGCTGACAAGAGTGATGTCAGGCAGTTGAGGGATGAGAAGGAACATATTATAACACATGATTCTGACATTTGCTTGAAAAAAAGAGCTCGACGCTCGAAATTCATCATCAGCATTTCTGATTTATCCCTCCACACGTGCACAAGTTATGGATGGGGTTGTCAGCGGCCCTCCTCCTGGGGCACAGTTTGGTTCCCTGTCAGACTGGAGGGAAATCCTTTTGCTATTATGGCTCTTAAATTCTGAAACCAACTGCCCTGATATCTCCGGCAGGATCCCAGCTTTCCAGTTTTAAATCTCATCTTATCACACATTTTAATTCTGTGGTTGCGTGTGAGTCCATTTTTATAGTTATGGTTTTGTTTCTTTCCTTGTTTGTCTTAATAGTTTCACAGTTGGTGTGGCAATTAGGTTCCTGGGTTGTAGCCTCTCTGGGGCCCCCCTGTGTCAAATTTTTATCATGGATGGGGTCTATTAGGCCTCTCCAGCTTCCTCCCACTCCCAATCTGCATTTCAGCTGATTGTTAAAAGAAGAATGCTGCACAAGTTAAGGAAGACAAATAATCCTGCCCATCCTTTTCATACTATTGTGAATAAAACGGGATCGGTTTGAGGCTTCATCAGATACAGCTCCTTTTTGCCGGCTGCAATTACTTTTCATTATGTTTCATAAGCTTCCAACAATTTCTGAAATAAAATGATATAGTGCAATAATATAACTTCCCTTAGAGATTACAAATTTTTAAAACTTTTTTAAAGAGTTCTTCCAGAACTTTAATAGCAAGTTGCTTGACAGGAAATGCAGCCAAAGCAGGGGGAACACGCAGGGTATTCTGTCTTTTTCTCTTTGTCCGATTCCTGCTGAAATATTTGAGCTAACAGGCACATTTAGTTTACATTTTGTGTAGATTTAATTTCACCTTCCATCCCAATGGAATCCACACAAATTCATGTCCTTGTGGTCAGCTCTGGGATCCCACTCAGGAAAAATATCAAAACAAAGTCTTTGTCAGAAGCCAGAAGGATTCATTTTTCTATTCATATAGCCTCAGTGCTATAAAATGTTTTCACAAACTATTTGTTGCAAATGGACACTTAAAATAATTCTAGATTTTGATTTGTTACAGATTAAAACATCATGACGAATGTTAAGCTTTTTAAACAATGATTCTGTAAGAAAGTTCTAAAACGGATGTGGTACATATCCTGTCTCTAGAGAGAGATTTATCTGATAAGTTACAGATGTCAAGCGCATAGCTAGTGTAGTTGGAAAGGGGTCCATGAGAGAAGTTGGTGCCTGGCTGACCTTTTTATAATGGTTGATATTCAATCAGGAATAGCGTTTGGTAACAAATTATACAATTGTCAATCGAGATCAGACCTTTAAACGGTTGTAGATTGAAACGTTTCACTAGTGGTGGGTCTGAAGTGTCTTTTTAACTGACAGAGGCTTTGTTTAGATTTTAATGAAGTGCCGCGCTCAGTTTGTTTTAAGGCAAACAGTAGTGTATTGTGCAGTGTACACTCCTTCTGAATTATTTATTCATTCATTCCTTTCCCATGCCTGCTTCATCCACGAGGGGGCTGGGACCTATTTCAGCCCCTATTTCATTGGGGTTAGGGCACACCCTGGACAGGTCACCAGTCCATCACAGGGCCACACAGAGACAGGCAACCACGCAAACATCTGAGGGACAATGCAGTCAGTCCGTTTTATTTCTATGTGGGACATTCACCGAGGTGTAGTCAGCTCTTTGTTCGACAGAAAGAATCTATTTTCATTCATTCATTCATTGTCTATACTACTTATTTTATTCCTTGTAAGGTCATGGGGAAGGGGGTTGTCGGCCTATCACAGCTGACAATGAGTGAGAGGCCAGTTAGGAATCTATTTTGTAATCAGTAATTGTTAAGATTGTGAGAAAAGAGATCAAACCATGACAACGGTATGATTGAATATCAAGACTCCTGAATATTACTTGATGATATTAGTCAGGTTGTTTAACCGGGTATTCTAAGGGGTTTATAATAGAGTTATAAAGCAGAACAAACTCAGAGCAACTCTAACAGTAGGAAGACAACTGTCCATGATCTGGTTTGTAAATCTGAATTTCTAACTACTGAATCTTTGTGGTCAGGAACATAAACAGCCTCCCAAACATCACTATCAGCAGATTAATTCCACAAAGTGTGGCTTTGGCCGGCCAGCTAACTCAGTCCTGCTCAGTCGGGCCTGTTTTCTCTGGCCGGCAGCCCGGGTTAGCTTGTTTTAAGCGCAGTGCTCCTGTGCCTACCCCAGATCCGTATGCTGAATTATTGATAAACCAGCGCTCACGCAAACTCAGAGAGAAAGAGAGAGAGAGAGAGAGAGTAGCACAGGTAGAAGGCCATAGGGACACCGAAGCCAATAACAATAACACTGAAGAGAAGAAGGTGCTCCTAAAGGGGGAGGCCGAGGAGCAGGAGAGAGAAAGGAATGGAAGCGGCCCAGTTGAAGAAATCTGAGCCCGACTCACTGAACTCAGCACAGATCAGCAACACCAGATACTTTTATTTATTCAGATGCTGCTGCGCATGAGAACTGGAGCTGGCTGCCACGGGAACAACCTATGCTGCGGCTGTTTGGGGCCACAGGGCGCTGTTGCTGGGGTGCTTTATGAACAAAAAGGAGGTTCTGTTCTATGTTTCCTCCATTTTTCTAACTTTGGACCTGGATTACAGTTGCAGAGGCAGCAGGTTCCAGTCAGTTTTCCACCCGATCAGAACCACAGACCTCATGGTTGCTTACAATGCTCCTCAGAGTTGAATGATATGGCATAAATCTATAAACTCTTGCTTGCGGCTGCAGTATTATGTACTTAGACCCGAATACAGAGGTCCTTGTGAGGCCCAGACACACAGCAGATTCTACAATGCTGGCCCTTTAATCACCCGGCACTAGAGTGTTTCTCTTTCCCTCTTTTTTTTGTTTGTTTTAGCTGGTTTTACATGAATTAATTCTGCGGAATAGGTTCTAGAATTTTAGTGTGGGCTCAATTTCAACATTTGACCAGATAATTTGTATAATTTAACTGTATTGTAGTTGGAAACTTCTACATTCGCCCAACAGAATTTCACGAGATCCTCCATTAGAATGTGAGTGACTTTTTCTGACTGAAAAAGTTCCTTCACCATGGTTTACAATGAAAATACCAACAACTGAAGTTTAGAAACTAAACCAAAATCCTAAAACAGTTTTTTTTAAAACAAAAAATATAGTAACTTATAAATAACCAGGATGAGACACAAGGGGGGAGCCAATGACAATTTGTGGAAAACAGAAAGAAGCTGACAAGAAATGAAGAAACCAGGAGGTTTTTAATACAATAAAAGTGATTAAAGGCAGCTAAGGACAGACAGCACAGGTCAGGGAGGAGGAGTTAATGAGGAGAACCAGAGGGAGCTGAGGAACAGGAGTAAGGGTGGCAGAGACACGGGAAGAGGAGGACAACGGAAACAGAGACAGTAACCACAACTAAACAGGAAACGCTAAACTAGAACTGAGGCACAGAAAAGTAGAAACACAAGAAAGGGGCAAGGTCAACACAGATAATAAAAGGACAGGGAAAATCACAGGGAAACTCAAACAGAAAACAAAACAAAAAAAGTCCACAAACCCCAAACTCATGACACATAAACATGACACATTTTGTGATTCATAAAGTATTTTGGTTCAACATGTGAAGTGTTTATAAATGTAAACAATACCTTCAAAATATGGAAGAAGCGGATAAATAAATGCAGCAGCGATACGTTTTAAAGTTAAGGACTGGTAACCATTTCTTTCATGGGAAACTTTGTTCCAGGAGAAATGTTGATGACTCCGGGTCTATTTTTAATGATATTTGGAACAAGCAGCATAAAACCTGATCGCCTGATCTCAAACTCAGCTGTGGTTGTGGAAAATAAACGGGATTGATTTAGATGGGCCGAACTAATCCTTTAAAAGGCAGTTAACGAGGGGGCTCCTTGTCTGAGACGATGTGCCACACAGAGGGTCTCGTGAGTTTTAGGTTTTGATGAAGACATTAGTAGTAGATTATTAGTAGCAAGTAATTAGGAGTAAGTGAAGGTCCAACCAGTGCCGGTGCTGTTGCTTTATGGGAGCCACTGATTTATTTGTTGCGGATGAACTAACGCAGAGCCCGTGTCTCTTTGCTTGTGTGCAGTTGATGCAGTCTTCCAGAGGCTGTCCCTCCCCGTGGCTGACAAACCGCCGGCAGCAGCAGCAGCATGTCTCGCGTCTCCTCCACCGCCAAGCGCTGTGCCGGCCCCTCCTACAGCGGCCACTACGGCTCCTACAGCTCCAGCCTGACCCCCGGCCTTAGCTCCTACGGCGAGCGGGACAGGCTGTCCACCTACAGGTCCCCCTCCTCCTCCTCCTCCTCCGCCTCCTCCTCAGGTTACTCCTCCTCCGGCTACCTGAGCAGCTCCGCCGTCCGCAGCCGCAACTACAGCACCTCCTCAGACCCGGACTGCGACCGAGGCCGCACCATTCCACGCGCCGACATCCTCGGGAGCATCGGCAGCCGCCGGAGCGAGAGCCTCAGCAGAACCCCCGTCAAGAACTATGGAGGCTTGGGGCTGAGCGGGGGGTCCTCCTACTCCGCCTACAGCTCCTACTCCGCCTCCCCGGCCCCGTCCAGCTACCTCTCCTCATCACCGGTGGCCTCCAGTTACCTGCTCAGTCGGCGAAAATCGGCGTCACAGAGCGACTTGAGCAGGGACTTGGCCTCTTTGGGCCTTAACGATGCTTCCTCCTCCTCCTCCCCGTCCTCCTCGAGCAGTGCCCTGCGAAGCTACCGCGCCCGAGCGGCAGCCGAGACCGACTCGTACGACCGGGGCTTACGGCCAGGCATCTCAGGTCTGTCCCGGAGCTCCACCCAAGAGGCCTTCAGCAGCAGGAGCAGCCGAGCCTTCAGCTCCTCTGCGCGGGAGACGAGCTCCAACGGGCTGTCCGACTCCCCCAGCAGAGAGTCCACGGTAAGACAAAAGCCCCAGGTTCCCTGTGTTGTTAGGAGACGCGTTCCCCTCAGAGGATCAGCCAGGCCGACTGGGATGAAGGCACACTCATTCCATGTCACTTTTGCCACTGGTTACACAGGGTTTTACCAAAGGGGGGCAGTGTTGGTCAAACGAGTTCCATTCCATGGCTTGATCCTCTTTCCCATGTACAGTATGTTTTTTTTTTAGCCGTTCAGGTAAAAATCTACTCCTTCAAACTGGAGGTCACGAGTCCACTTTATATAAGTGGCTTGTTCTTGAAAATGTTTTTTGAATGTTAAATGTCTTATCATCATCTCATTCCCCTCGTCATGTTTTCACTCAATGGGAGCAGTTCTGTTTTATGTAAACAGCATTGAATTGCGATAATTATGCAAGCGCCGCTGTCATTCTTTGGGGCGGGTTGTCATCAAATTCAAACCGAGCCAATATTTTTTAACGACGTCGCCAAACGTCTCACTTTAAATCTACTTAGATTGTTTTCTATATCCCGCTGTGAAAAGTATTGCCTCAGGAGAACATTGCGTGCCCCGCCAGCTGGCTGTATGGCGCCCCACTGGCTCCCTTTTGTTGTTCCAACACAAAGGTTACAGTAACACGGCGGCGCTGAGCGCTCTCTGGTAAAGCCGGCCGAGGCCAGATCCTCGCATCTCCGGGGAAATGTTACAAAGAAACAGCCGCCGCATAGCCAGAACATGAAGCGCGTGTTTGTGAGCAAAGCAAGCAGGTCGGTGTTTAAATGGGGGGAAAGAAGAGCCCAAAGTGCAAACAGGGACTGTGTGTATAGTTACTCCAGGACTGAAATCCTTGACCCCCCCCCCCCAGCACAGGCTGGACAGTGGTGTGGGGCTTGGCTTTTAAAGCACTGAATCTCAGCGTGTTCTTTCTGTGTGCAGTTTGCCAGTGTTTATGTTAATGTTTATGCATTCAGCAGACGCTTTTATCCAAAGCGACTTACAAAGTAGACACAATTTTTCATTTATCATATATATGACAGTACGTTCTCTAGAGGAAAATCCCCAGTCAGAATCAGTGGTGGTAGCAAGAGAGAGAGAAAGAAGTGCAGGAAGAGTAGTAGGGGGGTACAGTGGCATGGGTCAGAGTCAGGAAAAAAGATGCTCTTTGAAGAGGTGGGTCTTTAAGAGTTTCTTAAAGATAGAAAGTGCGTTCTCTATAGGCTCTTCAGCTTAAAAACAAAAATATTATGAATTTCTGACTCTACTTTGGCCCAAGTAATGAGTGCAGATGCTTGTTTGTCTTTATGTCGGCCCATTTAAAGACCAGTTTGGAGTCTGTGTGGGATGAAGGAGTATGTGTTAGGTCCGTTTTTGGGATTTCAGTCACTGTTTTTCGTCCTTAACACTGCTGGTTTCCTCCAGTCATCACTGAGCTCTCTGTACTCATATCAGCACATGGTTTTTCAGTTCCTAAGTTTTTGTTTCCGTGTTAGTTTTAGTTTTTGAGTGATTTTTTACAAGTTTATTTATTAGTTTTCTGGCTCATCTGTATATTGTGTTGTTTGAAGAAACCTCTTTTTTTCTGGCCTGGATCTTTTTCTCCTTCGTGGCACTCTGTAACAGTCTGAGCTCCTTTCTCCACCATCATGAAGCCTCTCCAGCTGCTCCTTTCGTTGCCAGGAGCCACTCTCCAAGCTTCTTGAAGGGCGTCCCAGAGCTCTTCTCTGGATCCTGCTGCTGCCTTTGGCTCCGTTCTCCGTCAGATGGTCCCACACTGCCTCAGTAATGTGGAGCTCCGGCTCTGGGGAGGATCCATCTCTCATTCAGAGCTGCTGCCACTGGTTTTCAGTCAACCTCTTGTGGTCTTTCCTCCCTGTTTCCCTTCATTAAGAACGGCTTCTTGACAGCCCCCCTTCCATGGAGAGCAGTTCGTCTAAAGTTTTTAAGAATAATAGCTGGATCAACTGGACTGTGGAAAGAAGCTGGAGTATCCAGAGTGCCGAGCAGGGATGTGAACAGGGAACCTTTTTCTGTGAGGTGCCAGCGTTCAATCAGCACAGTTAGTTTATGAGTTCATGAGTTCATGTGAGTGTGTGGTTGTGTGTCTCTGTGTGGCCCTTTGATAGACTCGAGACCTGTCCAGAGTGGACCCTGTTCAGCCCTGTGTTTTTAGACTCTAATTCTGTTTGCCACCTCGGTCAGACGGCTTATTGTTTAATTTAAAAAAAAAAAGAAAAACACAGTCTGGTGCAAATGGAGCTTTTCTTTGTTCTCTGTCTAATAAGGGTCAACGCTGAACTGGCTAAGTTTCGTAAGCTGTTATTGTTGGTCTGTTTGACTGGCAGCTTTTGTAGGTCAGCTCCTCTTATCCCTGAAAGCTAACTACTTTCCCCGATGAAGTGCCTTTCCAAAGGCAAACCTGACACATCTAGTTTACGTCTGAACTGTTACACAGGGATCTGCTATTGCTTAGTGTTTGTGTAGTTGTCTTCACCAATACAGTTGATTTTCCTACTGCATTTCTTAGTCAAAGTAATGCTGGCGGAAATATGTGCAGTGCTCTGTTTTACTTATTTGCCTCTCGGGCTAAAAGGACCTGCCATCTGCACATCTGGAGCATGTAAAATTAAAGTTTGCTTTACAAACATGTTAAAGTGATTTTTCATGTTTAATGACTGATTCAGATTCATTCGAATGGCAGAATTTAACCCACCTGCACATATTAATTCTCACTTGCACTTTCGGATTGTTCTCATCCACTTAAAGCAAGCTAAGGAGAAAAATCCCCTGTGTTGCCAGGCTTTGATAAAGGCAGGTCAAGTTACTGGGTCAGTAGTTCCCTCCACTGCTGACACAGAGACTTTGATAGCTTGAATTTTTCAGTTATGTTGGGTTTTTTTTCCCCGTAAATTTCTGATAACAATAATTGATGATCCCCCGCTTAAATGTTGTGTAACCTTACTTGCTTACCCGGACATCTATGGGTAGACACAGTCTTTCAGAACAATAGCTTTTTCTTGTTTTAAAAGTGCTTCATGTTGCACACACATATTACGGCCTTCTGCAGAGCAATGCCCAACAATACTCTGTGGTCATCTTTGAGGATGACCAAAGGCTTCTGTCCAAGCTGTGCATAAATTGCAGGAGAAAATACCAAAAAAGATTTGTTCAGTCGCATCTTATCTTTCGTCTAAAAGTACATACATTTGAACAAATTGTTTGATTGAGATTAAATCAAAACACAAACCAAATTCAATATTTTACATCAAACACCAGGTATTATCACTGGCACACAAACTATTGCAGCATTTTTCCTTCATTTGAGAAGATTGTTGTGTTTTGGTTTCCAAGAATCGCCTGACCGAATCCTTTCCGCTGATAGAATTCCGAGGAAGGCATTCCGCGAAGGAGCACTTTCATGCTCCTCTGCTTTGCTGTGTATGCACCTTCTTTTTGTAACCTTTTCCAGGCAGTACGTCTATTCGATAGAGTAAAATGGCACACCATCAAAGCAACATTTACGACATCAGTCACCCACCTCTAGTCATAACCATGATGGAATACTTGTCATTAATGGGATGTCACAAAAGGAGTCCAAGAGCCACCTGCTATTTATTTTCTACAAACATTTAACATAACTCTGACTAATAATTCTGTCAAATCTGACCACAAAACTTACACTTCCTCAAGTTGTCAGTATTGTGTGTCCATTATGAATATTGTTGTGTGAGCCTGCTTTCTCAATAGAGGCTTCACAGTTCCATAAAAATGGCCAGTGAATTATATAATTTTAAAATCTCAGTCAGTGAACTGCACTTATGTTGTGTTTTGCTCATCTCACTGACTACTGGAGGTAATTATTTTTTTAATACTACGAGCCACATACACCCGTTCACACTCAGGATGATGAATGCATATATATATATATATATATATACAGTTGTGTTCGAAATAATAGCAGTGCCTCAACAGCAGCAAGAAAATTACTGGTTTTATTAACATTTCAAACTCTATACCCCAGATAAGTTTCTGGGGGGTAAAATAAAGGTATAGAAAACCAACAAACCCAACAGGACAGCCATGCATACTGTGGATTCTGTGAAATTGAATGATTAACTGAAAAGGGTGTGTTCAAAAAAATAGCAGTGGTGAATTCAATTAGAGAGGGCATCAATTAGGGAGGGTATTCTGGGAAAAAAGGGTGTTAACAGGTGATCCTTATTTAAGGATCAAGACAACTGGCATGCTGGCTGTGCATTTGTCCTGAAAAAACAAGGAAAATGGGTCGTTCAAGACACTGTTCTGAAGATGAGCGTTTCCTAATAAAAAAATTGATTAAAGAAGGGAAAACATACAAAGAGGTGCAGAAAATCATTGGCTGTTCAGCTAAAATGATCTCAAATGCCCTGAAATGGGAGCAAAAAACTGAAAAACGAGGAAGAAAAAGAAAGACAACCCCTCGAATGGACAGAAGAATAGCCAAACTGGCGAAGACTCAGCCAATGATGGGATCCAAGAGGATCAAGCAAGACCTTCAGTTGACAGTGAGTACTGTGACAATCAGAAGACGTCTTACTGAGGTTAACCTTCCAGCAAGAAGCCCCCGCAAAGTCCCACTGCTGAGAAAAAGACATGTGCAGAAGCGTTTACAATTTGCCAAAGAGCACATTGACTGGCCTGAAAAGAAATGGCATAATATCTTGTGGACAGATGAAAGCAAGATTGTTCTTTTTGGGTCTAAGGGTCACAGGCAGTATGTCAGACGCCCTGCAAACACAGAATTCAAGCCACAGTACTCACTGAAGACCATTAAGCATGGTGGTGCAAGCATCATGATATGGGGATGTTTTTCATACTATGGTGTTGGTCCGATTCACCGCATACAAGGGATCATGGATCAGTTCCAGTACATCAGGATCCTGGAAGAGGTCATGCTGCCATATGCTGAGGAGGAAATGCCTTTGAGGTGGACCTTTCAACAGGATAATGACCCCAAACACACCAGCAAGCGAGCAAAAGCATGGTTCCAGATGAACAAGATTCAACTGATGGAGTGGCCAGCACAATCCCCGGACCTTAATCCCATTGAAAACTTGTGGGCTGACATAAAAAGTGCAGTGCATGAGGCAAAACCAAGAAACGCTGAGGAATTGTGGAATACAGTGCAATTATCCTGGGCTGCAATACCTGTGGAACGATGCCAGAAGTTGGTTGACTCCATGCACCACAGATGTGAAGCAGTCATCAGAAACCGTGGTTTTGCAACAAAATATTAGTTTAGGATACTCAGCTAGGTTCACTTATCAAGAATTTCTTTGTTTGTACAGTACATTTTTGAGTTTCCAAGGAAAGATGGCAACACTGCTATTTTTTTGAACATGCCATTTCTTACTTTATTTGAAATATTATTATTATTATTTAAGTTTTGATGACTTTGCGCAATTGTTTTGCTTTGGAATAGAATGTACTGTGTCCCCAATGTATCTGTGTTCATTAAAGTACAATTTCTTTGAAGAATTTTGACATTTACTCATTTTTCTAAAGGCACTGCTATTATTTCGAACACAACTGTAT
>JABUIW010000035.1:1027729-1040385 GCA_013363375.1 Menidia beryllina | reverse complement strand
TATATATATATATATATATGTATATATGTATAAAGCAACATTTAGTGTTTTTACCCTCTTTCGCATACTTTAACACACCAATGGACAGATCTGTAAGCAACAGGGGATCCATATATTGCCCAGGAGCATTGTGATCAGAAAAGCCATATATTTAAATCTTTAGATTTAAATTTTCTTTAAATTTAGTATTTATTTTGAAGGCCTGTTATTCAGAGACTGTCTGGCTCATTAGGATCTGCTGTATCATATCTATGCCAAATGTGTCCACTACAGGTCAGATAAAACTTCACTTTGTTAGCTTTAATGTTGCAAACTCCGGCCCGTATGTTCTCTCCACTTTTCCGGTGAAATGCACAGTGCATTTCGCCATGTTCTGGAACAGTGTCACATTCTGTCCGTGCAGCCTCCCACATTCTCCCTGAATCAAAGGAAGCAGAGTCATCCTTTAGCAGAAGTATTTCTAAGATAAACAATGTCCTGAACAATGGAAGAATGAAAAACTCTAACCCCACTAATGACATTTATTACCCATCAGAGCCTTTTCTTTTTAAATCACAGGTTGAATTCAAACACTTTTTTTTTATACTGTCAGCTCTCTGAAATAGAAAGCGATAGGTCCCACCGGATCCCTTTGCCACCTTCTCATTGTTGTAGTTTTCCACTTTGATGATTCAGATACTGCAAATACTTGCACAGAAACTGATTTGTTTTGATGCATTGTCACCATTGGTATAACTTTAACCAGAAAAGGTTAAACAGCTTTTGAATCTCAAACTTCTTGTGAAAATAATGGGCCCCTCATTTGGTCCCCATTAAACATATGGACCCCACAAGTGTGGAAAAACACCGGTATGTAGAGTCTGTGCTCCCAGGCTGTTTGTTGTGCACACACACACTTGATCCCGAGTCATAAGACTTTTGCTGGGCACCCACTGAGCTTCTCTGCTACAGAACAATCTCATTGCTGCTGGGTGTGCTGAACGCTAGAGATGTGTGACGTAGAATTGAGTCAGCATTTATAGTCCCTTGATGAGAGATGTGTTCACGCTCAGCTAATGGACTTTGTGCCCGATTGAATGAACCATTTAACCTAGAATGACGTCACGGAAGCGACCACCTGGAACAGGGGTCAAGCCCCAGTTAACAGATCAAACCCTAGTTGATTTTTTTTCCAGCTGACCCTAAAGGCGCGTATCGCTCCGCGGGACCAGAAAGTGTCTCGATCGCCCCTCACGCGCGCGCTCCCGGTCCCCCGGCACTCCGTTCCGGGACAGAGGCAGGAGCGGCGCGTGACGTCGACGCGGCACGGGCCGGAGGCGGCGATGACGTCGGTCCGGCTGACTTTTCACGCGAGCACTAAGGGGGCGGAGCCCACCCGCCCCCCTCCCCCGCCCCCGTACAGAATGGGCGCTCCGACCGGCCACGACCACTCCGATCCGCGCGCCCGAGAAGGATAACACAGCCGTCAGCTTCTGCCCCGAAAAAAGTCCAGCGTCCGATCCCCACGCGCCCCGATCCTGCGCGGGTAGCTCGCCGCCATAGAGCCGTTCTGAGGGGGAGTCACGGGTCGTGGATTTGTGAGGTCGGTGCGCCGCGATCGGATCGGACCGACTCGAGCGATCCACACGCTTTGAAAGCAGCCAGAGGCGCCCCGGTTCCAGAGCTCGTTCCGGTGAGGCCAGCACCCCCCCCCCCCTCTCCCCGGCCCCGGCATGCCCAGCATGCGGCAGTCCTACACGGTGACGGTGCCCGAGGAGCCGCCCGCCGCCGCCTTCCCCTTCCTGAGGCAGGAGATGCGGCGCAAGAGCAGCATGTCGGGCTCCGTGCTCGTGTCCACCTTCGTGGGGCTGCTCATAAACCAAGCCAAGGTGAGCGGGATGGGGGGGGGGGGGGGGGGGGGGGGGGGGGGGGGTGGCTGTGCTGCGATCCTCTTAAACTTCACGCCGCTGGCGGCTCGGTTTGTGATGGAGGGAGGTCGAGTCCAGGGATGTGCGCACCCGGCGTGTGAGCGGCACACTAGAACAGAGTGTGCTGGATTTGTGAATGGCTCTTCAAGGTGATCGACCGGTGCGTTTGTGTTCAAAAGGAAGAAATCGCCTCGTTTTTACGATAAACGCCTCTCGATACAGCTAGAGGTGATTCCATATTTGATCATTTCTGAGTGAAAATTTGAGTCATTTTCAGAGGGTAAGCTCGTCTTTTAAGCCTCTGTGCTGTTCCACGCTGTGCCATTCCAGGATCAGCAGGCCTGTACTGGCAGGTCACTGGTTATATAACCACTATAATCCTTCTCCACCATTCTTCAGGGCTCTCCTGTGTGTGGTACTCTCTTCCCAGAGTCAAATGAATGAAGATGGGAGTTGTTCTCACACGACTTTGTGTGTACAGTAATTTAACATGGATGTGTGCGCCTGTTGTGGGCACCAACAAAGACAAGAGTGTGGGAACATGTTGCACTGAAATCCTCTGAAAGCTGGGGCCACTTTTGGGGGTAAAAAGAGGCTTCTAGGACTACTTTTTTACAGAAAATAGATATTGGTGATTTTTGCTAATTGACCTGATTCATATTAAACTTTATTTGTTTTTTTTCCACTGGAACAAATCATCAGCCACTCCAGAGCAAGGTGGCTTTCCCCCCCTGAATGGAGATAGCTAAATATTTATTTTCTTTGCAAATAATTAAATTGAATGAAAACAATTCAAGTCACGTTGTTCAGCCACAAAACTTCTAGGGGACAGATTCGCTGCTACCTTTGATGAGACGTTCCCAGTCTCTTATCAGACTTAAAAGCCATAGCTAAATGCATCGTGAGCTCAACAGTCACTGCCGATAAGGCGTGATCTCTCCACATTTGTTCTCGCGTGTACAGATGACTACAGTGTGGCGTGCAGCCGCCGTGTGCCAGCTTCTGTTACATAATGGGAAATTGCATTAGAGCACACTTCAGCACCGGCCGGCCTCCGGCAGCCCGGCGTGCTCTCGTGTTTTGTTGTCGCCCTCCACTTGCTCCTCCCACCCCTGTCCTTCTGTCCTCTGCCACCTCTCCACAGACAGCACCCGTGCAGCCGTGTCCTTTTTTGTGTGTGTACACTCGAACGTATACACAACAATAACGTTCTGGCGTGAGCTTACACTGAGCTCCGTGGAGGCTCTTATCCGTAATCTCACAGGTATCAAACCAGCTCCGCCGCTGCACAGATCAAGGTTGTTTCTGTACAACACATTGTCTTCTACAGCTCATCGGACTTCAGGTTAGAGCTGAGTCTGAGAATAATGTGTGCACACCAAATGCAACGAGTCATGGCCTTGACATTTTCTGCCACAGAGCGATTCACTGTAATGCATTCTCTTTGGCTAAAACATCTGTAGTTCAACCTCAAACCTTCCATATTTTTGTACTTACACATCAATAAAAGAGCTGATTTATCAGCCAAAATAAGAAATTTGGTTTCCAAACGGTAGATAAAATTAATCATATCTTGAATTTATTGTTTTTTTGTGCTTTGTTACACATTCGTATCTGGTCCTGTTCCAATGTCTTATGTTTAGATACAGGCGGGGGCTGGCCTCCAGCTTTTAGCGGACTGTAAACACAAACCAGCCGTGGCGCTTGCCAGCTCGGTGGTTAATTTTTCTCCCACCAGAGCCGCGCATACCAGCAGAGATGTGTGAGCGCGGACGGAGCCGTTACATAAGAAGCCAGTGTACCATTTCTCTGATCACATGCTCTGCCTCATTATCTGAGCAACGCTGGATCGTGGTGAGATTGCCACGAACAGTGTCTTTGCTCAGTCTCGGGCCCGGTGATGTAACGAATAGAGGTTTTCCCACTATCGGCCGCTCAACCCCGCTCCGCTAAGCTCAGGGGCTGGCTTTATTGTTGTCTCTGCTTGTGCCGCATACAAATGATGCCGCGTCTTTGTGTCATGACCCTGCTTGTAATGGAAACCCATTAATCTGACCTATGGCGAGGAACGTAGGGCCGAGTTGGTGCTAAGGGAAAACCCCCGTTGGAGGGCATCTGATAGCCCGTAGCTATCTCAGCTTATGAATAAGCCCCTGCACCCTCTGACTCCTAGCACACACCGCCACAACAAAGGTGATCAGTCGCCCAATGTGACACAAGCTGCTTATGATGGTCCTCCCGACAGCCCCCGGACAGGTCAGAACACAATGTTCCCCGGCTCCTGTCACCGTGTGCCGTCAGCAGTCGGCCCTCTCGCGCTGCCAGGTGGACCCGGGCATCCTGCTGCTGCTGATATGAAGGCAGGATTACAGTCCAGAGGCACATGCAGAGCTGCTGTGCTGCTGGGAGAACATAACTAGTGGGATGCTGATCCTCCATCTGACAGAGGTTCTGGTTTAAGTTTCCATCTCTTGCTTATTAGTGTCATCATATATATTATCATAGAGGTTCCTGTAATATAGTCCCTTTATTTAGGTCCAGGTAGTATAATGTAACAGGAGACATTTTTATGGTATTTTGATATACAGATAATTCCAACAGCAAAAACCGGCGGCCATCACACCATGTGCACATAGCCGACGGCAGGTGCTTCACCAGAATGGTAAACTCCTCGGGTGTTAACCACCTCCAGCCCCCCCTCTGTGCCAAAAGGGTACAAAAGTTTTTCTCGCCTGTGCTCACGTCGCATTTCTTCGGCTCTTCTGTGGCTCCGTTTACCTTCATGGAAATTTTCCATTACCAGTATAAAACAAATGGAGCCGATATTTTTCATGAGGTTGGACAATGAACAGATTTAACCAAAGTAAATCTTTATATAATAGAGAAAAAATAACTGAATCTTTTCCCAAAACATTTCAACTTTTCCTGGTCCTGTTTTATGCAACCTGGCTATAAGCATCATAACTTTTTTTAAAACAGCATAAAGACTTAGGCCAGTTTCTGAATAATTATTTAAATACCTGAAGACATGCAAAGCCCACTATATGTTTATGACAATAAGATACTTCAAATAGACTTTAAAGTTTGGATCACTCTACCTTTGGTCAGGATGGTTTGAATGTATGCATAAAGAGAGTATTTATAAGAAGCAGATGCAAAACTCAATTTGTTTTTCTTTAGTTTTTTTCAGTCAAAATTACTTTAACATGGTATCTATGCATTTAAACTAGTACAAAGAGCATCTTTAGAATTAATGCTAATTTTGCTAAACCTCTTTACTCCACTCACACAGGCTCAGTCTGTACCTGTTCAATAACTATATGAGGCTTGTATTCTCAAATATTGCTCATTCAGGTGTTATCCAGCTGTTTGCACAGCGATGCAACCAGCTGGAGAGTGAAAGTGAGTTGAGTGTTGTCTTCAGTGTTGTTTTAGTAGTATGCGGAGGGTCATTGTCCTGCTTGAACTTGAAAATCTGTCCTAGTGTCTGCAATAGGTTTTTCTCAAGGATTTCCCTGTATTTAGTTCCATCCATTATTCCTTAAAATTGCAAGTTAAAAAAAAACTTTTCAAATACATTTTCTTTCGCGAAAAGCAAAAAGAATAAATCCCAAGTGTATACTTATATATGTCATTGTACTCCTCATCACGTCCTTTTAACACATTATGTTTATCACAGGACAGTTGCCTGTTGTTTCTGCCAATTTTCTGTTTTCAGCTTTAGAAATTCTAGAAATTAGTAGAAAAGCTGCAGAAGTCACATCTGCTTCAGGTCATTCACGTCCCATCCCTCCCTCTGTGTCACACACCGTCTCAGCCCCTGTCTCTCTCACACACACACGTACACACTCTCTCTCTCTCTTTTCTCAGCCCTGTCACTGTCACCGTGTCCTCTAGCTTTCCATTCCGCAGAAAGTCAGAGAAGTGTTGCTACGGAGACAGCACCAGGACATTGTTTCACCATTGTGACGTACACCAGGCAGCCGGAGCCGTCAGCCAATTGTGTGTGGACAAGCAGTTGTTATCAAACGCAAAGCCGCTATTTTTGGGGGGCCGGCTGTTGCATTACTCAGCAGAGAACGGCAACGTCAGGCGTCCATATCAGCCGGGGGGGGGGGGGGGGGGGGATTGGCGGGCGCCGGGTGTCCACAGCTGGTTGTGCATCACCACAGAGTCATCACCAGCTCATGGCGTTCTCGTGGCCGCAGACGCCTGCGTTTCTGATTCTGATGGCAGCGTTCAGTTCACAGAAAGGAGGATTGAGATAAGCTACAGTTAACTATAATGTAGATTCCGCTCTTCTGCACACTGTCCGGTGTACGGACAGATGGCAAGGCTCATTGATATCGTGGTAAAAAGGCCTCAGTTTCAGTGCCCGTCAAAAGATGAGCTCCAGGCCCAACAGATGGAACGTGCTTCCAATCATGTGGACTTCTCCGAACCCCACGGCGGATCTCAGGATAGGAATGCCCCCCTTTGATGTCTGCCGTCCGGGAGCCGGCAGAGAACACAGAGGGTCTCTTTTTCTAAGTCCTGAGACGAATTCAGAATCGGCCGCCGTTAAGGTCATCAGTTAAAGCTGCAGCGTCAGATTTTTACTTGAAGGATACATCAGATCTGCGGTCTGCTCCCTTTGATAAAAAAAAACCACGCCGAGCAGCTCAAAGCATTTCCTCCCTGGTTTTTGGGGGGATTGCTGGAACGGAATTTTACTTTCCGGGCATGCTGAACTCGCACTCATCGGCAAATAAAAACACACAGATAGCAGCCGTCAAAATGTCAGATCCAGTGGCCCCTTCGTGTCACTTTCAGTGGCCTGGTGGTGTCCTTTTGAACTCTGATGATGTCAGGATGCACCCAGAGCGTGTTGAGGTCACTGCATGCATGAGCATGCTTTAGCCTTTTCTACATAGTGATGAATAGATTCTCCTTTCGCCTTTTCAGAAGTAGGATCGTAATATTTTGGTCAATCGTTTCCGTACCTGATCTTACTTATAGTTGATTAATCTGTGAGACGATGCTTTAAAACCCCCAAGGAAAATGTCTCTTTTTTCCCCTCAGTGCCCAGTAAGAAGATCCCCCCCTTTCGGCGGCCTCATTTTGGCTTCCATTCTTTTCCACGGTTTTCCTAATGCATGGTATTCTTAGCGGACGGGGGCCGGCTTCACCTTAGGTGAGGCTAATGGGAAGCATGTGAGCGAGATGGATCTCGGCACCAGTGGTCAGGTGACTGGTAAACAGAGAGCCGGGGGAGAGTTAGGCTGCCTCCTGCTTGGAAAATGCTAGTTGAAAATTAACGTGCCGCAGTTTCCCATATATTCCCATAGGTTTGTCTGTTTTCCTGTTTTTCGAACCGTTGAAAGGAGTCACGTCATTGCTTTTGCCGCTGCTTTTTCTTTCAATATTACACATCTGTTATTTTTCAGGAGCGGCAGCAGCTGCTTTGTTGACAAAGAGCACCAGCCCCATTCTTTATCCAACCCCTTCTTCTTTGTTAGTTCTTCATCTGGCCACTCCGTTACATAACCGCTCAACTTATGTAATGAAATTTAACTGCAGTAAGTGGTGACGCAAGGCATTTCGTGGCATTTGTAAATCATCATCACGGAGTTAAAACATCTCCGTTTAATGCTCTTTACGGCGTAGCGTTTAAATCTGGAAGGTCACGTCTCTGTCACCTGGGAGTGATGGCGAATGGAAGAACCGGATACCGGGGATTTGTTTTTATTTACAAAGTCAAATCAATTTGAATTCGGAGCTTCCTTTAACCAGCTGGATGTCAAACTGGACCGAGACCAGAGTCTAATAATAGAGGATGAGTCATCGGACCAGAGAACTGGAGGACACATGGTCTCGGTGCTGTGAAAAAATGGTCAGCTAAAGTCAACAACTTGGACGGTCGAAGCCACTAGAATAACCCTCCAATGATTTTTGCATGGCAGAAGCTACAGAAAGTGGATATCTGATGGAATACTTTGTGAAAAGCTTCAGGGCTGACATGTTCCCAAACGCTCAGCCTGGCACCAAGTCCGAACCCGGGTCAGCATCTACCACCGGTCATTCTCAGCCGTTCCCACCACCAGGTTAAGACCCAATAATCATTTCAATATTCAGCTCATCTCCCATCAGGTCTACAAGATGCCCCCTTCCTTTTCTGTTCAATTCTCTGGGCTTGGAAACAATCCAAATCGAGTATTATGAAAAGAATGTTTTCTAACTGCTCCTCTCAGTGTACTGGGGGCGTTTTAAATCTACTTGGTCCGGTTTTACTGTTCAGGCCCCGAGGTAAACCTTTGGACTTGCCATAAGAGTGTGGCAATCATATACCGAGGGGGTGTTGTTGCACATTGGAGCGACCGACAACTGAAACGCCCTCTGATTTTAGAGGTGAAGCTTAGCGATTAGTTAGGACTGAGAGGTTGTTTTCTTTATCGGGGGGGATTTATCTGGAGGACCTTGCTGCCATGTTCACAAGTAGCTGTCACAGAGTTAGAGGTGGGAGAGGAGAGATCAGGGTTTTTGTCCTCTTTTTTTATTTTGTTGTTGTTGCTTTGGCTTGCTGGAGGAGTTTATTTTACATTTAATTCGGATGTATTGTTTTATAAACTGTGTTAGGTATATATTTGTGTTTGCTTCTTCAACACGCATGTTTAACTTGAGTTTTATCTTGCCAGTTCTTTTTCGTTTATTCTTTTAGCCTGCATGTATGCCTAGAAAATATTTGGCTGGAGTATCAAAAGACTGAATCGGTCTTCTGAACTTGTTTTTCCTGTCTGCCATACCTGAGCACAAATTCTTTTAGACTTTAGATCCTCAATATACACAACCTTGAAACCTTTACGAAAGCATGGGGAACTCCAAACAATGTTTGCTTTGCTTCCCACTCGTGTGGACAAGGAAACTCTTAGCCAACCATGTAAAGAGTTTAAAACGAGGCGGTCCATAACTGACAGGATCTCAGACAAACTGCATGTCACTGACAATCATCAATTCATCAAAAAAATGAAGGATATTTTAAGATATTTTAAGAGATTATGATTCAAAGCTCTGCTTTTCAGAATCATCCACTGACTTTTCAGCAGTCTCTCCCCATTTTCATTACATGTCTTTTTGATATCTTAGACACCAGCATTTCGTCTTATGTCTAGAGAGGAAAACGGATTTTTAACCACACTGATTGTTAAAGGACGCCTCTACTAATGTGTACTGTACGAGGCTTCTTCAGTCTGTCTTCTGTCTGGGATGTCTGGGAGGTCAGTCCTGGCAGCGGCTCGAACCAAGCCTACAAACTAGATGTTTTCTTTTTCATTTTGTTTTGTTTGAGGAAAACCACACTCACACTCCTCTGCATCGTGGAGATGGAGCATAGTTTTGTTGAATGTCTTAGTTTTTCTTCAATTGAAAATATTCTGAATTAGTCCCAGAATGGTCAATTATTTTTGCATCTTATAGAATCAAAAGAAATCATATGTATTTAGTCATTGTACATTTGAACAATCGGTGTGTAAAGTCACTGTTGTGAAGGGATTAGTGAACACAACTGAGCCTTTTCCAGTTTGGTCTGCTGTCCAAGTAAATCAAAACTCCACTGGTTTGTTTTTTTGCTCTTGTATTGTCAGAAATCCTCTATTTTGTCCTGTTTAAATTCGAGATGAGGTTATTGTTACTGCTTCTTGTCCATCACTCGTACGCTAAAAACTGATCTGAGTCCTCGGGAGTGTTTGTGGAGACGGCAGAATGGACCGGTCCTAGAAGGGTATCTCGGGCCTGCTGTCCGTGATTTGTTAAAAGAGGGCTGCTTCACTAGCTGATGAACATAGAGGATGGTTCTGCACTGCGTAAAGACAACCCAGTGGAGCGTAAAATACACGGATACTGCAACAAGATAATTTCCCTTTGGGGAAATCGTGTTAACTACCCTTTGATTTGATCGTCAATGAGATGCTGGTCTTCTGCTTTTTAATTTGCATGTTTTACAAAACCTGTGAAGTCAGCGTCTGCGTTTCTTCTTTCAGAACTCAAAGAGTGCCCAAGGCCTGGTTGGACTGAAGAACCTTGGAAACACTGTGAGTATTATTTTTTTGTCGCTCTGTCTTGAGCCGGAAGTCTCCTCTGATTTACGGCCACACTCAGAAACTTCTTTTAGAGTGAATCTGAGAGCAGAAACGGACAGCAGAGCTGGCTCCGTCCCTCTGGCTGCTTCCAGCCAGTCAAAATACGCGGACACGTGATGGGAGCAGTTCACACACACGCGCTGTGCTGTCGGGCGTGTGTCCACTGCCTCCTCATACACAGACCACTCTGAAGTCTCCATCATTAAAGATGGAACACAGTGTGAGAGTGACTAAGAGAAGCAAGACTGTTTGATGGGCTGATGGATGCAGTTTCTTGGATTCTTGTTGCCAGGCAGCGAGTGCAGATTTCAGAAAACATGAGATCAGCCAAGAAGTGATGTTTGAAGCCGAAATGTTTTTTGTTTAATTGTGTAAATGCTTCATGCACAACATGGATATTTCACAGTGTGGTGTGGTAGACGCAAATTCTTATTTGATATTATTGTACTGATTTGCGTTGTGTTTCCTTTCAGTGTTTCATGAACAGTATTCTGCAATGTCTAAGCAACACACACAGCTTGCGAGACTATTGCCTGCACAACTCACACCGCAGAGACCTTAACAACAACAGCCGCACAAACACAGCCCTCATGGAAGGTGAGCACCGAGAGCCCGGAACAGTCCAGTAAAGCTCCCATTTGTTTTTAAATTTGAGATGAGGTTAATTTCTTTTTGATAAATCACGGAATGTGTTTCCCTTTTTTTTCCTTTGGGTAGAATTTGCCAAGCTCATACAGACTATGTGGACGTCATCCAGCAGTGAGGCAGTCAGTCCATCCGAGTTCAAAACTCAGATCCAGAGATACGCTCCCAGATTTATGGGATACAAGTAAGTTGTGGTGGTCTTTTCTCTGTTTTTTTTTTTTTACAATTTGGGGCACTTTTGGAAGGTCTGAACGGGGTTGTTCTTGTTTGAGAATAACCCGGCTGGGAGATTACTCTGAATACGGGCAGAAAAACCTGCAGCCTAGGTTGTGATTGTTGCTGGTGTCCTCTCAGTCAACAGGACGCTCAGGAGTTCCTGCGCTTCCTCCTGGACGGCCTGCACAATGAGGTCAACCGGGTCACCGTCAGGCCCAGGGGCACCATGGAGGACTTCGACCACTTGCCGTAAGCCAAAACATCTGTGTGTGTGTGTCTGTGTCTGTGTGTCTGAGCAGGGTACTTTGTTTCTGAATACACACAAACGCAATTGCTCTGAAAAGTGGACCTTCGCAGACTTTTATGTAGGAGTGAAATTGCTTGTTAAAGTTTGAATTGGATATTTAATCATTATTCTAACAACATGAGACTGTCTGTATTAATTGTTATCATCAGCAAGGTGCTTGTCCACAACGCTTATATAGGTTAAGGAGAAAAGCATCATCTTTGAGCCCTCATTTAAAGCCAAATTCTGCATGTCCCCTGTGTTAAGCCGCTGCCTCGTTGTGCTTGTCAGGTTTGTTGCCATCCTCTTGATGCAGTCCTCAGTTATCTAACCAGAACTTGTTTTAAGGTCAGAGTTAATCTCTCGGCTTTGCGCTGCCCAAATGTGAAAATAAAAAAGATCATGCAGAAAAGTATTCGTTTGAAGCATTTTAAGGCAGATTTGCAACCGGTCTTCTTAATCCCTAAATATGGAACTGTGCCACCTAAATATTCAGAATAAAGTAGGTCAGGGCTATTGTGCACACATTGTCAACGCTTTGTAACTGCATTGTCGCACCTGGGCGTGCATGTGTGTGTGTGTCTGTGTCTCAGTCCTCGTCTGTATTGCAACTTCATAATGTTTCCATCTTGTGTTAGTTACTAGAAAACTTTTCTGCTCATTATGGTACCTAACAAAGAAAAAATTACCCCTCTTAGAGATGAGGAAAAAGGGAAGAAGATGTGGAGTAAATACCTGGAGAGAGAAGACAGTAAGATAGTGGGTGAGTAGAGTAACCGAGATCTGCTTTTAAAGGTTTCAAGGCTTCTTGTGACGTCTGTTCTCGCTTTAGTTTTATTACTATGCTTAAGAACATGATTGAAAATAGTAGATAAAGTAGATGCATTTTAACAGAATAGATTGTGTGTGTTTAGCCAAACAGGAAAAATGGTTACCTTCCGTAATCTGCTGTGTTTCAGATCTGTTTGTGGGGCAGCTGAAGAGCTCTCTGACCTGCAGCCACTGTGGTTTCTGCTCCACTGTCTTTGACCCCTTCTGGGATCTCTCTCTGCCTATTGCCAAGGTTAGACGCCTCCCAAACACACACACAGTCAAATCTGTGTCCACCGATCTTAACACAAGCTCTCGGGATTTTCTTTCCTGTCTTCGTGCTTCGCTTTGCGTGTTTTTGTGTGCTCTGTCCGTCTGTTTGTCTAATGTCCATGCATCTATGTTTATGCTCAGAAGGGCTACGGTGAGGTGAGTCTGATGGACTGTGTACGGCTCTTCACCAAAGAGGATGTCCTTGATGGGGATGAGAAGCCGGTAGGTATCCATAGTAACAGCTCCCTCTGGTCTCGTGCTGCTCTCTGAAAATGAGCAATACAAAACCTACAAGTGTTGATTAGTATGAACTTCTGTTCAATTGTGACCAGTATTTGCTGTGTCCTTATTGATTTTCAGATAGATAGATAGATAGATAGATAGATAGATAGATAGATAGATAGA
>JABUIW010000035.1:1004805-1020017 GCA_013363375.1 Menidia beryllina | reverse complement strand
TATCTATCTATCTATCTATCTATCTATCTATCTATCTATCTATCTATACTGAACACATAAGATAATCATAAATGTAAATAAATATAAATGTAAATAATGAATAATGACTAAAACACTAACTATTACTATTAAAATCCCTTTCGTAAAAAGAATAAAAGTGTTTATTCAAATTATTGATTAATTGGGTTAGCATGACCATCATCAAGGTTATGGGAGGTAATCGTTTCTTCTGACTTCCGCTGTGCTAGAACCCGGATGTAGGTGGACATAAAACCCAGGGCATCAGCTAGCTAAGCTAATGGTGGCGCCTCCGGGGCTTCCTCCCTGACTCTGTGGCCACACCAGCCTCTGCAGAGGGACGGCGGTGGGAGAGGAGGCGGAGGAATGGCTGGCAGCATGGCTCAGCCCCTGTTGTGTGGGGCCGTGTTGTTCCCGGGGCTCTTCTACGGCCTGAGAAGTGCCCTTAGCCGCAGCTTCAGCCGTTGGAGCGAGGCAGATGTGGTGTGCGTCAGCGAGAGGTCAGCGTCCGCGCGAGCCGCCCCCGCCTCGGCCTCGGCCGCGTGCTGTGAACACCTGGTCACGTCGTTTAGTTGAAAGGGGAAACTCTCGGGAAAGCAGTTAGAAAACGTAATGTAGTCTTTATTAGCATTTGTTGTGGTTCGGGGTGTCGTTACGGCGCCGGCGGCTGCTGCTGCTGCGCGCGCGGCGGCACCGCGTGCCCCCCCCCCCTACTTCCGCCCTCAGTCTGAGTTTGGCTCTGTTTGTCCAGGCTGGTCTCTGCACTCCACGCATCTTTGGCCACAGCTGCCGGGTTCCGGGTCGTGTCGTCGTGCAGTGACGTCATGAACGACAGGTGTGTGTGTGTGTGTTATTGTGTGTGTGGACCTGCTTCTGAGTGAGGCTTCTTGTCTTTGTTCCTGGTCAAATGCTCGCCGTCTGTGTGCCACAGCCACTGGCTGGTCAACGCCTTCGTCCTGTTCGGGGCTCCCTACATGGCCTTCGACGTCTGGGCCATGTACCTGAGCCACCACCACGCCCAGAGAGCCAGGGGGGGTCCCACTAGCCACGGCCTCCGGTCGCTGGGGGCTTTCCTCAGCCGGGACTGGATGCTGGTGCTCCACCACGCGGCCCTGCTCTTCGTTTTCATGCCCATCACGTTGGTGAGGACGGGCCGAGGGTTTCAACGGTCCGAGCGGCACGGGTCCAACACAGATGAGCCACATGTGTCACCCGTCAGCTCTACAAAGACACGGTCTAATTAAATGTACCAATCGCTATCAAATGAATCCTGAAATGAACCTTAGTCCAGTTTATTCAGAGGCAAACCAACAGATAGGATCCCTTTTCACAGGGAGAAACCTCCATCAGCGCCAGAACCGTGAAGGGCAGCCCTCTTTTTGGACTGGCAGGATAGAGATAAACACCATGATACCAGGCCAAGTGCATCATGGGACAGCAGTCTGGGCCTATAGAGGGAGGAGAGGTACATGATGGGAGCCCCCCCCCAGCAGTCTGGACCTATAAAGGGAGGAGAGATGCATCATGGGAGCCCCCCAGAGGGACGAGAGGTGCATGATGGGAGCCCCCCCCAGCAGTCTGGGCCTATAGAGGGAGGAGAGGTGCATGATGGGAGCCCCCCAGTGGAACTATAGTGGAACTCAGGGACCCTGAGCATCTGTAACTATTAACTTTATCAGAAAGGAATGTCTGATCTTAAAGATAAAGGGGGGTCTGTTTCCTGAATCCTGACTGGTTCCACAGAGGGGGGGGGGGTCTGCTTCCTGAACCCAGACTGGTTCCACAGAGCCTCCCGTTCTGCTTTAAAAACTCAGGAACCAGAACCTGCAGCCTGGGAGCACACAGTTCTTCTCTATGAAAGCCTCTAGCTGTCAGATAGCCTGTACTTAAAGATAGAAATACTATTGGTTAAGAGAAAACCTCTTCAAATAGTCTGGTTAGGAATGGGTCTGATGCTTCAGAAAAAGCTGATGTGTTACTTCAAACCAGTGGACAGTGGAAAGCGGCCTCCATTCTTTCCAGGAGTTTGTGGTTTCCCTGTGTGGTCAAGGCTGCCAGCTGACCAGTGTGAACGGTGTTTTTCAGTTCTTCAGGAGAGGCCTGGGGGACTTCTTCATCGGCTGCCTGTTCATCACAGAGTTCAGTACTCCCTTCGTCTCCATAGGGAAGATTCTGATTCAGGTAGCTCTTTCCTCCGAGAGCCAGCGAAACCTTTTCATGCCGATGGCAACGGCTGCTGTCCTGCAGGTTGTTGTACGTTTCCCCTGCTTCTACACCCGGATTCTAAAATCTGGGGGTCAAATACCATCTAAAACAGTGAAGACAGACTAAGTGGTAAAGTGGTGATGAGACGTCCCGCCGGGCCAACGCTCGGCCAATCAGTGCTTCGGGGAGTTTAGAGCGCGCAGTAGTCAGCGGCTATCGTGTGGTTTCTTTCCTTATATTTTAATTCGTACTAAATATGAAAAAAAAAAAAAAAAAGAAAGTGGTTGGACGAATAAATTTGAGGATTCACGTGTATCACGGGACGGGAGTCGGTGTCCTGTCTGTTTGATATGCAATGCCAAGTTGAGAAACTCTAGTCTCGCACCGGCAAAGCTGAAGGAAACCTTCTTATTCTGGCCCCTAACAAGTATTTTGTGGATTCAAAATGACGAAAAACAAATTAAATAAAAAAATTTAATAAAAATATTTAAAAATGTTAAATTCTTTTAAAAAAAAAAAAAATTTTTCATTAGTAAAATAATTAAAAAATATTTTTCAGGGCTGAAATTCTTTCATTGGGCCAAATATTTTTTGGGGGGCCAGAATAAAGTAATACCGTTATTTGTTGTGAGTTCATGCTGGTTTTGTTCTTTGAGAAAGGTGATGCTCATTTTGTAAACCAGTAAAAAAACAAAAACAACATATACCCATGACTTGAATTTGGGAAAAAATAAATCCTATCTTATGTATCAATAAAGAAAGGTTCAGTGAATGTGCGTATGAAACTGGTAGGTTTGGTACCTCAAAACCTGCAGGATAGCAGCTCTACGCTTTGGACCATAGTGTCAACGGGTCAGAGAGCTGAGAGTTTCTTTACCCCCCCCACCCGGTGTCCCCTGATCCGCAGCTGCAGCTGGACCACACCCTGCTGCACAGGGTCAACGGCGTCCTGGTGCTCCTGACCTTCTTCACCTGCCGCATCCTGCTCTTCCCGTTCATGTACTGGATGTACGGCCGGCAGTTCGGGATCCCCGCCCACCGGGTGGCCTTCCACCTGCCCCTCCACTGCAACCTGGGGAACCTGCTGATCCTGGCCCCGCAGCTCTACTGGTTCGTCCTGCTGCTGCGGAAGGCCAACAGACTCTACCTGAGACGGAGAGGGCAGGCGGGAGTCGGACCAAAGAGCCCCCCCACTTCCCCCAACCCTAAAAGCCAATGAACCATTTTTGTCAAGGTTAGTGAGGAAAATGAGATCAAGCCAATGTCTTTATTGTCGGAATAAAGTTTGATTTTCCAATTAAAAAGTTAGAGAAAAATTAGAAAGTTGTGTGTTTCAGTTGTTCCTGGAGAATCTGTAAATACTCACTGATCCAGTTTTTCATAACATAACAAAACGCTTTTTATTTCAAATATTAACAATACTCACATTAATAAAAAAAAAATCTAACATTCACTATATTTTCATTCCTCTGTGAACATAAAGTCATTTAGTATTTTAGTTTCTGAATAATGGCGTTTCCAGTGCGACTGCTGACACCTGCAGAGCCCCACCCACAGCTACAGTTACTGAGCACGTGGCTGGCGGAGTAATCGGATTTCCTGGATCCTGCTTTACCAGTCAGTGACCGAAATCGGAATCGTGTGGAATCGTCGGTCTTTGGTGGAAACACCGGAGGTGAGCGCGTGCTCAGGCTGCTGAGGACACCAGCTGAGCGATCTTCTGCTGCAGCGCCGCCTTCATCTTCTGGTCGCTCAGGTTGTCTGTGATGGTGGAGAAGAAGTGGCGGGTGTTGTCGCTCTCTAGGTGGCTGCAGCTGTCCGGGAAGGCGGCCATGACGGCCTCGTAGTGGCTGAGGATCTCCAGGCTGCACAGGAAGAGGGGCTCGCACTGGCCTCCTGGCATCATCACCTGGGAGGGCCGAGGTCAACAGAGCACGCTTAAACCCTAATCCAGTCGTTCGGACGCCATCAACTCATCTTAACCGGATTCAGAGAGCAGGCCCACTCCACCCGAACGGCTGGTCTTACCTGGACGTGCTGGACGTGGCAGAAGAGCTGACTGAGGACAAAGAGAACTTCCTGGCCGGGAGCTGCTTCCATCTCCTCCAAACGCGACTCTTGGGATTTCTTGGGCGAGTTCCTCGCATCTTCCAGAGGGCGTTTGGGAATTGTAGGAGCCGTGGTGGGATCGGGATTGTGCTTTCTGGACCCCGGAGCCGGGAGGGGCAGCTTGGCCTTCACGGAGCCGACCAGCTCCCTGGCGGCGTGGGCGTACAGCCGGCCGGCGTGGGCCCAGCCCTCGGCCGACAGCCAGTGAGAGCAGCTGGAGCCGCACAGCAGCTGGAAGACCCGCAGCAGCAGCACCGACAGCCGAAGCTCGCAGGAGAACCCCCGCAGGTCCAGCAGCGGCAGGAAGTCCACGTACTCCAGGGAGAAGGGGACGTCCAGGCGGCCGGAGGCGATCAGCTCCCTGAGGGCCCGCAGGAGCCGGGCCCACTGGGACACGCAGCACCAGGGCAGGCTCTGGGTCAGCGCCACCAGCGCCCCCTTGCTGAACATGCCCACGTGGTGCGTGTTGCGCTGGTCCAGCGAGAGACCGGACAGCATGGTGGACTGCAGGGGGTCGGACAGAGCGCAGCACTCCATCCAGGCCAGGAGGCCGGTGCCCTGGCCGTACTGAGGCAGCTCCAAGCACGACCACTCCTACAGCAGGGGGGACACGGCGGGGGAAACCATGACAACAAGCACCGGCACAGAGGCGGAAACTAGTGAAGCGCGTATGGAGGCTTGTGTCTATGACGTATGTGGTGACGTTTGAGGCCTCGCGAGCTGGCTGTACCACGTGACTGATTCAAGAAGTGGTTCGCGGTTTGGCGGTCTATTTGAAATATAAGGAGCCAGCAAAATGCAATGGATCCCCACCATCACACTTTGTGGACATGGGTCTTAATTACGAGTTTGTTAGCGATCTATTCAAGCTTCCCTGTCAAGACAGACACCATACAAAAGTTTATACTTTACGTATAAGCATCACAAACATCCATCCCTCCATTATGGTAACTGCTTATTCCCTAATGGGGTTGCGGGGGGACCTGAGCCTATCCCAGTAGCCAATGGGGAGAGGCGGGGTACACCCTGGACGGCGACATCACAAACATCATTGATTAATTTATTCAATGCTTCAGGCACCAAAGATAGAGTCTCATTATAATCACACTGTACGGTTTACATTTCTGATCCACTTGATGGCACAATAGAGCAAATGAAGCACCATATAGCTTCCACACGAGTGAACCAATTAGATGGAACGCTTCAATGCTTCAGTGCTTAGTTTAAAGTTATTTGCCCTTCTTACTTAGTTGTAAGACTCATGTTGAACTGGAATTTACTCTTATAACAACTTAATGGTTAGGATCCAAATATTGGATCGGGACAAGCCTAAATGTCTAAAAAAGCCTAAAAAAGAGCATCGGGCCGTGTAGTGTGAGAAAATAAATTGTGAGCTGGCAAATTTGAACGCCTACAATTTGGTGGTGCAGTTTGAGCTGGAGCTACGTGCAACGATTGAAAATATCGCACAGTGTACGCCCGGCTTTACTCTCTAAAGCCACGGCCGATTCACCGGGTGGAAAAACCACCGGTCACGATTGATGTGGTCAATATGCGCTGTAGCCCGTCCACTAAACACGGGGGGGTGTTGGCTAGCGCCAGCATGGCAGGACGTTTGCACCTCCATGCCTCGGTGCCGCGCGGCCGGGTCCTACCTGCTCGGGGAGCTCGCACACCGCCAGCAGGGACGCCGGCGCCTCGTTCTTGAAGTGCTGCCCCCACACCGGCTTCAGGTGGAAACGCGCCGTCCAGTCCAACGGCTCCGCCTTACTGTAGAGCCAGGACAGAGGCCTGGACCAGGTGGCGGGGGCCGCCGAGACCTCCGCGCCCACCAGCCGCCCCAGCGCGCCCAGAACCGACACCAGGAGCTCCTTGGTGTCCATGGAGCGCAAGAGGATGCTGCTGTCAGGTTTCTGCTGCCAATATCTGGTAGAGACGAGGGGGGGGGGGGATTGCCGGTCAAGGTTAGTTACCCGTGTGTGCGCCGTCTAAGGGTCGTTACCAAAGCGGGAGGTATGTGGAAAATGCTACACACCGTAGAGTCTGGTCGTAGAGCTGAGCCAGGACGAAGAGGAGGGGGAAGGGAGAGCAGTCCATCACCCAGTGAGGGGAAGGCGCCGGTTTCTGGACGTCCACGGACAGAGCGGCGTGAAGGAGCTGCAGGCTCAGCTCCAGATCTGCGCTGTGGGGAACTGGAGAAAAGGCGATTGGTGAGTGAGTGCCAGGAGGCCGGCAGGGACCCGGGCCGATACCCCCCGCTCCAAAACCGAGATGTCAAATTAAAAACGTCTTTTGGTTTTCCACCCCGCCCACGCCCATTCCAATGTCCCCTGCTCTAAACGAGCTGGAAGACAGCTGCAGGACATCCAGAATGCTGCTGCTAGAGTTCTGACCAGAAACCAGGAAATACGACCATATCAGTCCAGTGCTAAGATCTCTCCACTGGCTTCCTGTCACTCTGAGAATAGACTTTAAAACAGCTCTGCTTGTGTACAAGTCTCCTCATGGGCAAGCACCAAAATACCTCTCTGACATGTTGGAGCCACATGAACCAGCTCGGACTTTGAGAACCTCAGGTTCTGGTCTCCTGATAGTGCCCGGAGTCAGAACTAAACAAGGTGAAGCTTCAATTTTAGTTCCCTGCTCCTAAAATCTGGAACAGGTTTCCTGAAGATGTGAGACAGGCTTCAACTCTGACAGTTTTTAAATCCGGGCTGAAAACGCTTCTGTTTAACTGTGCATGTGGAAAAGTGAATGTATTTTATCTGCACCCTTCACTTTTCATCTGTCTAATTTTTATCATTTTTCTTTTCTTGTTTTTATGCTTTTAAAATGTCTGTGAAGCACTTTGAATTGTCTTGTACACAAAATGTGCTTTACAAATAAGCTTCCCTAAATTCCTGCTCTTGCCCGTTCGGGTCTGCTCGGCTGAGCTGTGATTGGTGTCTTCATCCCTACAGCTTACGCAGGAGTTTAAATAAAATTCCCAAAAATAAAAAGGATTCATGACAGTGTGCAGGGGGACACTCACCAACGTCGGAGAGATTGGGCAGAACGAAGGTGTCCACCACCTCCCGAGGCGTCAGACAGCTCTGTTGCTCCTCTCCTCCCTCGTTTATTGGATGGGGCGTCATCAGCAGACTCAGGAACCTGAGGAACTGGTCTCTGTCGCCGGCCGACAGGGATTTGGTCCCGACCGTGTCCCGTAGGCACCTGCAGAGCAGGCTGCCGCCCCCCTCCGTCTCGTCCTCGGGGGGCCGGAGTCCGGGCAGCTGCTGGAGGATCTTTGCGATCAGGGAGAACCCCCCCTTGTTGAAGACGGCGGAGTGGCAGCAGTGCCTCAGGGTCGCCTCCGGGTTCTGGAAGGCCATTCTGGCCACTAGAGTGACCGCCGTGCTCAGGTTGCCTTTCGACGGTGTGTCCGATGCCGCCCCCCCGCCACCTCGGATGATGCAGTTGAAGGCCATGTTGAGCTCCTGTTCGAATCCCACGGCCGCGGCGGCGGGGGCGGGCTCCCCGAAGAACCCCCGGCTGGACAGCCTGAGCATGGCGGTCAGCGCTTCGTTCATGTCTTCCGACGGGAGCGCCGAGAAGATGTCCGCCAGCGCCTTCATCAGCTTCCTGCAGCGGCTGAGGTCGCAGCCCTCCGTGTGCAGCCGGTCCACCAGCGAGGAGGCCAGGCCCATGAGGGGGCCGCGGCGCCGGAAGGGGGCCGGGTTCTTCTCCAGGCAGTCCAGCCAGGCCCGGTCGAAATGCGCCCAGGACGCCTCGCTGGCGAACAGGGCGGCGAAGTCCTCCTGGTCGTCCAGGCGGTGGGCGATGACAGTACTGACCACCTGCAGCTGGGTCTCCGGGCTGACCTCCGGGGAGGGGGCGGCCAGGGACTTCAGCAAGTCCCCTAGGGTGTCCCCCTCCCGGTCATCGTCCAGAGCCGCCAGGACCCTCCGGGCGCTCTGCTGAAGCCGCGGGGCTGCCGGCGCCGGGTAGCCTTCGGCCCCCAGGAGGCCGCTCTCCCGCCAGGCCCGCGCAAGTTCCGAAACCGTTTCCAGGGCCTGGCCCCGCGTTATGGCCTCGGGTTTGAACCGCGACGGGGAGCTGGACGCGCGGAGGTCTCTCTGAAGCTTTCGGATAAGTTCGGGGCTTATCGCGTCGTCCTCTCCGATGAGTTCGCACAGGCCGCGCAGCCTCTCTTTGGCCGGAACTACAACTTCCTTGTTGATTAGGAAAGACGTGTAACACGCATCGAGGGAAACGGAGAGGGCCCGGGAGCAGAGGTCTGCCGAGGAAAAGCGAGACGCCGCGGCTTGAAGCGCGCAAAGGAGACGGCGGAGAACGTCGGGATTTTCCGGCGACGCCACCGAATCCGCCACGTCCAGCTTTAACCTCTTAGAGGCCCGAGCGGAAAAACTGGCCGTTTTGGAGACGAGGCGATTAAACTGCTTGGCAAACAGCATCTCTATGCTTTCTTCTTCTGCTTCTTCTTTCCCGTCGTGCTCGTGTTGGCCTTTCCACAGCTCCCACCACACTTCCAGGAAGAAACGCAGGTCCTCCTCCCCTGTGGGACCGCTCATCATGTGTCCGGTCAACCTGTCCAGTTCGGCACAGATCTGAGGCACGGGTAGCTTCAGGAGGCAGCTTGCAAAAATCTGCGCCGCGCCCGTGGACTTCATCAGCTCCATCAGTACCACGGTGTTGACCTCCGGAAGGCTGTTGGTCAGGCAGAAGAAAGGATTCTCCCTCCAGGCCTCTTCGACGTCCTCCTCGGCCTCGGTGCTCAACAGCTTCAACCACACGGTACAAACAATCTTCTTCCTCCAGGTCGAAGCCTCCGGGTTGGCCTGGAGGCCCGTGCCCTCCTGCCCACAGATTTCTCGGACGGCCTGCAGAACTGGACGTCCCACCTGGCTCCAGTCAGCTTTCTGTACGGAGGACAGGGACGAGGGGTGGCACGACTTATCTGCCTGGAGGAAAGCGCCTTGGAGAACGGCTGCGTCTGAAAGAACGAGAGAGAAGGGGTTGACTCTAAAAGAAAGACAAGAGACTTCACTTACACACAAAAATATACAGAATATATAGAATATTTCTTTATTTAAAAAATCTTCTGACCAGCAGCTATGGCAGTTCTTTACTCATTACACAACTAAATGAGAAAATGCTATGAAATTCAATTTTTAACTAAAGTTAGTTCCTGAACTTACACACACACACACACACACACACACACACACACACACACACACACATATTTAAAAACGAGTGTACAGAAAACCCACAAACTCACAGCTCACACACTCACGTCTCACGCGGGTTTTCTCGAAGTTCACAGTAACCTGAGAACTATGAAAACGTTTAGGTGTCCCGTTACCTTTGTTCAAAACCAGCGCCATGGTTGCTTAAACTCCGCTAAGCTAAATCATTTGCTACAATAAGTTCGGTCTGCTTCGTAAACTACTCCCGCGTGTCTGTTCCAAACCAGAGTCAAACTGAACCGGACTACATCACCCCGGGCCCTGGGCAGCCTGTCAACAACGGCTCTTCCGGGTCAACAACACTCCACTGTGGCCGCAGCGGCCTCACAGCGCCGCCGCAGGACGGACTCGGCACTGCAGCCGTGATGACGTCACGCAGAGCTTTAGCGGGTGTTGAGGGGGTCAGCAGTCCTAAACGGTCATCGCGGTCCCGATCTAATGTGCCGTGTGGCAGAATACGGACACGCGCGACGCATACCATAACGCAAATGACCACTCAATGATATATTCGCGTTGTTTTATGAAACGCCACCGCTGGTCACGTGATCCCTTCGCCAGGCAAATCAAGTTTTTCTTTTAGAAAATTGAAAGTGAAAGCATTTTTGACCAACTGTGCCTTGCATACAGGACGAACGTTCATAGTCGAAGTCGCCAACTTTCACGATGGGTCTTCTGTTAAAGATTCTTATTTACTGTTACCTCTGTACCGGCAAGTTGTTCTTTGGATTATTTCTTGTTGTGGCTATTATAAAGTTTCTAACAGCTAAACACTTTTTCAAATGAATGACAGGACTTTTGTGCAATGGCAATTAGATTTTTTTTTGTACATCTTGTTGTGGGATGTGTATTTCTAAGTTGTGTTGACTGACTTGGATTGTCTGTCTCTCAGGTGTACAGAGTGTCCAGCAGATTCAGTGGCTTCCCTGTCAGTTCACCGATGAACATGTTTCCATCAATGACCTGGGACACACTGAAACGCAGCTCATTCCCAGAGAGGCCATGCTGCAGTTTGGTCAAAAAGGAGACGCCCCCGTTAATCCCCAGGCTATCACTTTCCTGCTCACCGGTCAGTGTCCGGCCGTTTTGGTCTCTTCACCCTGAAAGGTGCAGAGTTAATTTTTATTTGTATTTTTTTTTAGCATCCAAGCTGGACCTGCGACGGTATGTGGACGGGGTGCAACCAGAAGAGCTGGAGTGCGTGCTGCGCAGATACAGTACCGAGGGCATCCACGTCCGATGGCCGGTCCAAGGAGCTCAGGGGTACAACCACTGGTTTACCTGCACCCTCAAACACAGCGAGGGTCATTTTATCGTCACAAGCTTCCTCAGGCTTCCGTTGGACGGCCCTCCACCAGAAAAGCAGGACTACCACAAATGGCCTCCAATCGCTGACAGAGAAACAATTACTACATCAGGTAACTATTCTTTCATACCGGGACTCTGAAATCTAACCAAGAAGACGCGATTGCTGCCGGTCAAGTTGCGGAGTTCCGTAAAAGATCAGCATGACCTCTCTGTAAAGCAAGCTTGTTTAAGTTTATGCATTTAGCACATGCTTTTATCCAAAGCGACTTACAAAGTAGACACAATGTTGCAGACAATAAGTTCTCTAGAGGAAAATCCCTACTCAGAGTCATTGAGAGAGGGAAGAGAGAGAGAGGGAAGTTCAGAAAGAGTAGTTTAGGGGGTAAAGAGGTATGGGTAAGAGTTGGGATAGCTCGTCTTCACGTTTCTCTGTGTGCTCAGTTTTTGTCCCGTCTGTTTTCCTAGTTGCCATGGTTATCAAAACTCACTCTCCATCGCTGAAAACCAGACTCATGTCTCAGCAAAAGCTTCACTGCCAATTTGACATTGACCACCGAGGACCGGACTACACGGTAGAGTGGCACCGGCAGCGGCGGGGAGAAAGGACCACGCTCTTCAGCCACAGCGCCCGCTCAGGCCAGACCAAGGGGACCGGCGTGGTCCAGAAGGCTCTCGCAGGAGGGGATGCATCTTACACTCTCCCCTTCGTCAAGATGGCCAGCGAAGGAACCTACATATGCTCCGTGTCTGTGACTCCGCTGTCCGGGAGCGTGGACGTTAATCTGCACATTGAAGGTGAGGAAAAGTGTAGAGTTTTTGTGTGTTGGATGTAAATTAAGGCAAATTTCCAGTCAAACCTCATTCCCTTCCCCCTGGGAATCGAGTTCACCTGGCTTTCATTCACAGAAAAGTCCCCGAATAAAAGTTCCATGACAATATTAACTCATTGGCTGCCAAAGACGTCTATAGACGTCAATTCAGATACAGCCGTTGACTGCCAAAGACGTCTATAAACGTCTTTTATGTTTTTCAACGCGAGTGACTTGGGGGACGATCTGCTAAAGCTTGTCTGTAAATATCGGCTTCTAGACAGAGTATGTACTAAGAAATTGACCCTCTAGGTGGCAGTGCCACTTTTGATGGGAGATGAGCATAGATTGTAGGCAAATAAGAAAAACGTAATGCTTCGCTGTGCGAGAAATGGCGCCGGTGAGACGCAAGTCGAGGAAGAACGGAATAAGGTAGAAACAAAATTTTTTTCCTGATGAAAGAAGAGAGTCTACTCTTTCTTTTGGCGTGTTCGGTGTTTACATAGTCATAGCACAAACTATTCTGTGGCTCTTGAAAATCAGTCAAAATGCTCAAAAAACTCTGGAAGTATGGGACTCTGTTCTGAAAATGGCTGGCAGTCAATGAGTTAAGAACAAGCCATCTCCAATGTGCAACACAAATTTGTACAACTGCGTGTTGTTTTTATGTTCTTGCCCGAAGTGCCTAATCGATTTGGACTTTATACAGAAGTATGGGATTGTCCAAACAAATGTTTTCATTTTAGTCAAGAAACAGCAACAAGGATCCATTAATGTCCTTTGCCCAGTGGCTGTAATCATTGTTGTGATTACATACAGGTAAAAGTGTGTATTGCTCTTATTCCCTCTCTCCTCAGAACCCCCCCGCGTGTCTCTTAACGTGGGACCCACTCTCTCCCTGCAGGAGGGTGAGGAGCAGAAGATTGTGTGTGAGGCGGAGAACTACTATCCTCTGGATGTGGAGATAGTCGTGCATGAGCAGGACCCGGCGGCGTCCGGTCAGCGGGTGGGCGCCCCCCTTCCCAAAGCGCTGACGAATGTCCTGCTGTCCAGCCACAGGCACAACCAGGACCAGACCTACTCCGTGTCGGCTTTTTTCTACATCCAGGCCTCGCTCCAGATGTCGGGACGGCAGTTTACCTGCACCGTCTCTCACAAGTCTCTGAGAGTGCCAGTTCGAAAGAGCTTCATCCTGAACGTTGAAGGTAAGCGTAACCTCTTATAGTCAGTGGTCAAATCGTCCATTTTTTTCTGTAAGTCATAATAACATCAGTTCATACACCTTAAGGTCAGGGTAACTGTATCCTCTCTTATGTTTTAATAAAATCCTGTCGCATTCTAGTTTTGACCAGATTATATTTTCCAACAAGCTCAGTAATGGCAGTAGAGCAAAAGACGATTGGTCATTTTTTTCCATTTGACCACACTCCTGGTCGCAGGAGTCCCACCTGGTGGCGGATTTCAATATCTGTCGTGTGTTTTCGCCACGCAGAGAGAGTCAGCTGGATGTTTTACCTCACTGTCGGCTTCATTGTGCTCTTACTGTTGGTCATCCTGGCTGTGATGATACCCCAACTGCCCCTAGGTGAGTAAGGAAGCCCTTCGACAAACGAGTTTGTGACTTCAATTTGGAGACAAATAAAATAAAGATCCGGACCAATCGTATATAATATCACTGAGAAATACCTGCATAAAGGCTGTTTCTATTCTATTAAATTATTAAGTGCTGATGTGCAAAATATTAACCGTCATTTATTTTTCTCCACAGTAGGAAAGAAGACAGTACAGGTAAATCAATAAGGGGAGAATGGTTTTATTTCATCTTAAACGCCATTGAAAATGATTTAACTAAGCGTCTTTGTTTGTGTGTCTGTCCAAAACAGAAGAAGCCATACTGAGCAGCAGTTCTGGTGTAAGTGGAACACTGAAGTCCTCCTTCATCCTCTTGTTTTTCTTGAAAAAATGCTGCATGTTTTTTTTGTTTTTTTTTTGCCTGTAGGTTAGTTGTGATTTCTGTTAGATTTGTTTATTTTATGTTCAATTTAATTTAAAACTGAATCTCTGAACTTCTTCCCAATGAACTGTTCATTTTTGAGAAAAATGAAGAGCAACGGCAGCATAAACCTGTGGTGGTTTGACTGTAAGGGGAGTTTCAGTGGGATACTTTCATGCATACTCATGTTCCTGCACAGGGGAACTGGCACATGTTCTCTACCAGCAGGTGGAAGTATTGACCACAGATTTAGCTTAAACGAGTGGGAACCAGAAGTAATTAGCTGACAAATTGTTGTCTTACATTGTCAGTTATGATTGCAATTAAAGTTAGGAATGGGCTTTATATGCAATTCAAAATGTGTCTGAGACCTCAGATAGAAAATGTTCCCTAAACGCTTGCAGTCTGGAGCTTTTATCGTTTACATGATTTTTGTGTGTGTGTGTGAACAACAAGCAGTTCTGGTGATGGAATATGAAAACATTGATTAAATGTCCTCGAATGTCTTTTTGCCCTTTTGTCTCTCTGTATATGAAAAGCTTTATGTTTCTTCTGGTGTTCAGAATGTAAGTAAAATGTATCTATAAAGCGCTTTACAAAGATTATGAAATGACCTTATGACCCTATAGCTTAGTAAGAAGAATGGTTTTAGTAGTACAGGTGTTGACAGCTTGACAGTGTAGAGGAGGAATCTTTAATGCAAGGGCCAGAGAAAGAACAAAGGAGGAAACAAAGCTCTGGAAAACTTAGATTTAGTTTTAAAAGGATTACAGAAAGCGCAGACTCATAGAGGCCACAATAAAAGAAATACAACTAAAAAGTAGAAAAAAGAGACTCTCCTGAAGACAAGGGAAACAAAAACCGGAGGCAGACACCGAGTTTACGACGTAGACAGATTCACCATGAGGATCTGGCACAGGATGAGAAGACTGAAGTTTTTAATAGAGGGGAGTGTGATTAGTGGAATAAAAGCAGGAGACACAGTAAACCGGAGTAAACTGAGACAGAAGGGGAAAACCACAGGAAACCAAGAAAGATACCAGAATAAAACAGGGAACACACAGAAACCAAGACAGAGATCAAAATAAAACACAACAACACAACAAAAAACACAACTCACAAGAAACAGACAACATTACCGTAACACTACCAAAAAAATAACAAGAAACTAAAGCACGAGAAAACGGAACTTTAAAAAAAACAACAACTAACAAGTCGATCTATAAGTTTGTATCATATTTAACTATATATATATATATATATATAGATAATGACCAACTTCAAATCCACCTGCCTCTAGTCTAGTGTAACTCAGGAATTAAATCTCCAAGTAAATCTTAGATAATTGCTTCGTACTTAAATGATCCATTTAAGAAAGAAATAATTCTTTACAAGGGCGGCACGGTGGTGTGGTGGTTAGCACTGTCGCCTCCCAGCAAGAAGGTTCTGGGTTTGATTCCCGGGGGAACCAGGACCTTTCTGGGTGGAGTTTGCATGTTCTCCCTGTGTCTGCGTGGGTTCTCT
>JABUIW010000035.1:978005-994779 GCA_013363375.1 Menidia beryllina | reverse complement strand
GAACAACATAAGTAAAAAATGGCTCATCTTACCCCACTCTCCCCTACCTCTGTGCATCAGTTCTTCCAGCACACTTCGTTGATGCTCCCTCCTCTGTCTCTCCGTGTGTGTCTCCAGAATATAGACATCCAGAACTTCTCCTCCAGCTGGAGCGACGGGATGGCTTTCTGTGCTCTGGTCCACTACTTCTTTCCCACCGAATTCGACTACAGCTCTCTGTCTCCTGCCAATCGCAAACTCAATTTCGAACTGGCCTTTGGGACTGCAGAGTGAGTGACGCTGATGTGAAAATGTCAAAACACGAAGGGGGTTTAACCACACATTTTTTAAAGACACCGCTTTTCCTGCTTTAAGTTTCATAGCAGAGAGAGGACAGATTGAACTGCTTTGATTCAAGCTTTAGCACTGATCTGACCACTTAAACGCTTGTGTGTCAGAACAAAATGAACAGTACAAAAACTAATCCTCCAGCCTCTATTTGGACTTTTTTGTTGTTTTTTTTTACTGAAAAGTGGCCTTTAGATTTGGGCAACGTTTTCTGGATCTGGCCGTAAATAAATTGGCCTAATCTGCCTCATCATGTTTCCTGTAGAGACGCATTTCTCCATTTCTTTTACAATTCAACTGAGTTATTTTACATAGGGGGGACGTAATACTCTACACATTCAGTACACATTCCTTTTGCATGACTCCATGTCTTCCCAGAGCTCTGGCTCCTGAAGCAGGATGCATAAGCGGTTTAAGTTATAGAACCAACACCACGCAGGCCTGACTCATGGTTACACATTCTGTTAATCTAAGCCAAAAGACATCTCTAGATAATACATTAAAGGCTATTTTACAGTTTTTCAGAGTGTTTTTGTGAAACACAATGTGCTGAAGAGTCAATTCTGAGTCACCTTCTGTGCCTATGAGACACACTTTTGCTTTTTCATAAGTCATGAATTGACTCAAAAACCTAAAATTGTTCAGTTATATATTTTGATCCATTACATCTTAAGTTCTCAGGGAGGCAAGCAGTTCTGCTGTCAATAAATGGCATTTAGGTGTATTTATTTTACTTGAAATATCAAAAATGCTCCCGGTGCTCTAGATTTCTGCATAGCTTTCCCCTGACTTGTGTCTGTCTGTCTGTACCCGGCTGTCTCCAGGGCGAAGGCGGGCTGCGACCGGCTCATCGAGGTGGATGACATGATGATCATGGGCCGGAAACCGGACCCCATGTGCGTCTTCACCTACGTCCAGTCGCTCTACAACCACTTGCGCAAATTTGAATGAAGCCCAGAAGTCATGATCGGAGTTAAACTATCTGCTTTTTTGCTCAGGTCTGAGCAGAGCCCCCTGGAGCCAGAGCAGGGCTTTAGAGAGGCAGGGTCTCCTCCTAGTGGTGGATCATTGTACTTGTCCTTAACTAATACAAAGAAATGACCTGCTCATCGGACAAAAAACTTCATCACTAGATGAATGGACTGCTGTGTTCATAGTATTCACAGCTAGGGGTTGATAGTGATGTTGCTGTGCATGATGAATAATCAATAGAACTGATTTTGACAAAGATCTTTTCTGTAGACTTTTTTTTTTTTATTGAAATGTATTAAACTGGCCAGAGAGGGAATGTTGCTGTGTGTTTAAGGGATAGTGTCTATACCAACCTTTGCACCTCATCGTTTACTGAAAATAATGTTAAGTAAAATGCAATTGTCTGTGGATTTGTTGTGCGACGCTAAACAAATGGGATGAGGAACCGGTAAACAAATAAAGGGTGATGAACACATGAATATGTTTTGTCTCAACACGGATACTTGTTTAGGCTTTGGAAAAATAGGAGGATGAAGACAAAAATGCAGGAAATCCATCTGTTAGAATAACTGACTAAAATAGCCTTAAATCTGTTAAGGTTTCAGTCTGCCTTTCACTTAATGTCATAGGACTAGAAAAAGCCCCAAAAATGGTTCTTAAAAGAGGAATGATAAACCAAACAATATAGGACTGAATATAAATCTCACCCTGAATCCTCCCTCCGTCTTAGGTAACCTCAGGTGGGTAAAGAATCTGAAGTAAAAGTACATCCTCACTGTCTAGTCTAAAGTTTATGTTAAAAAAAAAAACTATCAAAAGTGACTAGTCTGTAATTTTAAGGACAGAAAAGTTTAGTATTATAGGCCCATTTTTTGGCAGCCTAAAAACAGCTGTATGGTGGCCATCAATGGAAATAGTTCAACAGTAACTCTTGAATAAAATTAAGTTATTTCGGGGCGGAAAAAATCATTTGTTGCCATCCTGGGAGTCCAAATTACTCTTTGCGGGTAAAAAACAAACAAAAAACAGCACTAACACCAGAGAAGGCAACTTTAAAAGTTGTTGTGGTGGATGGTTGTGGCTTCTAAACTATGTTGGAAATGATCTATATCAGTGAGCAGTGAATAATTCACAAGCATGAACAATTAAAAGAAAACTCAATTCAATCAAATAACCAAAAGTTTCATCTTGTTAATTACACAGTAGAGACCAAACAGAAATACAATCCATCTTATTGAATCCGTTGTAGCCATAATGTTCACAAAAACTCACTGCCTCGTTACATTGGACATAAGTTAACGTATATTTGCATTTTGTGCTTTTTGTAATGCCAAGAAGGAGAGTTTCAGACCAAAAAAAAAAAAAAAGAGATAGAGAAAACAGGCCACAAATTTTTTTTAATTACACCTGAAAATAAGAGGGATGGGAACAGAATTGTGGACATTGTTATTGACAATAATGCAGAGGATGTAAGAAAGAAAAACGAAAAACAAACCAAAAAACCCCACAAGGGAGTAGAAACACTGTGGGGAACATCTGGAACATAAATGGAGGGGGGGGGGACCAAAGCATATCTGGGTGCAATGACAGCAAACAATAATCCAAACACTAAGGGCTGAAAATGAAAACAGAAATCATATATAAAGTTCAAACAACAACAGCCAAGAGGGAAAACTGAGCCGTGTCGTGCTTGAAGTGGCTTCTAACTTCCACACAATGGCATGATGCCATTTATTTATCTGTCATGTTGACTTCAAATATCATAGGTTCATAATAATCTGGGAGTTGAAAAGGGGTCATAAAGAGTAAAGCAGATTATTAAGCCTCCGTGACCTATTTAGGGGTAAAATGCAGAATAACTCAAGGGCCAGTTTGTCAGGAAATATTTAAGAAGACCAACTCCATCTATTTGACTTGTAATACACAATATGAAATGGGATATGTGGATCAAAGGATTAATAGTGTGTCAATCAAAATTTGAAATAGGCCCATAAGCTTTGTCAGAGATTCCTTCAGGAGGCATTCCTTCGTGATTGTTGGTCGGGTCATCATCCACCAGTTCCAACAGAAGAGTGGTGCATCAGAGGGCTGTAGGGCAGCGTGTGCTGTGGGCCCCACCTGATCTGAAGGGATTTAAGGACCTACTGACTCCTCCTCGGGCTGGAGGCTGCTGGCAGTACGGGCTCTGCTCACAGACTGGACCGGGAGCGGCACACAGAGCTGATGGATTTGAAGGCGTTGTTTGGAGGACAGGAGCCCTGTAACGGTGAGTGGATGGGAGTTTTTTTTTTTTTTTTCATGGTCAGAAGAAGAAGGATTTTGATTTACTTCAACTTAATGATGCTTTTTCACTGTTTCACACAAGGGAAAGATTCCTGAAGTTATTATATAACAGTTAGAAACTAAATCAGATAGTGAGAATGAGAAAGAAATAAAGTATTCATCTTCTAATTCTTCTTCTTATAATTATTATAGGTATTAGTTTTAGTAGTAGTATCATTATTAGTTTTGCAGTCATGACTTCTACCAATAATAATAATAAATAAATAATCTACAAAAAATTCTAAAAAGTCTATGAAACAATTTATTCTTCTTTTAATTGGAAGAAATAACCATAAGAACACATTTGAACATTCGGATTATTCTAAACCATCAAATGATAAATAAAGTAGATGTTTCATTCAGTTGTTCCTGACCTCGTTTGTCTATACGGTCAGATGGCCAGAGCGCGTGCGTCGTGTCCTCTCCTGAGCCGGACAGAACCGTCGGTTTGATGGAAGGTCAGAGGAAAAGAAAGAGGACCATTTTCAGCCGAGCCCAGCTCTCCGAGCTGGAGCAGGCCTTCGCCGTCACCCCTTACCCGGACATCACGCTGAGGGAGCGGCTGGCCGCGCACACGCATTTACCAGAGAGCAAGATTCAGGTGAGCTGCCGATCGGGAACTCCATCCAGTTTCTCACCGACTGCCTTGTTTTTCCCATTCACTTCGTTTTGTGGTGGCTGAACGAGCTGTTGGAGGACGCAGCAGTGCGCCTTTTGCGCATTTTTGCGCACCAATGACGCGCTGGTAGATCCCAGCAGGCACTCTGGTTTCTAACCAGCAACCTGCCTCTGAACCGCCATCAGAGACGGAAACTTTTGTTAGCAGATGGAAACATGGCAGATCTTTCCTGTAACTACCACATTAGCTATTAAGAATTGTACTTTTCTCTGTTCGAGGATAGTTTGATTTTCAAAATGCAACCATTTTGACACACAAAACAATCTGTTTATATACAATAATGGCCATGTTGAAGCTGTGATAATACATAACTGGGTATTTAATAGTATTTGAATTTCTCTCCAGGTATGGTTTCAAAACAGAAGAGCGAGGAGCATCAAGACCGGAAGGCTTTCCAAAGCCAGCAATCCTGTGATGGGGGGCCGGGGCTTCGTGGAGCTCTCCGCTGATCCGGGATCCTCCTCGTTCACGCCAACGACCGCGCTGGCGGAGATCCTGAGGCAGGATCAGAACACCTTTTTCGAGGACTACTCGGAGTGGTTCAAAATCTACAGCAAGCCGGTGGCGTCCCCGCCGGCGTCCTCCTCCTCGTGCCTCCACCAGCCGCCCGGGCGTGGCTGCTCCAAACCCCCGGAGGCCCTCCTCTGGGAGGAGGACCCCCACAGAGGGCAGCACTTGGGGCCCTCCTTTGCGGGTTTCATCGCCGGCCCGTTTCCCCCGCCCGCCAGCAAGCAGGCTCCCCGCCCGGCCTCCGCCTGCTCCTACCAGGCCTTCGCCGGTCCCAAGTCCCAGCACCTGGCCCCGCCCGCCGGGCACCAGGCCGCCCCGTACGAGGGCGGCGCCTCGATGGAGCAGGTCCATTCCTACCCCCAGTCCGTGTACTGGGAGGTCACCCAGGGCCAGGGCCACCATCACCGCCACCACCATCATCATCACAGTCAACACCCACAGATGGGACCGCAGACCTCCATGGGATACATCTCAGATCTGATCTACAACGCGGCTATCGTCACAAACTTTATAGAGTTCTGAGAACTATAGAAGAGGAAGATGGGCAGCGACAAGAATTTAGGCCGAACGTTGTTTTCTGTCTCACTCTTTCTGACGAAATTGTCTCTTTGTGTCTCCAGAGCCAAATATATCCCAGACAAGTTTCATTTTTATTATACTTAATTAGTTGTGTTTTTTCTTCCCTTGCCATTGTTTTTTTTTATTGTATGTTATTTTGTGTATTTGTGAATAAATCATAGATATTCAACCCCAGTTCTGAGTATATTGTTTGTGAAACCATGTGTAGTTATCTCTTAAGTTGAGATGAATACACACATGATGGATTGTTAGAATAAAGATACTCAGTGAAGAGTCCATCCTGAGGTGTTTCATCAATACAGTGATGGAGATTTGAAGCATTTGTCTGTACCACGCTGAGGAGAACAGCTAACACTTCATTTCATGCCGTCTTCTCAGCCAAAAACTCACCTCCACCGTGTGGGAGACGAGTCGTAGAAGACAGGATGTCTCCCCAGAGGCCAGCTTGTGTTTTCCAGCCCAAAGATGATCCTTGGCTTGTTTAATGCCACAACCCGAGTATTATCGTTCAAAACATCCCGATTAGAATGATTGCTTGTAGCAAGATACTATGGGAGGAATAATTACTTTCTGAGTCAAAATATTTTTTTCTCTCTGTACTGTTAGTAGCAGGATATCTGGATGGACGGATAGAACGAAAAAGAAAGAAAAATAAGAACCAAATTAAAACTAGAGCTCAGGATCTATCAGCTTATAGCCTCTGTAATTCAGCCCGGATTTAACTTCTAAAATATTACGAGTGCTATAATACAGAGGCAGATATAACAAACAGCGGCCACTGTGCGTCCACTGGACAGAGATCTCAGCATATCAGAATCATTTTAATACAAAATAATCTTTCCATAAACCTTTAATCCGGGTGTCAAATCTCAGATCTTAGGAAGATACTTTTTTTGTGGATGCCAGATGTAGTTAGATGTTTTTAATCCATTCAGTAATAAAACAGGACTTAACAAGAGCAGGGCAGTGTGATATACAGAAGCATAAATTGATATCTGAAAAAGGGATCAGTGAAAAGGGATATTGTGTGCTGTATGCGATCAGTTTAGGAAGACATGGTGTTACTGTTCAGAGCCAGAAAATCACATTAATCGTTTGTTTTTCTCCGTCGGCTTGCCCAGTAAGTCTTTAAATCAGAAACAATATAGCAATAAACAGACCAGAAAACACACATCAAATGAAAACAACTCAGTAAACAGCAACAGAGGCTTTGGTTTAATAAAAATGGAGGAAGCAGACGTTCTTAAATTAGTTATTTGTGTTCGAAAATCATTCTTAAAATGAGCCCGGTCCATCCTCAGATGATGAGCAGCATGTGCCGTGCTGTGGCTCATAGTTAGATCTAATTTGGTTAAAAAAAACTGTCAAAATCCAACGTCAAAATAAAAGATCTGAATTTTTCATGACTGAAACATTTCTTCTGTAACACTATGTGTGAGGTGTGTGGAATAAAATGTCAGTGTCCACCTGAATAGCCATGTTTTTCTACCAGATTATTCCAAATAATATCACAATGTCAGATAATACCATCTATTTGACCTCATAGTTTAAAGATGCTGATGGTGAACATTAGGACTAAGATAATAGACATTCTGTGGGAAGGGAGACACAATTATGAATTAACTCTGACTTTCATGGATCTCACTCAGCATTAATCACATTTATTAAACATGACTTTATCTTACAATAGTGGCAGCGTCAGGGCATTCGGTTTAGACCAAAACGAGGGTGTGTTTTTTAGAAAAGAAACGACAAAAATGACAGGAAATAAATACAAAAACATCTGTTGTCAGAAAGAAAAATAGGGAAAAATGCCAATCTCTCTCAGAAAATGCGCCATCAAAGTTAATTTCACACAGAATCACAAATATTTTACAAAAAAAAATTGAATCAAGAAAAAAAAAAGAAAGAATATTTTTTGTTAGGAGGTGCTATGGCTCGCCCAGATCTCCCTCCATGGTCCGAACCAGAACGTACAGCTCGGCGAGCCCGACCACGGAGGCAGCGATCACAGCTGAGATCACCCGCTGGAAGACGCACAGCACAAACATTAGCTCAGGATACGCTTGGCAAGACACAAATTCTCAAGTCATCAAAAAGAATTATCTGCTTTGTATACATACAAGTACTCTGAACGGTACAGAAATGTAATTATAACATCTTAAAACACCTGTTCAGAGATTTTTAGCCCAGCTTTCACAACACAGACGATGACTGTGGGCAGTCTGGGCTCACAGTCACCGTCCTTTTGTATCAAAGTTGAAAGTTATGAGTTGAGTAGATGTCCCAAATTCCAGCTAAACATCCAAATTGTTTGTTATTTTCTGAGGAACTCAGATTGAGAGGAGCTACAGCCGATAAGAGCAAGTGAGGAGACAGAGAAGGGGAACCCAGAGAGGAAAAAAGAACTAACACATCCGCTCAGACTGCTCATGAAATGGGGAAGAAATAGATTAAATAATGGAGAGAACTTATGATTCCTGATGCTTCCAGCATTCAGCATTCACAAAGTTTCCTTCCAAACCAGGAAACCAAAACTGGAAGCTGCTTGTATCATGTATAGAATAATGCTCAGAGAGACAATGGTCTGAAGCTTAAACTGCATGATGGTAATTGGTCAGGTGAGCTGTGACGGACCGACCAGATGTGTGGACACAGCTGGACTGAAAACTCTGAACGCAAAGGTAAAATTGCTGTGCAGATTGAACAACACAACGAAGGTTTCCTTACCGCCGCAGTCTCAGCAAACAGGTACTGACTGCCCATGTAGGAACAGGCAAAAGCAGCCACCACCGTCACCAGGAAGTTGAAAACGGTCACCACCACTGCTTTGACAGATCGCACTGTGCAGAAAACCAAGGAAAAAAAACGGTTTCAAATTCAAAACCATGGTCGGATATCCAGCGGCACATCCAATACAAGTGAAGTACACTCACCTTGCTGTCCAAAATCTGCTAATGTTCCATTTCTGTTGATTTCCTACAAACATAGAATCATTTTATGATATGTATACAATACAATATGGATACAATATGGATAATACTCCTGCTGCCAACCCAAAACAATCAGCAGAGTAAAATCAAACTTATGTTAATATTGATTCAGTTGGTGAAATATAGCCTGTTGACTCTCTTGAGAAGCTTCGCTATTAATATCTGAAGATGTACCTGAGTGTTGACATTACGGGTCATCCTGTTGTATTCCTCATTGGCAAGTTTTGCTTTGATTTTCTCAAGGCGCGCCACCAACACAGGGTTCTAAAAAGGAGGAAACGTTTGAGTTCAGCTGTTTTTCATCAGGAATAGGCCACAGGTGGGTTAGATGTCTTATTATAGTGGCACAAGCTGGAGAAATGGGACTTTCTGACAGGAGCTGGAAACAGAATACTGATGGAGAGGAGGAGTTGTAGTGCTTCTTAACAAGTGGAACAGTCCTTGACGTTGAAAGTCGCTTTGGATTAATGAATACACATACATTTTTACAGAGATTTTCCTTCCCTACCTGTCTTGTTTTATTTGTGTAATGTTATGGCACTGCATGATTTATCATCTCTCATAAAATCAAACTATATGTGTGACAGTTCTTACCCGGGGAGGCTTCACAACCTCAGGCAGGTGCAGATGGCTGTCCCCCAGACATTCGTGTAGGTAGAAAGGATGCCCTGCAGAAATAAAGCGCAAAAACAGAGTTTCAGAAACACAACAACAATGCTTATTGCTTGAATGCCTTTGGTAAAAATAAATAAACTAAATAAACTATTCTACACAATTTAGTTTAGCATAATTAAACTGGAGCCCCTGGTGTGTATGGAGGAGGTTCACTGTTACAGACACATCTAACGTTTTCACGTTTTCACTCATAATGTGGGGACATTATTTTCTCCGTGTTGCAGAGCTATGAGTACAGAATTTTGAATAAATTGTAATAACAATTGACAATGATTTTTCACTAAAAATTCGAAATGATGCATCACATTGTATAAATGCAGGGGGAGCTTCACGATTTATCTTATTACACGTTGGTTACATGATAGTAAACTTGAACATGATGTCTTTATTCAGGAAATGGAAATACTGGCGCATTTATACTACACATTGCTCCTGAAAGCCTTTTCACCTGCGTCCTCAAGGTATTTCTTCAGTTTTCTCGCGGTGCTGAAAGACAGAATCGTTGGATGGGATTTTTCCAAAAGTTGCTCCAGCTCGTCCCTCAGCGTTTGAGGCAGACGCGAGTTTTTGTTGTCCAGCAACTCTGACACTTTCTTCCTAAATGTATCCCCAACAACAAATGAAGATGCCATGACAGGGACTCCAGCTAACACCGACCGAGTATTACTGAGAAATAATGCCTTCCAAATCCAGTCTTTTGTCCAGACAGCCCTTAGACAAAGAATTTTTTTTTGTTATTTTTCTACTATACACACCGAATTTCACGTCAAAACTGTATATCTTAAATAAATAAATATGTCAAATTAACGAAAACAAATCCGACCGTGTAAGCAGCCATGTTGTTAGTCTTATGACGAATGACGTTGTCCACGTGACCCGGTCGGAAGGCTTTTTCATTAAAGTTTTACAGATTTTTTTTTTACTTGAAAATTCTGAAATGAATCATTTCAATTCTTTATGATTAAAAAAAAGTTAAGTCCGAAAAATATATATCAATACCTCTCCATACATTGTATTACTATTGTCCGCTTTTCATTAAAGGTTTACGTAATGTTACATAATAAGAAACAACAATATATCTTCCACAATCAGACAGTCTTTGTATAATGAAAATATGTATTTGTGGCGGAAACAACAAAAAAAATGCGTGTAAAAATCGGCATGATAGTCATGTTATTACCCAACTAACATTGTCACTCCTTTACCAACGCCCCCTGAACGCAGCGTCAGTACCCAGCTGTCCGACAGCTTCATGCATTTCCGGCGGTACTTCAAGCTGCCACCGGAAGTGTCATGTTTGGTAGCAACTGCCACGAATTGAGCTTGCTGTCTCCATGCGTGTGTGAGAACGTGAGTAGCAGTGAATGTAGGAAAGATGGCGGCCTGTGCATTACGTCGGGGCTTGCTGAGCAGTGTCAGTAAATACAACGGGAAACATACACAGAGGGTACTGAGTGTCGCCGACGCCAGCTGCGGATTCGAGGCGTTCAAACCACGGTTACAATGCCGAACTTGTGGACTGCTAGGTAGTGTTCCGCCAAGGAGATTCATGTCGTCACGGTAAGCGACGCATTCAATGTCCTCTTTTAGCTAGCTCGCTAAAGACTTTAGCTAAGTACTCGTTAATCGAGATGGCACCACAACATAAGACTCCAGACACTCTGGGGTCACACTGCGCCTGCATTATGAGTTTGGTATTTTATGACAGCAGATATTCGCCGTACACTATGACAAAATCGGTTGTCCTACGGCTTTCATTAGCTCCTAAGCTCACTAACGGCATGGGTTGAGCAACAACTTTCCAACGTCTGTTCTGGCTGCCCCCAGCCTGCTAAGTCACAGTGTTAGATAACGTCAAGTTGTATGAACACACAGCGCAGTGGTCTGGTCATTTTTAGGAGATTTTAACAAAGGCTAACACTTATGATAACGTTTTTTACGACGAATTCCAAGATTTCCTATTGTTAGTTGGGACACTGAAGGACTTGAGTTCGTACAAGATTATATGTCGTCGTGTAACACTTCCAATCTTTAACGTTGTATTTGTTGGCTTTGATAATTGTTTTGTGGGAAGAAACTAAAGTTGAGCTTTGTGTTTCCATCCGTGCCCGTGGTCAAAAGGAGCCTTTTCACATTGAGGGGTGTCAGTTGTCCTTCAGGTGGCTTTGAGTTGGAATGTTTTTTTTTATCAGTACTACGCAGAGAGGCCTAATTGCAATTTTGTGTGGGGGATTTATTTTTTTAATTAAGCAAAGTTGTCCTGTGAATTCCCATCTGTAGCTTAATTCAGTTAAAGCTGCTCTGTGAGGTCCTGTGTTTTGGGTATTTATTTGAATTGTTTTGACTTCGGCATCATCTCTATAATATCCAGCAAACACAGCTAATGCCATGTTATAACAGGGATTCAAGCAAGTTTTTCCTTTTGACTGTGGAACATTATCACAGATTGTTATGCAACAGGAGGGAAAATAGCAACGGTAACTTGCAGAATGACTCTTCAGTTGGCAGTCAAATGCTTTAAACACATAAAAATGCACAATGTGAGATGGGAAATGTCCACATGTTAGCCCAGCAGAACAAGTCTATGACATTTCTGGTCCGTGAGTTGTTTGAGACTCTGTATAACATGAATCTGCAGTGTAGGATGAAGGCGATGTGACCAGGGGTTTGTACTGAAATGCCCCCCTGTGAAGGAAACAGGACCAATATTCAAAAAGTTTTATTTATCCCAGAGGAAATTGATGTGCAACAGTTCCAAGTTACAATGTAATATAACAAAATAACAATGTGATAAACAAATGAAATATGGTATCATAGATATGCTAAAAGGAGAAATGCACGTATATACCATGTAGTGTGAATACTATTATTTTAGTGCTAGTAGTGTTGTAGTCAATAAGCCAAGCAATGTTAATAAAAAGGTAAAAATATAGCAGATGCACTCTTATGTAAGTATGAACACATACTGCTTACGCCATATACCAGTTTAGATAAAAAAAATTACCAAGAGTAACAGCTCATGTAAAAAGAGTTACTCAGGTCTATATTAAGGCAGGAATTGTCGTCGGATTGCTACAGGTCGGAATGATTTCCTGTTGCGCCCTGTGCTACATTTCTGCGGAATCAGTCCTTAACCGAATTTGCTCCCGTTGGACCACACCTCCCAGAAGCCTCCTCCCTCCTTTAGATGTGTTTAAGAAATGAAGACATCTCTCGTGATATTTCAGACAGAGACGGAGCTGGAAAGGAGGAATAACAGAGCTGCCTAACAACAGACGCTGGAATCCTGGAGAACATCCGCAGTTCACCTGTGCTATCTCTGTCTGTGACATGACCAGCTAAAAAAAACAACAAGCTTTCATATGTTTACCTGTTAGCAGGAACAGAGTAGCTCTGATAAAATAGTCTCTGTGGGAGACTAGCGGCTGGGCGAGGGAGTGGTTGGAATACATGCAATGAATCAGCACTGTCTTCCTCCAAACTTTGTCCGTGCAACCCTGAAATAGTATAATCGTACATCCCGTCTCACTGCTGTCTTTACGTGCCCTCTTTTCCTCCCGGACCGAATGAACCTGACTCAGCCGGTGGCTCAGGCTCCACATTTTGCTGTGGCTTTGCTAAATTTAGACCGGCGATCACCTCAGTCCGAAAGCTGTTGACATTTTTTAAGACACTTTTAGCAGCAGGGGACCAGAGAAATGTCGCAATTTGACATTTTTCCCACCAGTGCCGACTCAGCCCTACACGGTTCGGCCCAGCCCGGCACGGCTCTGGAACTTAAAGGTGGTTTTCCACTCCAGGAGAGGACAGTCAAAGACATGGCGGCAACTATAAACCGACCAAACCTCGGTGGTGGACCACGCTGTCGGTTCATGTATTAGGCATTTTAAAGTGTTTATGGTCATTGAAATAATGGTTACATCTTCGTTGTTTTCCCATTTTGGAAGTGGGCGGGGCTTACCTGATGGAGTCGCTGTCTTGTCATGTGACTCTCTGGCCAGTCGGTTCCCAGCAGTCCCTGCTCAGTTCTGATGGCAGCCCGGCCAAGTAGGGGCCAAAACTGTGAGCGTTTGTGGGTCCAGACCCGAGTGGAAATGTAAAATCCCACTCAGAACTGTGCCGTGCTAAAGAGGCACTGGTGGAAATGGGCCAAATTCCACCTGTTAGGGTCATGTTTGCCGTTCTGCGAGCCTCTTCACATCTGCATTTTCTTATCATTGGCTAAGGATTGGGATGTGGTCAGAACATGGTTCAATATGGCTGTCCAGCAGCAGTAAATGGACGTCTCTCTTGGTGAGCTGATGGAGTTTAGTATGAGAAAACATCCCTGACTTTAATTCAGTCATTTAGTCAGACTCTAACACTCTGATTTGCACTGATCCCACAAAAACAACCTGAGTCCATCCTTCAGAGTTGTGCAAAATCCCCATGTCCATAGATCCATCTCATAAATCCTCACTCCTCATCTTTGCAGTGAAGATTAGCTGCCGGTTGGGGGGGGTATTGATTTGAAGTGACCAGCTGTTGGTGGCTGTGGTGAAGAACATTAAATATTTGTTTTGTTATGGTGATGGCAGAGACGTAGAAATGAAACCCGGTGGCATTTCTGACCTCTGACACGTGGAGGTGTTTAATTCAGCTGTGCCGAAGTCGTAACTCAGATTAATAGCGATTTCCCTCCCCTATGGATCAGCCGTCTACACCCTGCTGTCTGTTGGGGTCCGGTCACGTCCTGTTTTTTCGCGGCTTACCATGACGCCCGCGGTCCAGTGTGTAATGGTGTTGCCTGTATTTGGCAGGAACAGGCCCGAAGGGAAGATTCTGGAGACCGTTGGCGTGTTTGAGGCTGTGAAGCAGCATGGGAAATATGAAACGGGACAGGTAAGAATCAGAAACTCAAGAGGTCCCTCCGTTCCTCTTCTCATAAAAAAATGTTAACACTGTCTTAAGCTGCCTTAAGCTGTTTTTCACTTGTGATCGGGCTGTTCCTAAGCGTGATCCTGCTGAGTAACTGTAATCCCATCAGGCTACTGTTGTATTAAACATCCTTCATATACAATCTCAAACCTAATCTGTACATGTCCCCCCCCCCGTGTTTGTGCTCCCCGAAGCTGTTTCTCCACAGTGTGTTTGGCTACAGAGGCATAGTCTTGTTTCCATGGCACGCCCGCCTCTATGACCGAGACATCACCCCCCCCATGACCGACAGGTGAGCCCTCATTTCCCCACGAGACTCGGCCCGAATTCGCCGGGAGCTTATTGCGACGGCTGGGTCTGTAAAACTGAGTCTGTGGCGTTCCTCCCCAGTAAACCCGAGCCCCCGCCAGGAGCCCACGGCTCCAAAGAAGTGAAGGGGAAGACTCACACCTACTACCAAGTCCTCATCGACACCAGAGACTGTCCCCACATAGTAAGTTCTGCCGGCAGCTACTAACTCACACACACACGGCATCCTTTTTGGTACTAAGGATTGAGGTTGGGCTTCAGAAGCACAATTAGTCTTACGGTTAAGTGGGGGCTTCGGTTCGAGCTCACTTTCCTGTTAGCCGGACCTCGCATTAGTCTGTGAGAAGAAACTATCAGAACATCACGGTAAGTGGAGGTACAGTGGAGAGTTTGATTGTATTTTGAGAAAATAATCCATGTCTATACACACGAGGATAAGCAGCTCTGGTGGGAGTTCGTCTTTAGTATTATGTCTGAGCCTTTTACAGGTTTAACTTAGTTTGGAGCGGGCGTGGAGGCCTGCCTACTCAGCCTTCACCCTTTTCCACTAGCACCTGCTCAGTTGCAAATGAGGTGATAACGGCGAGACGGCCAAAAGACTATGACATCATCCGTGTGCGGGGTGCTGGTGGAACAGAGCAGAAATGGCCTCAGAACACCCCTGTTACCTGGATGTGTTCCTCTAGTTCGGAGAGGTTCCATTTCAGTCAAAGTAACAGGTGCACAAGCAGTTTAAAGCTCGGTTTTTGTTTGGACGTGATGGGTTTAAAGGGGACTGTGTCGGAGGTCTCAACCATGCGACTGAGTTTTCCGTGTCTTCGACAGTCTCAGAGATCTCAGACCGAAGCGGTGACCTTCCTGGCCAACCACGACGACAGCAGAGCTCTGTACGCCATCCCAGGTACCGCCTCCGATTCCCACCGGTCCCATTATTTCTCCCCCTCTGATTAAAGGAATGCCGATGAGAATTCTGTTCAGGTTTAGATGCCCTTTTTAGTGCTCATTTGCTCATTTTTTAAAGAGTTTTTCAAGAGTTTCTTCATCAAAAGTCAAAATCCATACAGAGAAACTGGTCTTTGCCATATTCTCTTATATATATATATTTGACCGTGTTTATCCCCCCTTTCTTTTCCCCAGGGCTGGACTATGTGAGCCACGAGGACATCCTGCCCTACAACTCTACAGAGCAGGTCCCAATCCAGCACGAGCTGTTCGAGCGCTTCCTCATGTTCAACCCGACAAAATGTAAGCGCGCCGTCTTCCACTCAGACCCTTCCCACTGACCGTGAGCCCACAGGTGGCGCTCCGGTGTCCGGTAGTGTGGGAGCTGGAAAGCTGCAGTTAGATGTGGGCCCGTTACAGGGCCATTTGGAACCAGTCCACCCTCGTTTTTAACTTCAATAGTTTTCATAATTTTATTCAGCACCCATGAAAACAATGTTTGAACCCCTAATAATGAGATTACAGTTTGTATATTCACCCAATATTGAACATGCTGTAAAACATTTTCTACCGATTTTATATTTGAATGAATATTTTTTTTTTAGATTTTTACAAAGTAAATACTGATTATTCAGCTAAGTGTTACATATGTCTGACTTTCCAACAATTAGCAGAGTTACTACATTAGCAGTACAATTAAGATTAAGATTTCTTTTCTAAATCATCTGGCCCAGCCCCTGAATCATGAAAAAGAAACTTTTGTAGCTTCACAAATGATGGTTTTTGACGACAAAAACCAAACCGTGCCGATCGTTCAAAGCCTCATCTACTATATTACACATTTGACTTCAGTCATTTTGCACGCTGTACTCTTTGTCCATTGTCTCTAACGCTGGGTGGCCTCTGTTCCTCCTCCGGCGCCCGCAGCTCCTCCCTTCACCGCCAGGGACACCCTGAAGGCGTGGCAGGAGAAGAACCACCCCTGGCTGGAGCTGTCCGACGTGCACAGGGAGACCACGGAGAGCATCCGCGTCACCGTCATCCCCTTCTACATGGGCATGCGGGTAGGGCTCCGTGTCTCGTCCCGGCAGCTAACGGAAGCTTCTAGCCTCCGCGCGGCTCTAACTGGGGTCTGTTTTTGTTCGCAGGAGGCCCAGAACTCCCACGTTTACTGGGTGAGTATCCCCACAGCGGAGGCCGGTGGGGACGTATAACCTATCTGTGTGAGCGGAACTAACCTTCTCTGTGTGCCTGTCGTCCCATAGTGGCGCTACTGCATTCGTCTGGAGAATATGGGCAACGAGGTGGTTCAGCTGAGAGAGAGGCACTGGAGGATCTTCAGCCTGTCGGGAACCCTGGAGACGGTCCGGGGACGAGGCGTCGTGGGCAGGGTGAGCACACACACGCGTGTCCAAAGGGATGTTTTCTCTGAAATGATTTGATTTTACAGCGGTGGTTTTTCATCATGCCGGGCCACGAAGGTCCTATTGGAGTTGTTGAATGACTTCATCCACTGGCTTCTCATAACGATTCAGATACAGTAGAAGCT
>JABUIW010000035.1:918752-977995 GCA_013363375.1 Menidia beryllina | reverse complement strand
GACTTCATCCACTGGCTTCTCATAACGATTCAGATACAGTAGAAGCTTTACATACGAATTTAATTTGTTCCGGGAACTACTTCGTATGTTCAAATATTTATATGTTGGTTCAAATATTCCCATAAGAATACACTGTAATTCGTATAATTCGTTCCACAGCCCAAAAACCTACGATAACTCCTTAATAAAAGAGATAATTACACATAGCAATAAATTACACATAGCAATAAAACTAATGCATTATATCAGAGATATGTAAAAAGAAATACATTATATAGAAATGATCTATAAAAAGGGTTTTTTATTGGCACTTTACCTTCGAGACTGGTAAATGGAGGTATAAGCTTAGCGATGCAGAGACGGAGTAGGTGGTTTGTGTGGAGGTAGAGGTGGAGACTGAGATAGAGGACATACCGTAACTTGCTCTAACTTTTACTACATAAACTATAAACTAACTTAGCTTATTTATTTTTATTAAATTTTTATGTTTTAGATATATTTTTCTATGACTTCAACGTCAATTTATTCAAATTTGCTCAAATTTTACTTCGTATGTTGGAAAATTGGTATGTTTAGGCAATCATAAGTAGAGGTTTTGCTGTAAGGGGCAATTAAACCCCCCCCCCCCCTTTGCCTCTCTCAATGTGTGTGTCCGCCTCAGGAGCCGGTGCTGTCCAAAGAACAACCAGCCTTCCAGTACAGCAGCCACGTGTCTCTGCAGGCCCCCAGCGGCCACATGTGGTGAGTCTGTGTGTATGTGTGTGTGTGTGTGTGTGTGTCACATAGGGCTTCCATCTGCCCATACAGCCTCTCACGTCGACCACCCAATGATGCCATGTGCTCACGCTTCTTCTGTGTCCAGGGGGACGTTTCGCATCGAGAGGACCGACGGCTCCCACTTTGACGTCCGCATTCCCCCGTTCTCCCTGGAGAGCAACAAAGACGACAAAGCGCCCCCTGCTGGATACACCTTCTAACCGCCTCCCTCCCTGTCCCCTGTCAGGGCCCCACCTAGAGTTGTGCTTTCCCGTCGCCCTGCACAGGCTTTCGGCGTTTGTCCGGTAACGGGCGAAGACGCAGCCGCATCTCGGGGGAAATGTCGTCCTTTTTTAAAAAAATTTCGTGCAAGAACGTGCTGGACGGCAGCCCCTCATCGATTTGACCGGTGACTGGACAGCTGCCGTCCGTCGCGCCCGCACACCACGTAGTATTTTAAAGAGTTCTTTTCAGTCAGGTCAGACGTAGAATCGCTGAGCTGGAGTCGACCCATTCGGACCAGTCAGCCGCCCCCTTTACATCACACAGTAATTTCCCCCGGGGCCTTTTTTTTTCTGCTTTCACACTCTTTAAGAATCAAATCTAAACTGTTACAGCTGACGTCTGACCGACGTCACAAAGGACGGACGCACAAAATTCAGCCACTCATTTTTACGATTGACGTCTATATGAAATCAACTCTTTAAAAGGGGGGTAAAAAACGGGCTGTGTATATGTGTGAAGCAGCAGAATGTGTGCCGGCCCTCGGACAGGGATCCAAAAAACACGCGGTATCCAGTCGGAATCACAGGTCGGGAGATTCCGGGAGCGGCCGGTACCGAAAGGACGTCCAGACCCAGCTGAGCGTTAAGACCCGGTCCCGCTCTGAGCCGGCCTCCAGCTGACCTGCGTGTTCCAGCTGTGCCATACACCTTCTGATTTGATTTTTTTTTTTTTTTTAAACACTGGGTTTAATGTGATTGTGCTTGTCTGCTCCCATGATGGAGCTTCCATAGAGCAGCGACCTTCATTTTCATTTAATTTATTGGGTAGGACTAGGTGTCGAACTGTAAAGGCAGACGTCAGACAGCTGCCGCACATCTGTACAAACGCTCATAGTTCCAGATGCTGTCCTCATTTAAGCATGTCAGTCCAGGACCTGGACCCAAAAGCCGCGTAAGCATATTTTTAATGGAGCGCTTGTTCCTTTTTGAAGTTTAAAAAAAAGTCCACTGTGCTTCAGTTTAAAGATGAACAGAGGAGGAGGGCGTGGAACTCGGTGTGAAAGCTTAAACGTCCCCCCCCCCCCCCAACTTAGGAGACTGGTTTGGTCAGCAGCCAGCCCAAAAGTTCTCACGCTTAAGTGAGAAACCTAACACTTTGATTTCGATCTGCAAAGATGGTTGAACTACTGTAAATAAAGATGTAATAAAAGCTAAATAAACAAATATACCTTTTGAAAACGACATGGTGATGCTTGTGGTCGGTGTGTGTCCCCCACAACCCTCAGGCTGGGAAAATAAACGGGTTGTCCGGTTCCTCTCCATCAATGAGCTCAGACAGCTGCCGCCAGATGTTCTACTACAATGGACGTGGCTCGAACCCGGTTGAAAAAGCTCCAAAATGCGAGTGTCCAGGAAGTGGAGCTAACGGCGTCTCGCGGAGCATCCTCGTCCGGTTTCCATGGTTTCCTCTGACCAAATCGGGGTCTCTCTGGGGTATCCTGCCTCGTGACTCCCAACGATTCCTGCTTTAAAAACCGCGTCTTCCGCAGACAAACCGTGGGGAGAATCGCCTCCCCGGAGCTCGGAATGCGCGCCCCCGCTCGTGCACGTGGCCTCGCCGCGCGCGCCCCCTTTGCAGCCTGAAACCGGAGGATGCGATGCACAATTCCGACCCGACCGGGAGGGGGGTGGGGGGGGGGGGGAGGACAGCGGTCTCGCCCCTCCTGCGAAGTCCAGCCCCCAGCAGAGGCGGCCGCCGCCTCCCAGAAGCGATGATCCGGCCTCGGAGGACGACGGATGCCGCGTTTCGGAGCAGGTAACGCCTCACCAGCAGGGACGGGCCGGCGCTGGAAGGGGGGGGGGAGCGCTGATCTTGGAGGTGTAAACAACTCGGAGCCCCGACCCGGACCGGACCGACCCCCGGCCCCTGGCCCACTCCGTAGCCGGGACGGAGCGCCTCTTCGTCGGGGAGCAGCAACCACAGGCTACCGCTGATGTCCCGGTGAGGTATTTGGAAGTTGGGTGTCCGGGATCGGACGTATCGAGGCGGGGTTGGAGGGGTAGCGGGGGGCGGCGGGGGGGGGGGGGGGGGGCCCCCCGCCTCCCGCCTGTGTCCGCCGTCAGGCTGCATCCAGCGACCCGCTGCTCGGGCCCCCACCTCCTCTCTGTTCGGCCTCAGCCCCCCCACTCTCTGCCCGGTGCCTGTATGCTCTGCAGACACTCACGTCTGGGCCATGTTTTTTCCACCATCACTTGCTTCAAACCTCAGCCCAAAGCGACCTGGCGCACCGAGGATGTGACCAGCTGACATTTTTGGATAGGCCTGATAGACCTGAATTCACCACCCCCCCCCCCCCCTGCATGGACTGCTGGCATCCCCCATCACCCCTATGAGGTAGCACCATGGGGGCAAAGCAAACCAAAGGCCAGGAACCCGGGGGATCCAGTCCTCAGCACAGCTGGAAGCGGACCCCCTCCAAGGAGAGGGGGGACCTCTTCGCCTCCCTCATGCTGAGGTCGGGGGACCGGCTGGGCCGCGGCGGGACGCCGCCGCCCCCCTACCAGCGGCGCATCGGGATGATCCAGGAGATGATGCTGATGGCCCGGCAGGGCAAGCAGGACGAGGCCACGGAGATGCTGAGGACCCTCCGACAGGTAGCCTGCCCGGTTTTGGGTGTGTGTGAATGTCTGTGGCTGACCCCCCCTCCCTCCCTCCTCACCCCCCTGTTAACGAAGGCAAAGGGAAGGCAGGAGAATGAGCATAAGAAAGAGGCTAAAATGAAACTGGGGGGGGCCTGTGTTTTGATTCCGTGAAAGACTGTGTCAAACTTTTCCACACACGTCTCTTGAGAGATAATCTGTCTATGCTTGGTTAAGATAAAACACCCCGGAGGAGGAGAATAACACGTCCAGTTTGGAGAGAGACAACGAACCAGAAAAAAACGGCTTCTACTACAATAAAGGAATTAAAACGATAAGGTCACAGCAGCTAAATCCAACAAGTTTCTCTTCCAGTCGCAAAACAACAGGTTAAAATAATTACACAGGCTTGTAAGGAGAGTTGTAAGCAGTTTAAAGAAGATTTGGGTGCACCCAAGGAACATTTCAAGTCTGTGTTTTAGATTTTGAAGTAAAAGATGGTCATTTACCTTCCAGAAGATTCTCAGGAAACAGCAACACTGTCACAAATCAGCATGCTTACAACATGAAACCGTAAAGGTTTTTTTGTTTTTATTTGGAAAAGCTTGTGCCAAATTCTGAAGGATGCTGCTGGAGTAGCTGTTTAGATATTTAGTATCACAGACACTTGGTCAAATTAGGATTGTGTTGACCCTCAGATCTATTTTTAGACTGGAATAATCGGAGGTAAGCGAATACTTTTAGGGTCGATTGTCGGAATTATTTGTTGGTAGTATATGATGCAGCCTTTGATATCCTCATTTTTAAGTCATTGGCCAAAGATATGACAGAGTAAATGGGTAAACAGCATCGTTTTGGACACCTAGCTGAACATGGAGATGCAGACTGAGCTGTTTTCTTTGTTTGTAGTATGACAGTCGACCTTTAGTGTGCCAGCGTGGCGACACCTTGCCTCCACCTGAGCGGATGTTTTTTTTATTGGGGGTTTTTATCACCTGTTTCATTAACAGGTCTTCCTGCCCTGGGTGCCGTCTCCTCTGTTTTTCGAAAAAGGAGCCTGCGCTTTAGCCGTGGCGCTGGCTGCTCCTCGCCTCCGGCTCCTCTTTGTCCACCTTTCGGATGGATTCAGACTGGGACTTTGAAGCTGACCGCTCTAATTAGCGAGGGCGGCGCTCTCTAATGAAAGCGAAGCCCACTCTGTCTGTGAATGGATCACAAATGAACGACGGGTGCGTCCTTAAGCGCTGCGCATAGAACATTATGTCCAAGGGGGTCAAGGAAATGACCCGTACTTATTAGGATTACACACCTCCACCAGCTATCTGAATCCCTGCTATCTTTGGGTTCAGAAAAGAGCATCATACAGCACTTCAAAGCCATGAAAACTACGAAATGACCCACAGTGTTGGGCTTCCCACTGACCCCGAACACAGATGCCCCCAGATGAATCGTACTGCTTTGATTTTAGCATCGGCGACCCTTTTTTAGAACGAGTACCCAAATGAACCCTTTTCGCTGGACGTGTTTCCATTCACCGAATAGCAGCTTTGGCGGTCGCTTCATGGCACCAGTCTGATATCACTAAAAAGTCAATCAGAAAGTTTGACCAAGCCATAAGGGGGTCAGAAAATCAGATTTGGGGTCACGCAGCAGAGCCGTTCTTTGCAGGTCCACCCGCATCCTCTGACTTAGACTTAGACTTTATTGATCCTTTGGGAAGAGTCCTTCAGGAAATTAAAGTTACCAGCAGCTTACAAGGCAAAATGCAAAAAAATACAAAAAATACAGATTAAGTACAGGTAGCCTACACACCAAATGTGAATAGCCAAAAAAATAAGAATATAAATACAAAGTAAAAAATAAAGACCACTAAATTTAGCAAAAATAAGCAAAGAATATAAATACAACGTGAAAATAAAGACCCCTAAGAAAATGTAGGAGTTTGTCGGATAGATTGACCAGTGATATGGTATTGCACCATGTGGTTTGGCCTGATAAATATGGAGTTCACATTTTACAGAAAAATACACGTTTTGAACTCTCAGAGCTTCCTCCCAGCTGTAGGGTAAGCATCGACTGGGCCACGTATTCTTACTTTGAATTGGTTTTCCATGCGGCCCGTTACATAGGTGGGCAGAATCTTGTTGATGGCAAAGCCAGAACCGACCAAATCACAAATAGTATTCATGTCAAAGTCAACAGAGATTCATCAGGGGGGCAGAAATGAACAACCTGCCTGACATTTATTGTGTAAACCCAGTGAGGGGCATGCGTTTTTGTTTTACACGAGCTCAGACAGGTTAGGGTCTTTTTTAACGAATACATTTGAATACTGTGTTTTTTAGCTAGTTCTAAAGAAACATCAGTTTAGAGTAGCGGGAGTTTTAGGCCAAACTGACCTGGCATGACTCAAACGTGTCGTTTTTTCCACTTGAAAACGGTTCTTAAGCATTAACAGCGGCAGTAAGAGCAGCTTTCTGAGAAAACGGGTTTAATTAAGAGAGAAAAGCTGCTTGACGGGCCCAAAGGCTCCTTTTGTGGCACCACGCTGTGAAGTCTTCTACGAGGAGCCTCTCCCCAAACCTCGCTTCTTCAGGTTCAGCTCCAAGCCGTTGCCGGGGTTGTTGTTTTACCCCGTGGCGTCTCCCGTGGGTTCACCGGGGCCTCGGATGACTTCATTGGTCGTTGCCAGGCTACCGCACAACAACCTCCATTCGCTTTAAAGTGATCTCTGCAGAGCTGTAGCACAGCCCCACGTCTGTCAGCCGACGTCCGTGGAACCCGTTTAGCTATCTTTAATGGCCTATCTTTAATAATTCATGCTTCGGCTACGTCGTTCATTCTCCTTTGCGGTCAGTGGTGTAGAGACATAAATTGAATTTTTGTGAACCGGGGCTTTTATCAGTCATGTAAACGTTGGAAGCAGAAACGCTGATGTTAGACTCTAAAACTCATCTCTCCGAAGCTTCTGTATACACAAATGTGGTCTGAATATGTGATGACTTGTGACTTAAAAACAACACAATGTCTTATTTGAATTTATTTTTCGGGATAGTAAAAAGTAGAGCGGCGTGACACTGTGTTCTTCAATATCCCAAAAATCAAAAGCCATTCCAGTCTTTTGTCAGAACCTTTATTTCCTGGTGTTTCTCCCCTGCTGTGATCTGAGTAATGCTGCTCTGATCTGACATAAAAGGACTTACATTGCAATATTTAACTCATGTATGAACCCACCACTCTGTAGGATTTCTGCCTAAATGAGCAGGAGAGGCATTCTGTAGAATAAACTAGAGTATTATTTCAGATAAAGACATCCAATTCTGTTCATTTCCTCTCATTCGTGAAGAGAAAAGAGAGAGAGAGAGCTCTCAGAGTTTCCAGCTAACCAGGATTTCAAACCCACCTCCCCTGGTTTGCTGGAAACTCTGAGAGCTCAGAGGAAATTTCCAGGTCTGAATTAAAGCTCGTCATAATGCTGAATGGTGTCTGAGACAAAGGGAATAAAAAGGAAGGGTTCTCAGAAGGCGTTGGAGCTCCTTGTGAAAAATATTCCTTGTAGGTTATGTTTTTTTTTTTTACGTGTAAACTTCCCCCTTCCAGATGAAATAGGCAGTGTAACAAGACGTAAATAAATCATCATGTTCAATGTAATAATAATCAAAATGAGCTATTTCATTTAGTTTCCCTCACAGATTTTCACAGCCATGTGCGTCAGGTGGAAGTCAAGCATTTTATTTAAATATTCTACTCCAGGCATCAACTAGCATGACAGAGATCGACATAAAATTACTGCAGTTTACATTTTATTAATAATAAAAAACAGAGACAGTGGTATTAAAGGAAAACACTCCCCCGTATTTCACCATAACTAACCTTCCAGTTAGTGCTACTTAGGCATAGTTCCCTTTGTAAAGTTCTAATTGTGCTTCTTTTGCTTAAATCATATCACAAATGATATCACTGGTATCCAGATTTGTTCCAAGTCTTCCCGGTTTGTCATTGAGGATGTCCTGTATCCTCTTAAGATGGGGGCACCCCTTGCCTCGTGGCCCTGTACGGAGTGTAATTGTTTGGTTAGTAAGAACTCTGCCAGATGGTTTCAAGAACAGCAGTTTGACCCCGTGAAGTAAATTTAGCTCCGAGGTCAAATTGTTTGCGACATGGTGTAGAGATAAGGCCAGTGGACAGAGGCGAGGCCTTTTCAGCATCTTAGACCAACATAAAGAGATCCTCTAAAGGATGTCTGGGTGAGTGGAGAATATTAAGGAGGAGTATACAATTAAAAAAAAAGTCTGTTGGGATCAACCCCATTTGGTCGGGAGGAAGATAGGTAGGGGACTAGTCATTTTGCCAGAGTTTTAGCTAAGATTTTTTTGTCTTTATTTAATAATGATCCCAGCATATATGGTCCCATGCACTCCGGATCCTTCTTCTTTTTGGAATCATTGTTATTGTGGACAGATGTTACCAACCTCAAAGGCCTTCTTGTACTGGAACTATGTTGCTATTTTATGGAACTCATCCCATATTGTAGAACTAGAAGCATTCCAGTATTCATGTGTGCAGCATTGAGACAAAGGCTTTCTTGAGTGACGTTTCTGTCAATCATCAGCTGCTGTTTAGCCACTCGAGTGGTCATCCCAGTCCCCCTCTCTGTCCAAAGAATGCACCGGGCGATGTGACCAATGACACACGGCAGGAGCTCCAGAAACAAGAAGAGACAGATGAGTGCCTGGTAGCTGGATGGAATCGCTCCCTTCTGATTTGACCAATCATAAAAAAACAGATTCTACCATCAAATAAGCAAACAAAACAAATAAGGCTCATAAGGAAGATTTGATGAGACTATAAAATATGGGAAATGATCATTTAACCAAAGGCAAGGCAGTTAGTTTTTACCAAGCTTTTAGTACTCAGAGGGGATACATTAGTGTTTCCCTCATCAAGTCAACTCAGAAGTATCTGCATGGATTAAGATTTGAACAGAAAACGTGTAATGTTGCATCTATTAGTATTATAAGTCATGACTGAGTGGTAAATGTACCTTTTTGCCAGTATTTTGAATGCAAGGCAAACGATTCCATTTGCGTTAAACGCCCTGTTTGTATGTGCGTGTTGTCCGTAGGATTGTTTTTACGGGTTAGGATAAAATGTCTCTGTCTCATATCCGTGTGCAGGACCTGGGCATGGAGTCGACGTCTCTGGACGACGTGTTGTACCGCTACGCCAGCTTCCGGAACCTGGTCGATCCGATCACGCACGACCTGATCATCAGCCTGGCCCGATACGTGCACTGCCCCAAGACGGTAGGACGCAACCCTCCCTGACCCCCTTTTCCCGCCTCACCTGTCAGAACCCATTTCTCTATCTCAGCTCTTACCTTAATCTGAGCGTAACGGTGATCATAAAGCAGAAGAATCATCAAACGCCGGGTTTGTAGCTGTGGAGAGCTTTTGATTGGTCCGGAGGAGGCATGTATTTCTTATATTTCACCACTCACTTGCACACACACGGAGTAAATCACTGAATCTACCACACGGCTGTACTCTCTCTCTTTCTCTCTATCTCTCTCGCTCACACACACACGGACTGATGGGTGATTCATCGTAATGCAGCTATCAGATGATCTCCTGATTCATTACGTCTGACCCTATTAGGTTGTGGAAGTGCTCTAAGTGGCTGTGTTTGTCCTTGAGGCAACCCGAGCTCTTTGTGTTTGTTCATTCAGGTTGTCCGATATGTCATTGAAGGAGAGGGATTGGGTAAAAAAAAAAAAAAAAAGGTTGGGAGGAAGGAGGATTGACAGAGACGAAGATAGAAAAGAAATGATGTGTCCATCATGCTGGGTGGTGGTCACTGATATGCTGCTGGCCTCTCGGCAAATAATGACTCCATTTTAATTTAGTTCCTCATTAAAAGGTCTCAGTCACAAACATTCGTCATAAAATTTGTCACCGTCTGGATGACATCATTTCTGCTGCCTCACAAATAAATGAAAAAACGTCTGAGATGATGTTGATTTAATCTTTTGGGATAATTATCTATGCCCTTTTCTATTTTCCTGTTCTCATCAAGACCTCGTGAAATACCATTCTAAAAAAAGAAAGTGGTGGAGAGGGTGAATGCATCTGTTTAACAGGCATATTTGACGAATGAAAAGACGCAAACGACTGTGTCAAAGAACCAATTTTCATTTTGTGTTGCGAAATAACTCTGGAGAAACTAGAATATTTGCTTCCACCTACAGTTGTGATGTCTGAGCTCTACACATGCACATTCTCATCACTGTTTTCCAATCGGGGAGGCGGATAAAAACCCCTACAGAGGGTGTCAAAAATTTGAAATATGATTTCATTTGCACTGTGTGCTGTGTGTAAAATGGTGTCGCGAACTAGCAGAGAACCTTTTGAGGACTTTGGCATGAAGCTTGAAACAAAAAGGCTGAACGTTTCCACGTGGGAGGAAGTTACTGGCACACGAGAGGCTGAGGTGGCCGGCGGAGGCTTGGAGTGTTAGACAGAGATCAGAACAAGCTCAGACCTTCTTTGGTCACTGGGAATCGCAGATATTGGAATTCTTAATAAAGGTAGCAAGGAATATTTAGGTAACGAAGAGCTGAAAACAACCCATTTGAAGATTAGCAGTGTTGGATTGGGATATTCTGAGTAGTTTGGTCCATTTAAAACCGTTTCTGGTATGTTTTCCATTTAAACTGATCTGAGAGCACTCAGTCAGCAAATAGTTCTACTTATTTCCTAGAATTAGAAACAAATTTTTACTCGGTAATTGACTAAAACATTCCATTTTGTATGGAATGTATGGATATTTTATTCATTTTCAATTTCCATTTGAATCAACTCATCTATATTTCTACTTAGTTTAATTCTTATAGCACAAATAATAATAGTTCAGAGTTATATTTTGAGTTCTTTAATCTAGAATATGCAGATAATTAATCATTTTACCAGAAAATGAGTTTTTACTGTAAGTTGCTGGATTTACTAGAATGGTCAGCATCAAGTGATCATTTTTCATCTATTCAGATATGTCCTGCTTTTCCATTAATCTACTGACAGCTGGACATGTTTCAAGTTCTTTCTTTTTTTAATATACTAGTTTTAACAGGTTGGACAAGTTTAAGAGGGTTTTAGCCTGAACCAGGGCCAAATGTCAGCTGGATAATCAGATTTACCACAGAACAAACTCAACACATTGATTAAATATAAAGCATTTTCCAAACACTCACTTTTTTTCCCCCCTTCAAATAGAATAATTCAACTGTTCCAACCTATGGCCACTTATTCTCCTGCAGGGCAAAGATAAATTCTTTTTAGAGGCAAAACAACATCTTTTACAAGTGGTGTTACACATGTCAAACAGCATTTAAGCTTTTGGGGTTTTTGGGTTTCCCGTTGGTTATCCGTCTTTTTTTTTTTTTTTTTTTTTTTGTTTTTTAAATAAAAATTAATTTAGTTCACTTTCCATCCGTCACTGCTTGTTTGGGCCGGCATCTCTTGCACATCACCCCAGTCTCAGTGACAACCACGGACAGTTTTTTTGACAGAAAATGATCCAGAAGTGGTGAAGTTGAGTAATAATTGAATTTGTCTTAAATGGATAAAAAGATATTATTTAATGAGGAGTTGTCGACGAAGTCACAGAACCTGCATACCGATCGAAATGGAGATAGAGGACTTTTTCTAAGTTACCTTGCCCCCCCACCACACGCTGCAAAAAGTTTGCATCCAGGAAGCAGAAACCTTCTCAGGGAGTGAGACGGATTGCAGGTATTCACTGCTTGGGTCATCAAAATGTTAGATTTTCAACACTTAATGGAGAATTTCTTCGTACCATCTATAAGCCCAACAATATGTTTTCCCTTTGGGTTCAAGAATTTTTAATTTCATTCAGAGCATTTATTTGATTTAATGCTAAAGACATCAGTTATATGTTCTCAACCAAAAATGTCCCTCACCTCAGATTTAGATTGCATTGAATTGGATGATTGATACTCCGTTATTCCAAAGTAGGAAGCACTAAACTGGATTTGTCGTATGATTCTTTAATGTAAAGGTCCAATAGCAGACCCAAATGTAAAGAGAGATGAGACCCTTTAACTGCTTGATAAACCTTTGGGGGAAAAAAACACAGAGACAGAAGGAAGACAACAGAAAACCAGTGGACTATACTCTACACTCTACACAACAGACTCAAATAGAACAGAAATAGGGAGACCGAACTAGTTCAACTAGGAGATAGAAAAGCACCAACCAGAACCATTCGGGGCGGTGACTCACGGTATCATGCTACGACTGGTCCAGCACCATCTGCGGCGTCGTCACGAGCGCAGCGGCTCGGGCTGCTGGTGATGTCATCACAGGTCTGCGGGAGAGAGACAAAAGGTCAGTGCAAAGGCCTGCCGTCCGTTTCTGGAAAAGCAAATGGCAGGTCAGTCATTTCAGGTCAGCCGTTTTCAAGGCTCGAGCCCCTCAAAGAATATGGATTCCTGCAGAATGCTAACACCTTTTACTCTGAATCATTTCATATTCTTTTCTGGATATGAGGTCATGGACAGCTGCACGAAGAAACAAATGTCTTTTCATCCAGAGTCTGACTCCAGCACAGCGGGATGAATCCAGCAGGGAAATGGCTTCCTCCTTCTCTTTATGGCTTTTTCTTCTTATTAATTCTCAAATGATTTTTTTTTTCCAAGGTATCGTGGTTTTTTTGTTTTTTTCCATTTTCTCTCGGCTTCAGTGGATCCATCAGTCCGTCTGTAGCTACACTTTTCCGGAGTCATGAATCCAACACCTGATTTTGGTTTTAAAATGATGTATCTTTGCCTGGATATGGACAAACTCGACTCGGCTGATTTGAATGCTTTGATATCTTTATACATTTTTAAAAAACAGCTTAATCTGCAATCATTTAAAAGTTTGAACAGATCTTTTTTTTGTTTTGTTTTTTTACAAAAAACTAGTTTCTAAATTGTAAGGGGACCTTGACAGATTAGGGCTGTCTTCTTTGTTTTAGTCTAAAGCCCAAGCAGGGAAATAAAAATAATAAAGCAACTCCTTAATTATTATATTTCCATTTCAAAATAAATACCACAAGCTATCTGCCGTTTATTTAAGTCTTGTGCAGACACGGGTTAAATGATAAATCCAGTCTCAGTGGAAGAACCATCCTCATCAGGTCTGGTCCACAATTCTCCGATGTGAGAAGCAACAGATATCTCTAACAAATATCTGCCCACTCAGCCATATGTCCACATGCAACATAGCGTGCTTTCCAGGCTGTTCACGTCTATATTTACATTTCAGTATCACACATCTTCACATCTTGCCTTTTTAGCGGTAAATATTATTAAGCTGCCTTAAAGGTTGGGAGATGAACAGATACTTTCTGTTTAAGATGACAAACTGGACTTGGAACTGTAATTGGTAATTCAAATTATTAGCTCACATCACTAGTGGTGTGTTTCTATTTGTTATGACAGCTAACAGTGTGTGGATGGAAGATAAGCTCTGAGACTTATTTTTACTCGACTAATTTGTAATTCTGTCATTAATTTCCTGCTCTTTACCTGTAATTCTACAACTCATATTGATCTTCTAATTTAGTCGTTAAACTGAACTAAATTAACTGAACTAAACCCTTCTTGTATGAAACTGTTCATGTAATTGACATAATATTAACTATTCATGTTTAATTTAATCTTGAATAACTTTTTGTCCTAAACGGCATCACAATAAGAGGAATAGTGACATGAATACTATTTATTTCAAACGTATTTGTCAAGAAAATCTTTATTGATATTGATGAATACTATCTATTGTATCTTTGTTGAAATAATTTATGCGCATTAATGCCACACTTGAAATTACAAACGGGGGGAAAGCAAAGGAAGGGAAACAAGACAGAAATATACAAGTCAAATCCAGGAAAACTAGACAGCTGCTGCTTCTGGCCTTCACAGGGACAGCAGGTGGAGAGGCAGCAAGAGCACCTGAAGGAAGACAAAAAGACAAAAAGCAGCATCGATAGCAGCAGCACGGGGATGGAAATGCACCTGTGCACACTTGTAACCACAGGAGGCACAGCGGCTGTATGATGAGTGTGTGTTTGTGAGCATGAATATGCAAAATGTCTGACACGAAGTGTGCTCAGTGAAGGGTGCAGGGGGCTGGCAGGAAGAGCAGGCAAGCCGGAAGAGCCCCTCGTCCATGTAAACCAGGTTAGGAATCAACCATGAACCTCCCCCCCCCCAAAACACAACAAAAGAAAGTAAAAAAAGGGGCCGAAGAGACCACACCACGACCACAAGTTACCATATATCTATTGTTAGAATTATGCTAAAATGAGTCATTTTAGCATAGTATGCTATAACATGATCTATGCTAATTACTGATTGTCTTATTCTTTTTAGAACTTTACTTTTTGTCAAAGTCTCTGGCTGTGCCTACAGATTATCTTTTTCTTTCTTTGTTGGATTAGATCCACACCTTTAGGTCAACACATACACACCCCATTTGTTACCACATTCCAATGTTATCCACATGAATTAGGACCTGGCCTGTTCATGACCCGAGGCTACTAGCCAATGGGACGTGGTTATGTCCAGTCCTCCTTTGAAGAGGCGGACCGAGCCAAGGAGATAATGCCCATCACACCCAGATGTTTGTCCCTGAGAGATGTTTTTGTCTGTGAAGAGCCCAGCGCTGATACACTTTGCCTGTGACCTAATAAATGTCCATTTTTATACTTTTGATATACTTTGGTTTATTCTCAGGTTTCCAACTATAGAATCGGGCTAACACTCTATTCAAGCTCCTCTGTATGGGGCGTGTTTGGACAGTGTTTTTTCATGATTAACACTCTAAGGAGGGAAGGGCAGACTTTAGACTGCACTGAAATTGCCCCCGAATGTGTGAATGAGTCTAACAAACCGCTTAGTGCCTCCCATTGTTGTGTAAGGAGGCCTAATTACTGAGCTACACTCAAACAACAGTTTGGCCTACGTCAGTTTGGCCTTTGGGGGGGGTGGAGTGGCTGTTCACAACACGATGGAAACGCTTAGCACCTTGGGAGAAATACGCTATTTCTGCAGACGGGTGAAAATCTCTGAGCCTTCCTAAAACAAAAGTCTCATATCTCAGGTGACACAGTGACATTTAATCCCTTTTCCAGAAATACAGCCTACTGTGGCCACAAATTAGCTTCATGATGCTGATCCAGAATGTTTACTTGATTTTTATTCCTATTACTATGAATAATATAATAAACAGTAATAATAATGAAAGACTTAAGTAACAGATATAAACATTTTGTATTTATGTTTGTATTAAAATACTTTCAATGCCCACTTTATGCAGAACAGAAAGCTCATTAAACGTCAAATTTATACATAAAAGTTCATTTTGTTTAGTCATACGCAGTGTGTTTTGTACAGATATTGCATTAGTCCATCCTATAATAGTCCTAATATTCCTGTGTACATCCCTCTTACTCACACATCCTCAAAAATGACAGGCATTGGTTAACTGTGACTGATGGCAGCCGAGTTATTTAATTTAGCTCAATTATTAGTCAATGTTGGATGATATTGTTGAGGGGCACAGACAGACTCTGCACAAATAATAAAAAAATCGGTGTGGAGAAGGGTCTTCTCTGCCTCTTTTAGAGCTGTCAGATGTTTTGATGGAGATTTAAACTTGGCTGGATTTCCCCATGAAATATATATTTTTTTCCCACTGTGTTCAATTTAGACAGCGGTCTTTATGAAGTCCTCGATTCTACAGAAAGTCCTCTCTTTTAATAAGTTACATTCAAGTGAATTTTCACAAAAACATTTTGATTGTTGCCTTCATTAATTACTTGATTTGGATTGGAATCATCATACTTGGTTTGGATTACAGAACGATCTTTAAAAGCAGTACAAAATACTTTTGGTTTATGACCCCAGTATCACACATCAATGCAGATCATTTCAGCTAAATTATTTCTCAATACTCTGGCTGTTTTATCATCAAGGATACATACATGATGCATTTCTCTATGTGTTCAGGAACTCCTGGTATAATTCTCAGAGATTCAAATGATGCGATTTCTGATCTCTATCAGAACATTAGACTGAACCTCCTTGTTGTTTTTGCAGCATCTCTTGGTATTTTCTACATCTATAGCATCATTTAAGCATGATGGTCACCACAATGATAGTCCAGCCATCCACTATCTTTTACAACAGATGGGAAATCCAGGGATCCCTCTCCCAGAAACACTCTCCAGCCCATCCTGGGGTGTCAGGGGTTGAAAGGAGGACAAATCAGTTCATTGGAAGCGTTGTCTTTGACTCAGTTCCCCTTATTACAGTAATGGACCGGAGCAGCACCCTCGTTTTTGCCGACGAAGCTCCAGTCCTCCCGTGAGCCTCTCGGAAAGACCTGTGATCACTCACGAAGACAATGAGACGCTTAAACTCCTCGGCCTGGGGCCGATATTCATCACTGATGAATAGGGAGGGAGCATTCCATCTTTTTCCTGTTAAAACACAACTACTTCAGGCCATTTTTACCTCTGTTGGATAAAAACATGGTAGACTTGTGATAAATCAAAGCTGGTGCTGGCGTGATCCGTTAGTTTTATTGCAGCTACTCTTTGAAATGAGCTTGTGACTCATAGCTTATGTGGGACTTTTTGAAACAGTCATCTATAAACTGTTGATTTGGCATATTAAATAGCTTTTTGCAGGCTTTATTTAAACTGATTATTCACCTGCAGTCCATACTTGTTATGTATTCAGATCCCAGAAATCCCACACAGTCGCACACAGTTTTTTCTTGTCACCTTGCGATCCTTTTGTCCTCAAACTCACGGTTTTGCGCCTTGGATTGTCTGTTCCCAACAGGAAGGGGACTCACTTGGGGCAATGGAGAAGGTCTGTCGTCAGCTGACCTACCATCTCAGCCCCCACTCTCAGTGGAGGAGACAGGGCCTGCTGAAGAGGAAACCCCAGGCATGGTGAGTGCATGAGTGTGTGTGTGTGTATGTGTATGTGTGTGTGTGAGATGGCACCAGTGTGTCATCGTCTGGTGCTGCTATGGTGCGATGGAAAAATCCTCTATTGTCTTTGCCTCTTTATTTAGTCTCACACTGCAGACGAAATCTCTCCGTCTCACACCTCAACTGAATTTGTTTTTTTCATTTTTGTTGTTTCGCCCTAAGTAGGATTTTTAGGTCCAGTCAAAGTGTCAGCTTTTAGTGCTCATTTGCATTTCAGCGGTTAGCTTTCTCCCCATTCCTCTTCTCAACAGCTGCATTAAGCAGAAACCACATTTTAAAGACCGCGGCCAAATGGAAGCAGAACCACTGATGGGATTGATTTATATAAAGCAGTGTTACACAATATGCAAATATGCCATCAAACACAATGTATTAATCCATTTGCTCCTTGCTGAGTTCCAGTGCTGACGTTACAGAATAGTCAAGGGCTCAGAAAAAAGGTTTAAGATTTACTACGTTTAGTCCTGAGCCTGTCTGAATGCATGCGCTGGATTTAGAGCCCTAATATTAAAAAAGGTTAATCCGGCACAGTCTTCGTGGTTATAAATCTCTATTTCTCTGAAGTATCTGGATGAAGAAACACAGAGCTTTGACTGTCATAGGTGAAGAAAAAAAACCATTGAGCATTGCTCACATGGAAACTCAAAACCCGAAGGAATCTGAGCCTCTGTCCAAAAAAGTTCAGAAGGTCAGTGGTTTTAATCTGCCAATTAAAAGTGGAGCAGAATCTCTCACCTCTCTGTATTTTACATGCCAAACCCTCCTTGTATCATGCTTCTATGAATTATTTTTCAATATATTCTCTGAATTTCAGACTAAAAATAGTAAATCGCTTCAGCTCTGTCTGTAATAATCCTGACTGCTTTCAGGTTCTCGCTATAAAACAGATCCTGGTGGAAGCAGATGGTAGAGAAGTGGTTTTCTGTCTGGACACTGTGAGAAAAGACTTTTTAGGAATAAATTGCTCCTCCTCAGCTGCGACAATAAACACCCGGCTTCACATCTTCTCTCAGACAGCTCGCATCCTGGAATGGATTAACGCGAAATAATAAATTCTGCGCAGGCCTACAATCCACACATGGAGCACACACCGTTAATGCTTTTTCTTAAAAACACACACACACACCCAAACACATCTGTGCCAATTATTTCAGCCCCACTCAGAAAAGAAAGAAAAAAAGATTTTAAAAAACTATCTAAGCACATGCAAGTATGTACAATTTCGATCTAACTCAAATTCCCCAGACTTTCCGTGGCAGTTTATTGGGTTGTGTTAAGGATTTTAATCCCATTTAAGACTTACAGTTTTCACTCTCACTGTTACTGTTCTCTCAGTGATAACCTACAAAATTGACTGGTCCTCATTAAATAGAAATCTCACTCACCGCCACAGTTTCTTATTTGTTATTTGGATCTTCTTTCTCATCCTTGACCTAAAGTATAGATTGGCTGAAAACTATTAACAAACAGAAGAAAGAACACAACAACCGTTTGCTTTAACCAAGAAAAATGCTTCATCATTTCCTCCTCTGTGTGTTCTACACCTGCTGTGCCACTAAAAAACACACAGATGGTCAATTTACGTGTTCGCTCCAAGTTTTAATGAGTCGCTCGCGCAGACTTTGGCACAGGGGAATGCACCTTACATCCTCTGTGACCTTTGACCCCCGAGCACATGCTGGTTGCCCGATGCATTATTTACATGGATTCATCTCTGTGTTCGATTTCTCCACGCAGCATCTGTTTCCACACTGCGTTCCCGTTGAGTTTAAGCCCGTCCTGTCTCAAAAGGAACTGCTGTGTGTGTGTGTGTGTTGGTGTGTGTGTGTGTGTGACATTGCAGTTTTGCACTAATGCTCCTTTATGAGATACTCACAAGCCTCTGAGCTAAAGCTGGTTAACCAAGATAGATTGAATCATCTCACTGAGGGCAATATAAACGTTCTGTCCTTTTATATTATTCTGAGCATGAAAATGGGAACTATAGGGAGGGGTGGACCTGCTTCTGTCCAGCTGCTCTCCCATAAAGGCCTGTTTGATGTTACGATGCAGAGCTGGTTGACTCAAACTCAAAAAGGTCTGTTGCTTCAAAATGTTGCACCACACTAGTTGAGGCCCCAGTGCAACGGTTAACTCTTAAAGATTTATAAACAAAGACCTGGCTCTCAGCATTAAGACAGAAACCAGATTCAGGTGCAGGCCACGCAGCTGCATTGTGTAAAGAATGACTCATTTTAGATGGTCAATTTGAGGTGTCTCTCTTTTTAAATGACATCAGATTGGTTAAAAATTTAGATTTGATTGGACAAATCTGCCCAAAATTAAAGGGATGTGTTCAACCCACTGTGAAAACATCAGTCAGAATTCTCTCTGTTTTAAAAAAAGAGACAGTTTCAAGACAGGTGAGCTAATCCTAAAAGCTCCTCAGAGTCAAAAACCAGCTGACAGCCACATTAAGGTTCTCTATTTTTGTCACTTCCATAGGAAAACAACCCCTAAGATGCAACCTTACTTAAAAACAACACAAAATATCCCGTTATCAGCCACAGCAATACTCAGCCAACGTCAGAAAAATATGGGAGATGGTTTATTATTTAACAGATGTGTATGTGCATTTTTAAGGGAAAAGGCCAGCCTTATAGTCTCTTGTCTGGATGCTTCATTCGTTTTATTAAGTCGTCTCTGGTTTCTTACGAGTCTACAGTGAGTGGGTCTGGAGCTAAATGTGCGGAGCATCCCACAGAGCAGATCTCCTCTCTGCTTCACAGTCAAGGTCCGAGCCCCCCGCAGAGGGAACTGTGAGACAGCGGCTATTCTGAGCCGTGGACGCTTTCTAACAGCATCACAGCGAGACGTCGCTCTTCAAAAGAAATGGAGTTCACTTTGCACAGTAAAAACTAGCAGAGAAGATGGTTTTTGAACAGATATGCTGTTCATTATATATTGATTTGAAGTAATTTCAATCACGATAACAGCAAACTGTAGGAAATCACATAGGAGACTTATGTGACCATAGAATAAAGCACTTCTTTATTTAACACAAAGACATGCAAATTCAAAGTTTGGGGATAATAATTTAATCATTTCCCTCTAGGGTTATTAAAATATTTCTGAATCTGATTCAATTTGGGAAACCAAATTTCCAAAATTTCTGCCCCATTAGATATGTTTCACAGAAAATCAGGGAGTTAAAATTTCCAGTGAAATCCAGCTGTGGTAGTTGCCGGATTAGGCAGTTTAACCGGACTGCAGTGAGTGCTCCATTTTCCAAGAAGAAGAACGTATTTTTCCTCTGAAGTATGTCTGTTCCTGCTTTGATTAGTCTGCTACATTCTTTTTTTTGTGGGTAATAAGACTCAGCAGGGATTACCATTCAACACAATACGGCCTATCAACATTAGCCTGATTCTAAGACTATGAAATGTATTTTCCTGTGTAGGTTTTTCCAAAATGTATTTGTAAGAGGGATTTGGGTTGGAGGATCTGTTCAGAGAGTCTGAGGTTGTGGTTTTACTGGGCACAGTGCTGAAAATGGGACTGGATTCGACTGGTAAACTGGAGTTAAAACGTGTTTGCTGACAGAGCGTGCTAATTTGACCCCTTTTAGGTTGAACAGAACAGCCGACAAACAATTTAGCTGGCAGCAAATCGATACTGTGTGAAGCATTGTGTTGGGCATCTCAACAGCTCTCCACACGTTACAGGCTCTACTCTTAAAGGGGCTCTGCATGTGGCTGTTTCTGGTCGGACTTTGTGTACCAGCTTCTTCTGCTCTGGGTGGCTTTAGGACGTCTATGGTCTCGTCCTGTGAAGTTTAAAACCAATGTGTAGGAGGGAAACGTGCAATCTGGAAACTGGGCCTCCTCTGGAGGATAGACCTGAGACAGCCTTCTGAGACCCAGATAAGAACAGAATGTCGGAGAGCGTTGATTAAGAATGGATCTAATAATGAATCCTCAGGGAGTTGAAGCTAGAGAGGTAGGCACGATGTTTGCCAGGACCTCTTGTGAGAAGGTTGGTCAACTTGAAAAACAACCTGATGCACATTATGGAAAACTTTTTTGAAGAAATTGTGTAAAGATTCTCCAATCTCCGTGTAGTTTGAAGACGGTTCATATCCTTCCATTTTTAGAACCTGAATGAGGCTCTAAAATTATGCTTACTGGTGGTAATCTTAAAACTTAGCTTTTTGTTGGTTTGTTAGCATTCTAAGTAACAGTGCCAGATAGATTGAACCTAAGCCTGGTTATAGGGATGAACTCTTCCATTTCCCCGTGATGTCAGAGACCCATTGCAACCAAATTTGATGATGCTCAATTCCTTTCTTGAAGCTCATTCATATTGTCTCATGAACAGGATGTTAATATCAGCCTTCTTATATCATCTGAATCATTCCTACTTTAAATTGAATAATCAGTTTTAAATTTGAGCTGCCAACTTCCATCAGGGCCCGAATGGAAACTTTTACTTTACTCATGAAATATGAAAGCAGGCTAGAACTGACGGATAGGGCATAATGAGGCTTCAGAATTAATCTCCTGGCTGCGAAAGCACTCGAAATCCTTTTCTCTGGATTTGAATCGTGCCTTTTCTCCTTCCCCTGACTCATACTCTAAATCATTCTCCGTGCCCTTTATAACAGCTGCCAAATTGTCCACTTGTCTCAGCCCTCACTGAGCTGCGTAGTAACCCAGGGGCCGCTTCACTCCACAATGACTTTCTGTGTTCAGAGCATTTAGACAAAAAAACAGAGGAGAGACTTGCAACCCCCCCCTTTCCAAAAGTACATTAGGTTTTAACAGCACCACAAGCAACACTGAGATCAGGAGAGGATGCAGCTTCCAATGTAATTCGATATTCCTCTGATAACTCATCATATTTGGCTCCAGGCTTTAGGAAGAAACTGACAGTTTTTGATAATAATGCTCATGTGTCCCCATACCACCTTCTACCTTCAAAATGCTCAAAAGATGCGAAAGGTGGAAAATCTCAATCTGATCACACCTCACTGGTTTAAAAAAGTGATCATTTTTCTTGCATTATTCAGTCCCTTATAGCTATAGACCAGCTATCTAAAACTAACACAACCTTTCCTTTCATTTCATTAACCCGGCTGCTGTGTGGAGCCTCCGTTGGGAATCGTTTCGAGGCAGTGGCATGAATGCACGTGCGCATTAAAATCAGATGAAGCCGGCCTCATGTCAGCCGTTTCCATCTTTAGCCCCGTCTCCTATACGGTAGAGAATTTCATCCGTTTGTGACTCATGCTTCTTCACAGGGAAGCTGTGACCCGTGAATGACCCGTGGCTTTGTGAACAACGGAAAGAAACCACCCAGCCTCACGCCCTGACACATCAAGACGCTTTGTTGTGGATCCTGGTGTATTCTGAAATGTATACGACTAAATAACAGCTATCTGGCCGTTCTTAACGATGTTCACCCTGTTAAATATGTTTTCCATCCATTATCTCGCAAGCAGCTCAATTAGTTATTGTTTGAATTAAGTACTAGAGAACAGCAAGTCTACGCCCTCAGCAAACAACATTGTGTTGGAAAAGTCATTAATATACAGTATGAAGGGCAAAGGCCACAGATAAAAGTTTCTATTTCATTTTGTTTTAGGATTATTCATGTGCACAAAATATGAACACATTTCTGAGCTTGCTTTTCGCCAAAGAGAATGCAACCCCTCCTATTTCCTATCTGTGCAGCCTATGTAGCAGTTTATGGTGGTCAACACTGTTAACCACTTTTTACTGTGTTCTAATTTTCAGTTGCAGGCGTTATCCTATCCATTCATTTTTTATTCCTGCATGTGTTGAGGTTCTTTTAGGTTTAACCCATGTTCATGACTCTTTATGATAAACTTGTAAAATCTATTGTGGGAATATGTTCAAAACTGTGGGAGTGATTAGATTAGCCTGCAGTTTGTGGGTGTGTGCTTACTCCGCCTGCCTTGTTAACTGGTAGAAAGTTACACCCGTTTTTAAACTGGTACCACCACATGTTCTATTGTCATTTTCATTAAATGAAAATGGCATGGACATGGGATGACAGGCTTTAGTAAAACGGTCAGTGATGGTGAAGAGGGTGGTCATGACTTGGGATGATGGGAGTCCACAGACAAAATCACATTTTCCTCAACATCTTTATGTAAAGAGGGACACCTGAAGTGTCCGGTGATGAGGACAGTGGTGCGACTACAACCAGCAGAGCGGAGAACTGGGCAGAATGAAGCCAACGAATGAGTCGGGAGAGAGCAAACTGAGGATGGAACATAGTTCTATTGGGGGAGGCCGAATGGGAGGAGGAATCTTGTTGGATTCATCGGGAGAGTACTGGCATGAAAGGGCACCTTGCTTGATGTTTTTGGAGCACTGGACCGTAAGAGATGGAGAGGTTAAAGTAGGAAAAGAGCAGGGGCCAACATGACTGACAGGAGCTGAGAGGGGGAGACGTTTTACGGTTATGGAACAGTTCCAAAGCTAAAACCTGAAGGAAAGCGGCCCAGCATTTCCGACCGGTCGCTCTGTTCTGATTAAATCAGGATTTTTTTCTTTTTAACCACATGAGCTGGACCTCCACGCGCTACGATCTCCCACAGAGGAGCTCGCAGGTATCACGCCGTCATGAGCATTTTCTCCCAGTCCACAGCCTCCCAGTGCTGATATGATTCCCTTCCTGTCAGTGTACATTAGCACACAGATGTTGAACTGTAACCATGGCTTAGCTCAACTTAGCATGAACGGTGTGTTTCTGGGCGTGTCGGAGCATTGGAGAAATTCTGCTCCTCTGTGGGTGAGGACAAAGGATCTATAAAATGATTTAATTTGTACCTACTTTTCTATAATATTATAAAACATCACTTATATAGAAGAACAGGAATAATCAGATCTAATTATACAACAGATTAGCTGACAGCATCACAAAATCAAGGCACCGGGCGATCGCAAAGATCCTCATGCGTGGACAAGATGCTGGAAAAATGGCGTCCAATGAGAGCTGTGGTCACCTCCCCACCCCTTCTGGATGAAAATGCTCTAATCAGAGTAATAGGATGCTTCAGTGACTGCTTTATATGGGGCTTGGCTTGGAAACAGCTCCTGATGACAGATGAATTGATGAAACTGGGAGACGATTGTGGCATATTTGTGTGTGTGTGTCGGCTGAAAAAATGGATTCCGATTGTATTAGAATTAGTCAGATTGACATTTAACTGTATTTTGAGGTAGTTCTGACTAGATAGTTTAAGCCCGGATGTGCTCTCCAGTCACTCTTTTCACGGCTTTCAGTCAATGTTGTACAGCCAAAGAATCCAGTCTTGTTTTGTGAGGATTTTTTTAAAGAAAAGTGTTTTCTGCTGCCATTTTGTAGGAATCTGTACCTATTAGGATTTTACCTGTTACATCATGCTCTTCAGAAAAAACTCCAGTGTCAGTAAACTCAGTTCTCTTAATTCAAAGAATCTTGCATCTTCTTCTTCTTTTCTTCTTCTCATGCAGTCCTCACAGCTTCCCTTCTTTTGATATGCATCTTCCTATGTTTCTGCAACTTCAACTTGATATTCTTTGGCACCCTGTTAAAAAAAATGCTTTAAATATTCGTTTTCAGGAGTCTCTGTCCGATCTTTGACTTATGACTCACAATATATAAATATTTCTTTGTAATACGTAAAAGAAAATCGAAGCTCAGGCTATTCAGCATGAGGATTTCCCAATAGATTTCTGGTCAGTTTCATCACAATAGCCTCAACGAAACTTAATTAGCCCATACCAGGCCCCTTATTCTTCATGCAAAGCAATTAAAAGAATACCCACAAGCTCCATACAGATTTAATCAAATGACAAGAGCTGTTACAGAACCACATTGATGGGTTTATGTGGTTGTACATTTTCTGCTTCAAGGTTCTATAAAGGAGGATGGCTTGCGTTGAGTAAAGATCTCTCAGGACCCCAAAAGATGGTACTGTATACCCATCAGGCCTGTTCTCAAAAGCAACATGAAGATGTTATGAGCCATCCAGAACGCCTTTAAAAGTCAGATGTTTTGTATAACTGAAGGGTGGAAGTCAGCCATTAATTCAGGAAAAAGAGATGTTGATGTGATGTGCCCCTGCAGGGGCTACTTTAATGAAAGCCCTGATGTTTTCCTCACCTTAATCAAAGGGTTTGTGATATCTAACTTTAACTAAATGCTGTAGTTTGTAGATTAGATTGAACATTTTAACAGAAAATTACCTCAAGGCTCCAATTTTTAGCACAGGACTTAGTCTAGACTCCTCTACTTGTCTGTCAGGTTTGTCGCACAAACCTCCATCTATGACATGTTACACCACAGTGAATATGTTAGTATTTCACAAAATCCCTCAACCTGTAGCTTCTACTTTATAGAGTAGTTTTGAGTACATGCAAATTGATGTAATGTGTATGGATCAGGAGGGGAAATGGTGGGTAGATTGTATAACATACTTAAAATAACAAAAAGGAAGTTTTTATAAATGCATCTACACTTCTTGTGCAATTAAATGCTGCCCCATCGGTTGAAGTCACTTGAGGAATAAAAATCAAAATCTCTTAAACTGAAGTCAGATTCAGAGACAAGATGAATTCCATTCCATGTTAGCTCTGGTTCAGACAGAAAGGGATGACCCTGGTTTCAAGCGGGGTTGTGGGTCACCGTCTGAAGCGTGGGAATCCGGTCTGAAGCCAAACACATCATCAGCTCCCTTAGCTTCCCATCTGCTCTTTACACAACATGCCATGCCAGTTCTGTTCTTTGCTTTAGACTGAAGGGTTGCTGAGTGGTGCTGGAAGCTGTGCTACAGATGAAGGGACGGATTAGTCGTAGAGAACCGGACCTTGTGGTCCGTGGAGAAAACGCTCCATCCCAGTAACGCACCACAGAATCTGAAGTGAGTGAAGACAGCCTCGCATTTCGATGTGTGTAATTTCGTTTTTGTGTCCTTTGAGATCCAAGAACAAACCCCAGCAGCCTCTACTCAAGCTGGTAGGATTACCATGACCTAGATGGCTGAGAATCTATACCCGTTTTTTTTAAAGAAGCTCTTAGACTACCCTTCCAAACGTCCAGAGCACAGCCCTTTAAAGCAAGCGGTGAAGATCCAGTTTGGCTGTAGTGCTGTGTGTTGTTTTTCTGAGTTTTTCCCTTCTTAAGGAGCAGTAGGAGAAATGGCCCCTGCCGAATTGCTGTACCGCTTCCGTGTGTGCACCAACTACCTTAAGACATCTTGTCTCTGGATCTAAAAGTATCACTCCTCCCGCCCCTGTTTGAACCCCTTCAGGCCTTCAGAAACCACCTGCCTGCTCACCCTCATACCAGTCGTAAACGGTCTTTAGTTTGTGGTTCACCAGATGTCGAACACCATCCCTCCCAGTTTCTCTGCAAAAAAACGTACCCAAAGATCTTGGTTTACAAAATGTGCTCTCCTCATCAGATGTGTCCTCTTAATTCAGTCAATGTCTAGCCACCTGTTGATGAGGTAGAACTTCAAGAAGAATTCGAAATGAACCAGAAAACAGGATTATCAGCCCAACTGTGTTGACATCGATAGCTTGTTTGCCGTTTTTTTCCCCTTCTAATCAAACCGTGAATATATTCAGGGACAAAAGGGGAGACCGCTGGGAGCGCTGAGCATTGTGAGCTAAATTTGACCTGCGTTCACTGCCTCGCTTTGGGCCGCTCTGTCCTAGATTTCAATGAAATCCCTATGGCATATGAGCAGATGAATATATTCCGCTGTTTACTAATAATAGTTGAAACCCACATTCTCCACAGTGTTCAGTAGTTTCATAGTAGATCTCTGATCGGCTGTGTGCTGGAAAGAGCAAGACTTCCTTTCTACACTTATTACCATGTCTTTAGTTATTCCTATTATTAAATCAACTACTTTGTGTGTGAAGAACCTTATGTCCTCTTTTCTGTTGGTCTTCCTGTCCTTTGTGCATCAAGCTTGTTGTTGTTTTTAAATTAGTCCTAGTTTCTAGTAGTTCTTCAGGTACAAAGTGTGCTTGACTTTATTCAAAATGGAAATCAGGTGACTCATGCTACCGAACACTGACCTCCTCACCTTTCAATTATTTTTAGCGATCTGACAAAACAGTCCAATTGTAACAGTATCTTTAGATGTGCTTGCTGAATGCCTGTGACATAACTGATCATAAGTGAACACTAAAGGCAGTCTCTCTTCAGGGACAGAGGCTGTCTATCCAGCGTGCAGCTGGGATTTTGAATGGCAGCTGGGGAACTTTGGACAGACAAAAAGAATGATTCTGGCCTTGTAGTCTGTTTACAAGAAAAAGAGTCTTTGGGCCATTGTACAAAAACAGACAAGTCGACCATAAAGTTAAAAAAACAAGACGAGAGCAGACCAGTTGTTTATTACTGTGTGCTGTTGGTCTTTTGTGAAAAAGCTGTGGGCGATAGAATGTAAACCAGAAACATAAACCCTCAAATATTGCTCCTGCTGTGGCTTTAAAAACATGATTCTGCTAATTTGATAATATGGAGGCCGGGACTGACAGTTTAAGCTAGTAGCCTCTCATTGCAGCCTATGGTCCAACGGTTTAAACGTTTTCTCACACTTGTGTTTCCAGTCTGAAGGCCGTGCTGTCGGCCCCTCTGTCCAGCGGCGCTCTGGACCTTTCCGGCATCCCCCTGACGACCCGGGACATGGAGCGGCTGTGCGGGCACCTGCAGCACCACGCGGCCTTCGTGGTCAGCCTGGAGCTGGGCTTTACGGAGCTGACGGACGAGGCCTTCCTCCTGCTTCTCCCCACGTTGGCCGCGCTGCCGCACCTGGAGACCCTGGCCCTGAACGGAAACAGGCTGACCAGAGCTGTTCTGAAGGAGCTGACCGATGCCTTGAAGGTCAGGGAGTGCACTGGTTTCTGAATATTCATATATATATTTCCTGAGTAAGAACTGTATGAAATATGTTGTTTTTGTGAGGACAAGTTTAAAAGATTTATTTTTCTATCCTTTTATTTATTTTTCTGTGAAAACCAAAGACTCTGACTGGAGCCACAAAGTTTACATTGGGCACAGAAAAAAATATACTCATTTTTAGGTACAATCTTAAAGATTAACCTTAACTATAGCTAATGTACAACCCTTAGATGACTGGACTTAAATAGAAAGAACTCGAAAAGTCCTCATTTCATTTTGTGGGGCAGTACAGTTTCCTTTAGGGCACTGGATGAAATGAGTTTGAGTTAGATCGATGTTCACAAAATCACAGAAGCAACGACCATGTAACAAATGTCAAGTGTTGACAGACTTTTGCACAGAGGAAATGAACTCATAAATTAAGCTAGGTGATAAAACTCTGACGTTTGAATACCCTCCCTATGGTAACGTTGTTGACTCTGAGTTACGGTCTGTTCTGTTCATTAATTCAGTCGTAACTGAGATGGAGAACGTATAACTGATATGAGGTGCACATTTTCTGTCCTAGGATCCAACCAGTTTCCCCAGTGTGACGTGGATTGACCTGGGCAACAACGTGGACATCTTCTCCCTGCCGCAGCCCTTCCTCGTCAGTCTGAGGAAACGCTGTCCCAAGCAGGGAAACCTGCCCACCATCCTGGAGTTTGGAGAGAGCCAGGCCAGCGACCCCCCCGAGAGGCTGATGGGTCTCGGAGAGGAGGAGGAGGAGACGGACGACACCAACCGGACTGAGAGCATGGACGAGCTCCGGTCGGAGGTGGAGGCGGAGATGGACGGAGAGACGGAGATAGAGGAAATGATGGAGGAGCTGCTGGACTTTGACAGGGAGATCCAGGGGAAGGACGACGAGGAGGAGAGCATGTGGACGGTCGGGGAGCAACGGAGAGCTTCGGGGAGACGGAGGGAGAGGCCGGAGGAAATCCCCAAAGAAAAGGAGACGCAGCAGAGAGGCGTCCGGCGGAGGAGGAGGGCGGTGAAGGCCGAGGATGAGGACGACACGCAGAGCCGCTCCTCCCAGCTGTCCAGCTCCAGCCAGTCCCTGCGCTCCTCCGAAGCGGCCGAACCAATGAGAGCGGAGGAGGACGACCTAACTGACCAGACGGACCATTTAACCTGATCGCTGCACCCTGCTCTGCTTGCGTTTTCCTTCCTGTGTGCTGCGGAGGAGTGGACTAAAGGCTGGGGCTAACTAAACAAAGAGGCTGCATGTACAGTGCAAACTGGATGCTTAAATACTCCCTCCAGTGGTCGGATTCGGGACCAACCGTCTGCCACGGCCTTTGACGATGGCTGAGCCGTGACGTAACGTGAAAGGCCGATCCAACGGCCTGCCGTTTTGGCATCATGATCTCTCTGAGGATGCATAGAGCAGACTGATTAATCGTAAAACTTTCAGGCGTTTATGTCCAGAATGTTCATCTTTAATCAGGTCCTTACTCCCGCTAATCTTGGTGGTACCTACATGTGCCTGTAAAACCTCCAGTTATTGGTTTAAAGTGTGTCTTTAAAGGTAAACCAAACAATACAGAAAAGATAAACATTACCCTTCTACTTGCTAAATAATGATTTTACCAAAAAATAAAATAGAAAATGTACAAGACATTTTCTTCCCACATCAGCTCTGATTGCTGCTCTGATGGATTAGACGGAGCAGGAATTTAAAGGTTAAGGCAATTATGGAATCCTGTAGCAGTTTAAGAAATTACCAAAATGCACTGTGGTGTCGAGGAAGGAAACTTCTGTGCTGCAAAAGTCTGATGACTGTCAGATAACTGAGTGAGAAAGGTAAAGAATGTGTGATTTAGCAGGGAAAAAGACTGAGTGGTGTCTATGTACAAAGGGTTGGTTCGGACATGCCCATGCCATGTGTCCCAAAGCAAATATGAAATATTTAGTAGCCTTTTTCTCATAATCCAGGTCATAACACTCCATGGAACTGTACATGACATGCTTAGTGCGCAGTATTTATGTAATACCCATCATTGTGAACACTTTCAGGTTTAAAAACACAAATGATCTCTTTTCAGCAGTTTATAGCTGTTTTGTTTTCTTACATGTCATTAAAAGCTTTAATAATAGTCTGTATATCTAGATGGACATTATATAGGAATATATATATATAAATAGATTGTTTTTGTCTGTCCATCGGCAGCATTATAAATAATCTACAAAAGAAAGAACATAACCCATTAAAAAATATATTATCTAGATTTTGAAATCTAAACATCATTAGTTATTTATTAGAAATGCCTGAAATGGGAAACTTTAGTTGTTTTTAAAAGGAAGACTTCTGTGCAGATGACTGAGAATGAAAAGTATTTTTCAATGAAGATGAAGGAGAGATTGATAAATGAGTGCATGACCACTGCAGTTGTGTCATAACACAACTGTCTCGTATCACTGGATTTATAGACGAATGTCTGATGAAGACGCTGTAGGGAATAATGAAAACACATCTAAGTAAGAGAATTCAACACTTTTCGACACTTTATGACTGTCTCCTCAATTTCACTATACAGTAAAACATGGTGATGGCAGCATGATGATGAGGGACTCTCCTTCTGTGACAGTTGGTAAAAAATTTAAGAGTTAAATGATAGGACTGGCTTTAGGAAACTAATGTGAACGTTCCAGGGAGATCTTCTGTGAGTCTTTTTTTATCAGCACATTGCCATGTGAGCAGTCAAAAATCATTTTAAAGAAAGTGTCGTGACATCTCATTGCTACTAGAGTATGCAAAATGGCTAAATATATAGATATATTCTTGTATTTTTGTGCAGTAAAGCCTTACAAATCCACTCTTAGCCTTTCATCTGTTTCAGCTCAGCCTTTATGGCGTCACAGGAACTGTGCTGTGGTCAATGGTGAGAACGTGATGCTGTATTTTGTGGATCACAGATGTAATTTATAGCTTTCCATTCAGCATATTGTCCCTTTCTGCATCATTAATACCAGCAAATTTTCTGCGGCATTGTACATAAACCTAATATTAAAAAATAAACCCCTTTAATCCACTTTTACTATTAGCAAGAACAGCATCCGTCCAATGACTTTTGCTGAACAATCCTCATAACGAATCCTTTAGACAGAGGCCTACAGAGGTGCCACATTACTGGTATTATTAGCGGTTGTAGCGGTAACAGAAAATCCAGCTGTTCTTTGACATTATGCGGGGATCAATGCATCACTTTGTATTGTGAACGTTTTTGTTCCGTTGTCACTGAGAGAGAGTTGTTCTGTCTGCAGTCAGTGGGTTGTGTTCATCTTTTGACATGGAGGATGTGGAATCTACAGCAGATTATGGGCTGGATTCACCAATAAGGGTCAGACTCGGGGGGTGGGGGGGGGGGGTTGTGTCTGTGGGTGGCCTGTGTTACACTGCAGACAGCAGCGATCAGAAGTGTAACTGCATGTTTTGATGAACTCACACTGCATATTTCTGCTCTTTACTTGAGGGTAGTCACAAGTCAATGCAAAGAGACTTTACAACTTGAATTAGACTGACAAAACAAAGAAAGGTAGACTTTTAACTGAAACTGCCAACCTTTAAAAGGAATGTAGACATCCAGTGAGGGGTGCTGCCAAATGGCATCTTCACATTGGTTGTCAAACACTCATATTTAAAGCAATTCTAAAAAGGAAAATTCAAGTGGAAGTTTAATCATTTTTGAGCACTTTGTTCATCACCTGTAGCAGAATGAGCATCGTCCTGACCTGGACTTACAGGTCTGTGTGTCTTGTTTAAAGACTTTTCTGATATACTGAGATGTGAAAAGAGCAAGGAGAACTTGAAGCATGGCATTTGTAATCTTTTTTTTATCCTTAGTTCTTTTTTTCTGTATATGTTTCGTTGTGTACTCACTGTGTAATATGTCTCTGTATCACCCTATTCCACTTTATCTGCTTTAAAGGATTCCTCGTTCGATTCCATTCATTTGATAAATTGTAAAAATTTTCTGATTGTTGTTTTAATATGGATATAGCCAAATAAATTCTGGGACATCAAGCCTTTCTTCTACTTTTTGACAAGATGTAGATCTTTTTAATTCACTACTCATCTGAACAACAGGTAAAAGTGTAGAAAATCTTGCACAGCTGTTTTGAATGGCATCCTTCTATTCTATTTTTATTCTACTCTATCTTATTACCTTCTGATGTTTAGAAAGAGTGAAGCGGGAAAAAATCTGCCCGCAATTGAGTTATTCATGACTCAAAATAGTTGGGTGCACGACAGTGTAGTGTTTAGCACTATTGTTATGTAGTGGTTAGCATTATTGTTGTGTAGTGGTTAACACTGTTGTTGTGTAATGGTTAACACTGCTGTCACACATCAGGGTTGTCCAGGGTCGGTTCCCCTGCTTCAACACATAGAATGCCACCATCAGACTTCTGCAGAGCTTTTGAATTTACCCATTTATTCAGAATCAGATCAGCTTAAGCAAGGAAGCGTTTACAGCCCGTTGGAGAGTTGGAGACCTTTACGAAGAACTCAGGGCTCAACTTCTGCCTTTAGTGTTTTTTCCTGTGGAGTTTACGTGTTCTCCACATACTAAAACAGACGTTCAGGTTCATTAGTGACTCTAAATGGACCTGAGGAGTGAGTCGGTGTGCACGGCTGTCTGTCCGATCGACCGACCAGTCCTGGGTCCTAGGTGCACCCCTTTGGCCCAGAAATCAGCTGGGACACAACAGCAGACACGTGAGTGGTCTTTTAGTGACACCCAATGGCCAACGATTAAATAACCGAAACAAACATTTCGCTTGGTGAGAAGTTAAAAGATTTGAATTAAATGTAAGAAACCAGACAGGTGTTTGGCCCCATCTGTGAGTCTTCAGGTTAATGTTGGCCCTACAGAACATGTTAGTGGACTTTCAGCCTGTGGACACACAGGAATAGACTCCTGTCACAGTAAAAAAAACCTCTCTCTCAGGAGTATCTCTTGATAGACGTGTGAGTTTTGCATTGGTAAAACTATTTGACCCCCTTATTAGTATATTTGTTTGCTGCTTTAGGTGGCTTCAGCGTGTCTGGCGTGGGCTTTGTGGTGAACCGGCCATGTGTGCGGGTTTACGCCCAAACCCCTGGGCCACAGAACCGTCAAACCCCCACCCCCCGGGGCGCCGGCCTGACTCTGGGCTGGGGGGCGGCGGGGGCAGACGGGGCGACGGGAGTCTGCTGCTCCCAACGTTCGCCGCCAAAATGAGGCGGCACGCTGCTATTTTAAACGTAATCCAACGCCTGCGGGCATTCTTCACGTAGCCCCTACGTCACTTCCGGCGAGTGGGGGCCCTTTTTGTTTTCACGTATCCGCCATTTCAGTTTTTTGAAGTTAGTTGTCATAGGTGGATGGACGGTGGCCGGAATTCGGTCTTTTTAAACGAATTCTACAGTCGGTTCTTGCGAGGTCCGGCCGCGAAACGAAACGAGAGGCCCTCCCGGGACGAAGTGTGTTTTCCGAATCGGCCGGTTGATGCCCGACGGCCGGCCGCGGACGTCGCCCGTTTCGTCGGCGTGCTCCGTGGCGCTAAAGTTTTTTTTTGTATGAGTTGAGAAAGGGGGGCTTTCGCTTGCGGATAACGGGGAGGCAGGGAAGCAGTGGGGGGGGGAAGGCCCGGGTGAAGCCTCGGCGTCGGCGTGGTTCGAAATGGCCGGGAATTTCGACGCGGAGGACCGCGGCAGCTGGTACTGGGGCCGGCTGAGCAGGCAGGAGGCTGTGTCCCTGCTGCAGGGGCAGCGGCACGGCGTCTTCCTGGTCCGGGACTCCATCACCAGCCCCGGCGACTACGTGCTGTCGGTGTCGGAGAACTCCAAAGTCTCGCATTACATAATAAACAGCATCAGCAACAACCGGCAGTCTGGTCCAGGTAAGAATGGAGGGGCGTGGAAGGGAGGGAGGGGGGTGGTGGTGGTGGTGGTAGTTGGGGGGCACGGCACGGAACGGCACGGCAGTCTGCTGCTGATGTGACCGCTGTTGCATGACTTGCACCAAAGAAAAGATGCCCAAAGGCTCCTTTTTCTCCCCTCCAGAATGGGGACCAAAGCAGGCCAGACACGGGCGTGCTGGGCTGGCTAACCCCGGTTCAGCACACACATACACACGCACACTAACATACACACACACACACACACACAGGAAACAGCATTTCTTTACCCATCACAGCTGACTGTAGGGGGGAAACTGGAAGCAAACCAAGGCCTTTTTTCCCCCATTCTGGAACTCACCAGCACCCAGTTCAGTCCAGAGAGGGCTTCATTCTGATGGTAACATGATAATTCTCCCCGTCTCTGCGACCAGGTTTGGCCCAGCCTCGGTTCCGGATCGGCGACCAAGAGTTCGACGCGCTCCACGCTTTGCTGGAGTTTTACAAGATCCACTATTTGGACACCACTACATTGATAGAACCCATCAACAAGGCCAAGCACCCCACCTTCATGAGCGCGGGTCCCGGCGGCGCCGCCCCGGCTCGCCTGGAGGACGAGTACGTGCGGGCGCTTTTCGATTTCCCCGGCAACGACGAGGAGGACCTGCCCTTCCGGAAGGGGGATATCCTCCGGGTCCTGGAGAAGCCCGAGGAGCAGTGGTGGAACGCCCAGAACTCTGAGGGCCGAACGGGCATGATCCCCGTCCCCTACGTGGAGAAGTACCGGCCGGCGTCGCCGAGCTCGATGGCCGGGCCCGGCGCGCCCGCCGGTCAGCCGGCCGGAGCGGCGGCGGGGCCGGCCGTGCACGGGAACTCGGACGGCCCCGCCGCACAGACCAGCACGCCCCTGCTCGGAGACCCCAGCCAGTACGCCCAGCCCACGCCCCTCCCGAACCTCCAGAACGGACCCGTCTACGCCAGGGCCATTCAGAAGAGGGTGCCCAACGCCTACGACAAAACCGCCCTGGCCCTGGAGGTAAACGCCAACTCTCCCGCCCTGTCTCTCTCTTGACCGCTTGCAGTTCCCGGCTCGCTCCGGAGGACAGGAGACGGCCGGGGAAAAGGATGGAGGATGACCCCTTTAAGCTCATCAGGCCGGGCCCACGTTCTTTAGCCGTCTCCCCTCGCCGTGCCTGTTTGCGTTGCGTCTCACTCAATCCTAGTGCTGCACGATTATTCGAATCACAATCGCCGTCACAATTATGATTACAATTTTAATTATAATCACAATTATGTCATCCCATAAAAGATTGCGATTTGCAATTTTGACATTCTCTCTTAAAAAAGAAAAGATGGAAAGAAAGTCTTTATCCAACGTTTTGAAAAGTGCAGACATTGAACATAGCCTACATGAAAATAGAGGCATATCAGCACAAATATTACAATGAACGAGAGCATGGTGACGCCACACAGTGTGCAGCTGCAGGTGTGGTCATGTGACTTTTATCCATACTGTTAAGTTCAGTTTTTTTTTGTGTCACGTTTGGATGTTTCCAGTTGAAAAGTATACGAAATTATTGTAATTGTCTGCATTGTCCTTGATATTCAAGCACGCAGACTCATGACACCCTTCATTTATAATATCTCAAATCACAATATAGTCCACAATGATCACAATCGCACATTTTCCTCAAATCGTGCAGCACTTGAGTGTCAGAACAGCCCGGCGGCTGGTCCCCGGCCGCCGGGGGGGCTCTTCCCGGTAGATCTGGAGCTGCTCTGGCGTGCGAATGGCGCTCCTGCTGGTGGCTGCCGCGCCGTGCCGGGCGGCTTTAACAGTCCGGAAGTGAGAGCCGGGCTCCCACGGAGCAGGTCATCGGGGGTGGTGGGGGGGTGGGGGAGTTGGGGAAGGAAATAGTTTGTGTTTGGGAACAGGGCCGTTTCCTCTGGTCTCTGTGAAGCCAGGAATCCAGCTGAGCCCGGGCCGAAGACGGGGAGGCGGGCCGGGCTGAATGTGCTTTTGTCTGCCTGCCGGCAGCTGGATGGTACTGTTGGGGCACCGGCTCCAGTGTTTGTCCCTCTGTGGTCAGCCCAGAAAGAAGCTGCTGTGTGAGCTCTGTTTTATGCCCAGCTCATCTTCCCGTTTAGACAACAGCCACGTGTTTGAATTAGATTTGCTCTCTTTGGTTTCATTTACTGGTAAAACAGCATCAGGTCCAACGCTCCCGGAGTTTAGAATTCAATGGTAGAAGTTCTTCGTCAGCACCTGACAACTCCTCTGTTAGCCTGTTTCTCAAGAGTATTGTGGATCACATGGAAGGTTTATTTTTTGCTGCTGAGTGAGAAGCGAAATCCGACTGGCTGGAAATGCAGTTGGAATCAGAATGTGCAGAGCGAGGAAAAATGGATGACAAATGGCTTACTGCTCCTGTCCAGCCGGCCTCTGTTGGTGCGGCTCAGAGGTGAAGCGGTGCGTCAGCTAGAACTCCCGGTGTTTGCTGAAATTCATCTTATTAACGGTGAGGCCATTGATCTGTGGTGGTACAGTCCAAAGCGGGACTACGAAACAAGTCCATATTTTAATATACTGTAAACGAAAAAGCAGTAGTAGATGGGATCTGTGAAAGAAGTACCCAAGCAGCATCTAATGTAGATCACTTTAATGCGAACTACGTATTAATGGATACATTAAAAAAAATCTGACTAATTTATCATTTTTATCATTATCGTTCAGTATTTCAAAAACTATACTACAAAACATTTAAATCTAGTGGCAGATCTAAATCCCTCTTGCACCGCTGATCTGCTCTAATTGCATTCAAAGTTGATAGAGAAACCCAGACGTCCCCCTCCCCAGTGACACGGCTCCTCTTGGGGGATCGTAGGGCGTTGCCAGGGCAAAAGAGAGAAAGAGTCCATCCAGGGCCTCCTCCCATTAGGAGTGCCCAGAAAGCTTTCGGAGCCAGCACCGGACGGCCACTCCACCCAAACTGGGTTCTGGCAAAGCGGGGAGAGCCGAGAAGGGCGCTGTAGGTTCTGATGGAGAACCCACAGAATTGGTTTTGCAGACAGAGAAGTGACTACGCCCATCCTTAAACCCCAAATGAGCCCCGTGAGTCCTTCCGGAGCTGAACCTAAAAGCCGAGCCCCGTATTTGCAAAAAAATGCGAATCGCCCGGCATGAGAAAATGCCGATCCAGACTCCCCATCCAGTTTTTTGTAAAAGTCCGAACCCACTGGAGCATTAGCATCTTCTAACCCACAGCTCTGTGTCCTAAACATTAAGCTGTTATCAGAGTAAATCCCTGTTCAACATGAGTCTGACAACTAAGTAAGTAGGCTAAAAAACTTTAGTTCATGCTCTGATAGGCCGGTATCGGAAGTGCAAAAAGCTGGATCGGGACATCCCTAAGACGCACTACTGTGGATCAGGTGGCTTGTCGCCGTGGTTGGGGGGGGGTAAAAATCATCTCTTTGACTTGTTTCCTTTATGGCAGTGCAGTTGCTCATCCTCAATAGCTTCTCTCCCCTTGAATCCCTTTTATCTCCAGAATGTGTACTGTTTACTGAACAAAGCTCTCCGAAAAGTCTTTTTTCTATCTAGTTAAATCGATAATTAGAAGAGCCAGTGGTTAAGTGTGGAAGCCTTGTCGTAATGAGTGGCCGGCTGACGTGTGGGGTCAGAATGCAGGCGGGCGGCCTGCTCTCACCGGGCTCGGGCCGACCTTTGGAACTGCCAGCCAGTCCCTTGTTTGCTCAGGTTTGGCCGGCGCAGCAGCAGCCGCTCCTCTTCCTCGGCTGCTTTTATCGGGCCGCCTTACCCTCAGGTACGCCGGCACACCTGCACTTGGCCGTGCGTCCAGCGAGGCCAAACCCCGTCTGCCCTCAGCCCCTTCGGTGAGACGGGCAGCAACACGCAGTCTGACGTCAGCCTGTGTCCGAGAAACCAGAGAACTGAAAGGATCACACAGCCTTCCTCCCGATACGTTCTGGTTTGATCATTTGGCGAGTAGATTAGGATGACCAGAACATCCATCCATCCTCCATTGCACTCATTCCTGGCTGGGTCATGGGTGTGGGGGGGAGCTGGGGCATATCCCAGCTGATGCACCCCGCTTCGCACACACACTTTCACTCCTATGGGCAGTTTAGGGTGTTTGGTTAAGTTGGCCAGAATGTTTTTTGGGCCCCCGGGGGTTAAGAACCCCCAGCGTACCCACCACCCTGCAGCCTCTCCATCAGAGCAAACAGTTAAAAAATCCGCTTTCCCCTTTTTTTCCTTCTTTTTTTGTTGTTGTTTTTGCCAGATATCGGAAAAGCTGTCGGCTCTTTTTTTTCTTTTTTTTTTCCTTCCGTCTGGACGGATCTGACCTGATTCTGCGAGTAAAGAGGATTAAAAGATGGCCCCTCGTCTCGCGCTGCCGCCGTGCTTGTTTGTGGCCCGCTGACGTCTCTCTTCTCCCCTCCCTCCGCAGGTGGGCGACATGGTGAAGGTGACCAAAATAAACGTGAACGGCCAGTGGGAGGGGGAGTGCAAAGGCAAGCGGGGTCACTTCCCCTTCACGCACGTCAAACTGCTGGACCAGCACAACGCGGAGGACGAGCTCAGCTGAGAGCGGACCACCGCGCCGCCACCCGGACACTAGCGTTAGATCTTCCTCCCCCTCCCCTTCTCCCCATCCCCTCTTCACGCTCCCTCCTCCCCACCGCACCGTGTACAGTTTCAGAGCGTTCCCCAGAACAAAAGCAGGAGGTCCATGCGTCCTCGAGTTAGTCGTCGTCCCCGCCGGAGCGCCAGACGAGCAGAACCTGGTCCTGGTCCCCGGGTCTGACTCCTGCCCCCCCTTCGTGGACTCCCCTGGTCGGCCCCCAGCTCCCGAGGAGAGGCTCATTTTGCCCACAGAATTCACCAAACTCCTGGAGAAACCCGCCCCCTGCGCCGTGCCTGCCTCCGTCTCTGCCCTCTGCCGTCACCGTGGCAACCATCCTCTCTGCTCACCCGGGCCCCGTTGCCAACGGCCAGCGCACTTAACCTTGTTTCGTTTAGGACGCCGTATTTAAATGATTCTTAAACTTCCTTCAAAAAAATCGGAACGCGCGTATTTCCCCGCAATGCGCCGGATCACAAAGAAGATCGTCGCCTCCATATTCAGGATCTTTAATGAAGAGAAACCTCTGGGTAGCCTTTCTTCAGGTGAGCCACGCCAGCTCCCCGTTTCCATGCCTGATGCCAAGCTAAGTGCATGCAGGACGAGGCACCAGAGGGGGGTCCTGTCTGTATCCAGGTAAAGAAGAGGATTTTTAAAAACGCCCAGCATTCCCCCGATCCTGCTCTGCTCCTCTCAGTGACGGTGCATGTATGTGGGGACGCTAACGGAGGTCTCCTATTTAAACACACAGCTAACCTCTGACCTGATATTTTCTAGTGGGGGGAAAAAAGCGTTTTGCCTGACATGAATACGGCGTCATTTGAGAAAGCCAAAGCCTGCGAACGACTGAAAGGGTGAAGTAGTTCCCGGGTCCGGTTCCGGGGGTTTTTCCGGCCCTGACACCGGAGGAAAGGCAGGCGGACGCAGACACGGCCTCACCGGCATGAAGGTGGACCTACAGCTGACCGGCTTCTCAAGAGGCGGCCCCACAAAGGCGACACTACATCCTGTCACCCCCCCTCACCCACCTCACCTCCAACCACGTAGTCTTTTGTAAGACGGATGATGAAATGATGTGCTGTGTGCTTATCATTTCCTGCTAAGTATGTTTTTTTTTTTTTTGTTTTTTTTGTTTTTTTTCTGATCTCGTTCGGTCCGGAGGTGCATATTTTTTTTACTGCTGCACGTAGGGGAGGCGACACTAGCTGACCGCTGCAGGCGGAACTGACCCGGCTGCAGATGGGGGGGAAGGCCACGTCTGCAAGCGTTTCCATTGTGTATCCGACGAACGTGATTAATGATCGACTGACTGACTGACTGAAGTTGAACAGAGTGAATGTAGTCCCCACAACGCTCGGTAGTGTTACCCTCTCACCCACTCAGCTGACCATACCTTAGCCAGGCAGACTGCCCAGTGTCCAGAACATGTCATAAGTGTCAAAAGAAAGCAGGGAGGTATTAGCGGTCCCCACCCTTTGTTTTTAAGCCTTTTATGACCTCATTCATCACCTCACTCCAGTCAGTTTTTTTGTTTTTTTTATACATAAGCTTTACAGCCTGCTTCTTTGTTTATTCTTTATTCCCCGTTTCCTCCAGTAGCAACGCAGAAGTCAAGATGGACTTTCTTTTCTTTAATAGTTTTTAATCTCCCCCTGTGATTTTATTATTTTTTTTCCCCAGTGTTTTTCACAGATGTTTTTCCCCCTTAAATCTGTTTTGCTGACACCTGACAATCATTGCTTCGCGTATCCCGACGCACACTGACCGAAGCAGGTTTGCAGTCCAGGCCTTTTCCAGGCTCTAAACACTCTAAATGGGGGGGGGGGGGGGCTTCCAGCCCGGGGTTCCCCTGTAGGTGGCGCCGCGGCAGCATGCAGAAAAAGCCGCCGCGGACTAAAGGTCGATTTTAACAGGCCGTTGTCTTTGTTGCACCCCTCGAAAAAAAGAAGTCTGACCTCTTGCTTTCGCCCAATGTTCTCAATCGTGTCTGCAGTGCGTTTATTTTTTTTTCTGTCGTTCAACCAGGCTTTTTCTGTTCTGAAAATATTTGTGACATTCTCAGAAAAAAAAAAGTCAAACTTTGCCGCCAGCATTTGATTTGAATACAGTCCATTTTTACCTGCGTAGCCCAGATCAAATCCAGATTCTGTCACTCTGACTGCACACAGCAGGTGCTTTGCTAGCCTATTAAACTGTTGCCAATGAAACCACCAAGTATTTTTTTTTTTTTTTTTTTTTTTTTAGCACTGCATGTAGTCCATCATTCCCTTTCACATAAAGGAATGGGCGGCACAATGCCAGTGGAAAATTGTGTAACAGCAGAATGTGCCATCTTATTATAACACTATATTATTTCAAGACAATTAGAATGACCTTTTTATTTCCTGTAGCATGTAACGTGGTAATATACTAGCAAATAAAATCAACCCATGACAAGCGATGTGCTTAATGTGCCGGCGTTTTTTGATGCTCTTCGATGGGAAACCGACTAGCTTCAGCGTGCAGTTGACCGGCAACCGTCACCACGTTTGCAGCTGTAATCACATTTCATGATCAAGACCTCCATGTTTATTTTATTCACGCTACACATGGTAGTTACCTAGCAACAGGAAGGTCTGCCATTCATAGGACCGCCATGTTTTTGACAACACCGAACCAAGTGTCCAGTTGTGTGTCCATGTGTCCACACATGTGAAGGTGTACCCTGCAAACATAGTCATTGTTGTAAAATACACATTAGTTTACCTACCTAGTTACAACTACTTATTACTGGCAGTGAAACGTCATGGGAAGACCCACATTTATTTTATTCTTTGTGTTTTTGGGGTAGAATCGATTAGATTTCAAGCATAAACTGAAAAACACAGTGAAGTCATTTACCCATTGTTCTGTTTTTTGTCTGCTAATACATAAAAAAAAAACATCTCCACAAAAGTTGTGAAGTTTTCTAAGATGCAATAAAAACTTTAATCTGTAATTTAATTAGTGTGAATCTTTTTTGACGGATGGTTTTCATTGTCGTAACTGAAAGGTATTCAGACAATAGAAATAACATCTGGAATTTGATGCAACACACTCAGGAAGTTGTTATGTAGTCCTGTTTCCCATTGTGGTCTGTCAGCTTCCTTTTAGTGAGTCTTTTTAATCATTTGAGAACCTGGGTGATCATTTTTATAGTTTTTCAAAAGAGGAAATCCAGTCCTGTCAAATTCCAGCTTGGAAAATTCTGTGTCTGGTCTCATTCAGTTAGTACATTTGGTATAATGTCCGTGGTGGGGGAGTTTCTGATGTTTGGACCCAACAGACCACAGAATGGGCATCTTTCTGTTGTAAAAAAAACTGGTGTCCATCATTTTGTGAACGGTAAAAAAGTCGAAATGGACCTAATATCACACTGTAGTAAGCTTTAAACTGTCTAACTGTTAAGAATATAAAACGTTGGTTATATTTATTATAAAGACACAAATAAAAAATAGATATTTTTTCATAGAATTTTAAAGATACAATCTAATTAGTGCCCAGGCACTGCAACGACAATAATGTAAAAATTGGATTAGTGACAACTTTAGGTTCTGTTCTGACTTTGACAGGGAGACAGCGAAGAGAGGCTAAAACTGGAGACGTGTGATCTCAGTGGAACTCTGGCAGCAGCATTTTGGATAAGCTGGAGGTTTTTGCAACCGAACAATAAATAATTACAGCAGAACAATCCTGAAGGAACAAATGTTGGAGCAGTTTTTCTGTTTTTTCTGATCACCCTGAGACAGGATGCTCATCGTTTTGGAGAAATTACAATGCGGAAAAAAAGGAGAAAGATCCTTCACTTAGGGTATGTTTATGTATTTAGCAGAGGTTTTTACCCAAAGCGACACACAACATGCTTACAGATACAACCTTAAATTTGAGGCAGGCTCAGGGCAGCATGCAGGGCCTGGCCTGGGGGGCCTTACTGGATAAAAAGTCAGGATTTGAACGCCTGATATCTAAGTTTTACTGAGTATCACCACCATTAAGAAGAATATTTATGCCGAAGCTGTCTTTTTATGCTTCCAAGTGGAAACAGGATGTGCTCATATCTATTTGTGTTTGTGTTTACATAAAATCTGAAATCTCAGAGATTACACATTTTTATTCACATCCATAAAATGCAGATTTTTTTTTGTTAGTTTTCCAGACTTTGAAATAGTACCTCAAGGACACCACGTTGTGCTCTAACACAAAGAAATGTACAGATTATGTCACCACTCACATAAAATTATATTAATTTAAATCGCCAACTAAACGTGTTGAGAATTAAGTCTCGATGTGCGCATGCGCGCAAGTATATTTTATTCAGTTTTGTAAAGAGAAGAAAAAAACCTCGTTATGAACTCAATGTACTTGGACCTTATATAAGTGACGGAGCAAATCATTCATTCCAGTAGATTCAAACAAACTCGAATAGCGTGAAAGCAAGTGTCTGTTTTTTCTCTCAACGAGGTTGCAGTCAATCTTCTCAGAAAATAAAATCGGAGTGAACCGTGTGCGTAACGCGGTACCCGGATGAAGCGGGTTGCCATCTTTCCTTTGAGCTAGCACAGCGCTGCTGGTGGGGCGGAACGCCAGTCATCGACCAGTTGGTCTCTAGGAGCCTCTGACAGACCTGGCACACAACCGTGCTTTCCCACCAAAGATCTGTCACTTTAATTTCTCAGTCTGCTGCTATACCCCGTACCTTGAGCCACAATGGGAGAACGAGAAGACTTAGTTTATCAGGCTAAACTTGCCGAACAGGCAGAGCGATATGACGGTAAGTTGCACTCGACCGGCTCAGTGTGGGACGTCTTCTCCGCTCGGATTTCCCCCCCCCATGCGAGCCCTCTAACATAACGGAGCGGTGCTAGCCCGGTCTAGCCGCGGCCAGCCAAGAGGCTAACCTGGTTAGCGCCGCTTATTTGAGCCAGTTGGGACTCGACGCGATGCGAATTAATTTGTTTCTGTAAATTATCGCGACGTGAGGCTAACCCCCCGGTGCCACGCGGTGTCTTTGCTCCGCTGAAAATTGGAGGAATGTGGTGGACTTTGGCTAACGGTTAGCGGCTGGTGCTACAACAAAATGGCGGACTGGTGAAGCGTGAGCTGTCAGGAGTTGCCTCCCCTGCGCTATGCTAGCATTGTAGCTCAACGCCGAAACCACTAGTTTCGGAGCAGCTGTGGGGAAACGCGCCGTGTAACTTGACAAGTTCCCCCAGATGCTTCTCTTCAGAAGCCGAGGGAGTCGGAGCTGGAAGCCAGCTGGGAGTTAGCGGGAGGTCAGCTGTTCGTTTGCCGGGGTGTTCCTCTGCAAAGAGGCTGCACGGACCGACTGGCAAAAAAAAAAGCGACTCCCTCTTCATCCCTGGTCCACTCCTGTCACTGTCTTACCATTTACAGGCCGAGGGTGGGCTGTTTTTAGAAGCCTGCCGGTGTGGCTGCTTAAATGTTGCTCGGTAACATTTAAGTGTATGCACCATGACTCATTCATGGGATCTGGACCCAGATTTCCTCCCAGAAATTCTGGGTTGGTCCCCTAACGGTTACTTACTGGAATATTGACGATTGTAATCATTCCTTTGTGTACATATCTTGACATGCTTCTAAAGGATGGACTTTTCCAGATTCAGTAGTGTAGATATTTTAACAAATTACATAAGCAACTCCCTTAGACTGTGCCAGTGAGACTTTACATGACTTTTCATCTACCAATTGTCTGTGTTTTTTGGATTGATGGAGGTTTAGGTCTTGTAATGTCACATTCAGACCCGTCTCACATGTTCTGTTAGCTCTAAGAAATGAGCTGGCATTCTGGAGAACAGAATCCCTCATTTATTATGCAAGGTTTGGCATAATCCAGACCCCGTCATTCCCAGTTATTATGCAGCCTGAATCCTATGGCCCATAACTCAGTCAGTACCTCATGCTTCAGACATAAAATCACCCAGGTTTCTGGACGAACTGTTTTGGTTTCAGCCAACGTGATAATCTTGATAAGAAGTCAGTGTTGTAGAGGCAGAATTCAAATTAAATGCAAAAGCCAAAAATGAACAAACTTGTTTCTGTCTCTTCGGCAGAGATGGTGGAGTCGATGAAGAAAGTGGCGGGCATGGACGTGGAGCTCACAGTAGAGGAGAGGAACCTACTATCAGTGGCCTACAAGAACGTGATCGGAGCTCGAAGAGCCTCTTGGAGGATAATCAGCAGTATTGAACAGCGGGAAGAAAGCAAGGGTGGGGAAGAGAAACTGAAGATGATCCGGGAATACAGGCAAACGGTAAAGCTCCCAGGCTTTTGACAACACCCTATAATGTCAAGATTAGACTTGGGAACATCTTTGATCATTCTGATGGGCCTTTTTATTTTAATTTTTTAATATCTGCTTGTCATTTGAAAGGCTTTGCTTTGTGAATGTGAGATGACAGTTCTTTGCTAATGACACATGTCATTACCATGAGCTGCCACTAGACAGGCTGCGTCTGAGTCATAGCTGGCCGGGCCCTCCCCCCCCACTCCCCTGCTTTTATGAAGGGAAATAAGAGCTGTTATCATTCTGGGAGAGGCCAGAGTGTGTCGTGGATGGGAGAGGCAGCTGGACTGCAGTCGGCCCTCTAATGGCATGCAGAGATGAGTACACCTTGATTTCCATTAGGGGATACTGTGTCCCTAGAGGGAAATCCCAGGGGAAAAGCGTCCAAATAAAGGCGCTGGAGTGGACATCAGCACTCGCCATGTGATCGCATGCATGAGATCCACAAAAAAAACATCCACATGGCCTCTTAGCTCCCTCTGTCCCCTCACAGCAGCAGACATTCTGGTGCCTGTTTAAAGGAGAGCTTATTTATTGAGCGATGAGCGTTTGTGGCTGAATAAATCACTCTTTTTTTTTTCTTTTTTTTCTGGCAGGTTGAGAAGGAGCTCAAGTCCATCTGCGGTGACATTCTGGATGCACTGGAACGGCACCTTCTCCCCTCTGCCGTCATGGGAGAGTCGAAGGTCTTCTACAACAAAATGTAAGGACGAGCAGATTAACGAACGAGACCTCGCTGGCGACGAGGGCCCGGCACGCGTACACCTCAGAGGGGAAAACTCGCAAGGGCGCCACTCCTTTCGTTTCGGGTGACATTAAATATTCATTCGTATCACGACAAAGCAATATCGGCCGCTCCGACGGGGCTCCGAGACGGCTGGTAGTGAGCTGGCAGTGAGTCAGCCCTCCTAGCAGTGTCTGCGTACGCCCTCCCTGAATCGGGCCAGAGCCTTGGATCGGCCCCTTTTCACCGGGTCCTGCTCCAGTAGACGCGGGGGGGCGGCCGGGTCCTCCCGAGCCGGCGGCCTGGTGTTTTGCGTCCGCCCGTTTGTTTCTCTGACAGACATGCGTCACCGCGGAAGTTCCCCCGCACGAAATAAGAAGGCCCAATGTTCCCCCCGACTCTCTGTTTGATTTGTCTGTTTGATTTGATTTGACCCTGCTTACTTGGTGTGTGTGCGTGTGTGTGTGGCGTTTGCACAGCCGGAAGGCGGCCTCTGCACAAAGCCGTCGCTCAGTTAGCTGTGACGATGAGCAGTGGCCGTCACACACCGTCAGCCGGACAGCTGCAGCCGGACTCATTCAGCTCTGCCTGTGGGTGGGGAGGTGGGTGGGGGGGGGGGACCGTTCCCAGAGCTCTGAATGCTGGACAGAGGACACCACTGGGGGTGGTGCTGGATGGGTTTGGGACCTTTACATGGCTTTAGCAGCTGCCTGACATCCGTCACATCTGGGTACCGCACTCATTGTTAAGTCGGGACCTGGTCAGCAGTGGGTTTAGGACAGTCGGAGCGTCCCTCGGTGGCCAGTTGACTGCCACAGCTCATCAGTGTACGGTCCAGTTCAGACGGCCAGGGCTGAGAAACTTCAGTGTCGTCTCGGTTTCGCTGGCCTTAACTCAACCTTAGTCTGATTTAAGGCAGGCTCTGTCGCCAGTGCTTGTAAATGGCTGATAATTAGAAAAATTCTACTTCTTTAGAGTCCAATCTGGACTTACAGAAGCCCCTTTCTCCGACCCATTTTTTCCTGACGCTTTAGACAGATGTCTGAGCCCCAACTCTGAGCTAATTGTCATTCTGTTTTGCACTTTTTTTGCAGACGGTAACTCACTGGTCCAGTTTGTTCTTCTTCGGTGCGAGTGTGTGTGAGTGTGTGTTCCTCTGTGCTCCAGGGGTTTTAGACTTTTATGTTAATGTGGCAGAAATGGAGAATCCAAATACTTAAAGTGTAAGTGGTATATTTTTAGGCTGAGTGTCCAGAGAAGCAGTCTGAGAGTTGTCCCTGCGTGAAGGTCAGAGGTCAGCCTCTGAAGCGGGCTCTCTCTGAAAGTCCATTTTCCCTTGTGTGTCCCCCCCCCCCCCTCCAGGAAGGGCGACTACCACCGGTACCTGGCCGAGTTTGCCACCGGCAACAACAGGAAGGAGGCGGCGGAGAACAGCCTGGTGGCGTACAAAACCGCCACCGACCTGGCCATGACGGAGCTGCCGCCCACACACCCCATCCGCCTCGGCCTCGCCCTCAACTTCTCCGTCTTCTACTACGAGATCCTCAACTCGCCCGACCGCGCCTGCAGGTGAGGAGTGTGTGTGTGTGTGTGTGTGTGTGTGCGGGCTTCCCTGGACCCGCCGTGTGACTAGAGCCTGTAGAGTGATGAGTAACAGACACGAGGCACCGAATGACGTAAGTGAGTGTGTGCGCCCCCCCCCCCCCCTTTCCTCCTCAGGCTGGCCAAGGCTGCGTTTGACGACGCCATCGCAGAGCTGGACACACTGAGTGAAGAAAGCTACAAGGACTCCACACTCATCATGCAGTTGTTACGCGACAACCTGACATTATGGACTTCAGATATGCAGGGAGAAGGTGAGAATCCCAGTCACTGGCTCTTCTTCTCCGTCCCCCCCCCCCCCCCCCCTTTTAGAGGCTTTCTCTGACACCAGCAGATGATCTATCTCTGTCTCTAATTTCTTGCGTGTCATACTTGTCTTCACCTTTTGAACTGACTTTCAGGGAAAGGCGTAAGAGCTCCAAATGCTTTAGTTAGAATGGGAGGTTTCTCCTCTCATGCACCGTGCAGGAGGACTTCTATCCCCGGCCACAGAATGGGGAGGTGGGGGGGGTGGGGTTCTGAAACAGTTACCATATCTAAAGACCTGGGTTTCCTAAGCTATAGAATCCCCTCCAGCAGGGATAGGCTTAATGTCACGGATATCCTCCCCTCACATAGACGTATAATCGGACCTGTTTTTGGAGTGCGGGGCAGAAAAAGGGGATCATCAGAATGACCTTTGACCCCTGTGCGCTGTTCAGACATCCAGGCTGGCGTGCTAGCTGCTCCCATGCCAGCTGTTCCCTTTGGGGGGGTCTCTGTGGGTCAGCACACCTGCCTGATGAGTGTGTGGAGGCATTTCAGGCTCAAAGAGGGGAAAGCTGTCTGTGAATTCTGCTGCTGCTGGGTTGAGGAGGGTATGACCTTTCGGGGCTCCTCTGACGGCACACAATGGGCGGAGTTTAGCTCAGCCCTCATGGGCTGGAGCCCATCGCACCTTCTACAGGTTGAAAGTGTGTGTGGGGGGAGTGTGGGGCACTGACAGCCAGCTGTCAGAGCAGCAGGCTGCGAGTCCCCCAAAGGTAAAGACCCTGTTCCACATGTTCTACATGTTCTTTATGTTCCACGCCCACCGGCTCAGCCCCGTGTGGCCGCTTAGTCCACAGCCTCTGAGTGGTTGGCCAGCGACTCACCTTCTCTCCTGTGTTTCTCTCGTTCCCCGCTGTAGAGTCCTAAAGGACGTTTCCCATGTTAACTGTCCTCTGTAAGTGCTGTTCCCCCCTGCCCTGTCGTCCGTGTGTGTGTGGGAGTGTGTGTATGCGTGCGCCTCACCTCTCAGCCCCGCCTCACTCGTGGTCTGAGTCGCTCACCTGTTGCTCGGTCACCCAGTAGGACAGCGGGGCCGTCTCCCCGCTCGGGCCGGGGAGCGGCGGCGTCCGGGTAGCGTGACGTGAACCGCATCGGCTCGCGCGATGGCGGCCAGCACACCGTTGGCCGGATCGGTCTGACGTAGCTGCATGTCTCAGACTGTGTAAGAGGGGGCGCCCCCCGGCCCCCCCCCCCCCCACTCTGTGCACACGCCCCCCCTCCCGGATGCCTGAAGTGAGTCCCACAGTAGTAGCGTGGTACTTAGACCCCCACTGCAAGCTCCACTTTGATTAAATCAGTGTCTCCTCTCTGAGCTTTTCACCACATCAGGTTGCTTCCTCTTTGACTTTAGTTCTGTTTTTTTTTTTTTTTTTTCTTCCTCTCACAGATTAGTGAACTCTTGTGTTCCTCTACCTGCTGCATTATGAACCACAGGCCCCTTTCCACCAGAACTCCCCCCCCCCCCGCCTCCCCAGGTGGCTCAGCTTAGGTTTTCAGTCTGGTACCGAACACGTTTGAGCCCCGACTGAACGAAAAATACGGCCTCGCTGTTTCAGCGATCATCAGTGGAGGGCGGGGGGATCCCACCCATTCGGTCCTGGTGGAAACGAGCCGTTAGACACAAAAAAACCTCCCGAGCCTCCGAGTCTTTAGCGGTTCTCGGCACAGCTCCCGTCGGTCCCAGTCGGCCATATTGGAGAGCTGCTCACGCATTAGGAGAGGGCCAGTGGTGTGTGAGGAGTGCATGTCTCCGTGGTCTGTGTGTGTGTGTGTGTGTGTGTGTGTGTGTGTGTTGTCAGGACTCTGGTGTGTGAGGAGTGGCTCTGTAGTTAACAGCCCCTTCTTCTCTGTCCAGGAGGAGAAGAACAGAACAAGGAGGCACTGCAGGACGTGGAGGACGAGGCCCAGTGAGACTATGCCACCAACAGCCAACTACTTGAGACACCCCCCCCTCCCCCCCCACCCCTTTCCTCACACTCCTCACCCCCTCCACCTTTGTCTTCCCCACCTGTTTCCCCCCCTTTTGGCGAGTCACCTTTTGTTTTCCTCCTCCCCCCTTCCTTTTCCTCTTCATCCCCTCTGCACATCCAAGACCCAGCAGGGCCACGGAGTTAACAAGTTTATTTTTTCTCTTTTTTTATTTTTGTATTAGCCCTTACATCAGTCAGATAAAAACCACTTAATCGAGACAGGAAATACGATGTTAGAACGACAAAGATGAAGCCGGAGGTCCCTGGGTTGTTAGCTGTTTTTGGTCCTGGTACAAACAGTTCTGAAGATGTTATCTTTGTTTTCATCATTGTATTTTTGTTTGTGCTTTTCTTTTCTTTTTTTTTTCTTTTTTCCTCAATATTTTTATCAGTTGCTGGATGTATTGAGATTTTTTCTTAATGTAATTACAGAAATTAACTTTTATTACTGATAATGTTGAATATTAGCTATGGGAGCGATTTTATCTGTTTTTAGTGAAATGTCGAGCGGATTATTTGAGCTTTTTGCGGGCACCGAAAAAGCTGCCGGTGCCCCCTTTTTTTTCCTTTTTTTTTTCCGTTATGTAGTTTTTCAGAGGAAGATGGCAAAAACTTGTGATATCCACGTGGGGCAAAGAAGTGCTTAACTTTTACACTATAGTGATTCTGTCGTCGTGTTCCGTGCTCGTCCTTGGACTGTGTTATGTGCTGAAATACTGTAGTCACGCCGGGTATCCGAAGGCTGACTCCTCTCTCTCTCGCTGGGCGGTCCGAGCTTACTCGGGACACACATTTGGGAGATTTTTTTTTTGGGTGTGTAAAAGACCAGCTTCGATCAGGCGTGAGGTCATAGTGGATGCCTGCATGAATCCACAGCTTCCTTTCCCCGCTTTTCACCGAGGCGCTCCGTGCTCGGAGCCCTTCTTCCGTCTTTTTCGTTCGTTCGTTCGTTTTGTTTTTTTTTTGTCGCTTCATTATGTGTAATTTGGAGCTGATTTGTACTACTGGATATCTGACTGGAGCCACAGACAGGGAATCTGTGTTGTCCTACCTGAAACACAGCATGGAATTAACATTAAACAATCTAAATAAAAATACCCAACTGACCTGTTTGGTGTTTCTCCCCACTCCCCCAGTTTCTCTCACTGACTCCGGGGTGCTTTGACCTCTCTGTCGCACCACGGGGCCGGACCCCGGCGCCCTGACCCGTCTGCGCCGGCGCCGCGCGGAGCAGATGTTGTCCCCCGGAATCCGAGCTGGCAGCTGAGCGGAATCATAAATGCACACGTGCTATTTATAGCGTCTGGAGCCGCATGCCTGCGGCGCCGCAGCAGCACCGCGTTTCCACCGTGTGTGTGTGACTGTGAGTGTGTGTGTGAGCCCGCCGCGGCCAGAGTGACACGAGCGGAGCCATGTGACCCGACGCTTCACGGAGGAATCGGAGCAGAAATGCCCCCGAAGGCCAGCGTACCGTCCCCTCCGTGCCCCCCCGGCGCTCGCTCAGCCTCGTTCGCTCTGAGGCCTTAACCTTTTACACCCCGCCCACCCCTCCCAGTTTCAGTTTCAACCGCTGTAGTCGCGCTCCGTGTCACTCTTACGTCACCCCTGACCGGCTGAGCCCGCTGGCCTAAGTTTAGACCGCTGAAAGAGGAGGATCCTGTCAGAGAGAAAGGGCTGGTCGACGCCACGCCTGGCTGTGTGTGTGTGTGTGTGTTCCAGGCCCTTTTCAACGTGTCACACACACACACAGCCGTCAGGGGGCGTGGTCCTGTTCAGACACCTCTTCATGGAAGTGGACGGCCTGTTCAAAAGGCCTCCCACCGGCCAAAAGTTGACTACGAACTCGATCGTCTTCAAACTTAAAGAACTCAAAAACGTATTCTACACATTTAGGCTCAGATTCAGAATCTCGTGACATCTTCAGGCAGTGTCTTAAATATGCCTATCCATCATTTCATGTCTAAATATGTGAATCTGTTTGGTCCTGAGACGGTGAACTCTGGCATATTTCGGTCGACGGTCTGTGTGGAAAGTCTCGTCTTTGCTGTCATTTTTGGAGGGATTGTCGTTTATTTTTCTTTTTGAATGTTCCTTCTCTTACTGTAATTTGTGGCTGTGATCGTAGGGACAGGTAGGAAGTGCCCGCAAACTGCCCTCCGTCCAGGTGATCCCAGCGTGTTGACCAGTGCGTGTCCCTTTGGGCTGATGGGGGTTCGACCGCCCCCTGCTGGCCGCAGCTCTCGGCTACAGAAGCTTCTGACCAACCACCCTCAAGATGCGCCTTTTCCGTGCACATCAGGCCGTAGTCCATCAAAATGGTGAAGTCAGCGTGACTTTAAGGTATTTTAGTTGACGTTAAACAAAGATCTACACACCGACAAACTCAAATATTAGTTGAATTTGATCACATAAGTGAACATTAGGTTGGTTATCACCATCGCCTCACAGTAAGAAGGTTCTGGGTTCCAGTCCCCGGGGGAACCAGGACCTTTCTGTGTGGAGTTTGCATGTTGTCCCTGTGTCTGCGTGGGTTCTTTACGGGTTCTCCAGCTTCCTCCCACAGTCCAAAAACCTGCATGTTAGCTTGATTGGACACTCCAAATTGCCCTCAGGAGTGAGTGTGAGTGTTGGTGGTTGTGTGTCTCTGTGTGACCCTGCCATGGACTGGCAGACCATCCAGGATGTACCCCGCCTCTGGCCCATTGGAATACCAACACTGGGATAGGCTCCAGTTTTCCCCTTTATCCCATCAGGGAATAAACGGATGGATGTGAACATTAGATTCTGTTACGTGATGTTTCGTTTAAAATGGAGGGACAGTCGTAACTATGAGTGTGTCAGAGGGTACAATGCATCAGAACTGGGAACAGTTCCTCAGAAACTTGGTGGAAATCCTGTTCTGAGCATCGGAAAGCTGTTTTTTGTAGTTCTTTGAAGTTCTTCCAGATCTGTCTCTTGGGAAGTCTTATTACCAGGTGACCGCTCGTACTTTTGTCCTCCTGATACTGGACCCCTCCAGGGTGACCCCACATCCTATTCATACTCTATTCGGAACATACTCTATTTGGAATAAGCTGTATAGGGAATGGATGGATGGCGTAAGGTCAGGCCTGAAGAGGGCAGCAGGCTCCAGCGATTGAGCCGTGTGTCGTCCATCCCGAGGAACATCCATATTTCCACAGGACGTGACGTCTGTGGGAAGTTCCTGGAAGCGAACAAAACAAAACAGCTGCCCCCTGGAACATCTGCAGCTCGGCGGACAGCCCCGAGCTTCCTGTGGAAACTGGAAGCTGTCACGGTCTTCTGTTATCACAGAAGAGCCCGGGGAACGAACCGCAATGAAATATTAAGGGGGGAAATTCCTCCACTGCTGCAGGGACGGCGGTTATTAATAGCCCCGGTTATTTTTGGGCTACGCTCGGGGGGGGAGATTTGTTCAAACCTGGTCCCGCGCGGCCTGAGCCGGGCCTTACGGGTTCAGGTTACAGCAAAAAACGAATCCGTAGGCCGCCCTCAGTCCCCTCTGCACCGCTCAGGAGCCCTGTTACGGAGGCTTTGGACCATAACCAAGACAGAAGTGACGTTAGAATGAGAATAATTTGCCGAATCAGCAAGCTGAGCTATAACAAACCCCTCTACAGAAGACTACGAAATCTCCCTGGCAAAGCCGTCAGTGTCAGATATGGGAAACTAATGTGCGATCATAATGTTTTTCCATGTTTAAAAGGAGGAGGAATTAAAAAAAAAAAAAGGAATTAATTCTACTTGCCTTTGTATATAGATCACATTGATTGATAATGTCTGAGTAAACTAGTGTTAATAGACTGCAATAGAATTAATTCTTGGGCAAATTTGTCTTTAGAAAAAGAAGCACTGGGACTTAAATTATAAAAATATTTAGTCGCATCCTCACAGTGAAGATACATTCAGTCTATAACTGGTCCGGAGTGGCATCATAAGTGCCAAAATGTAAGCCTATTTTCCCCCTCTCAAATCACATGATTGATAAAATTGAAATGAATCTGGCCTTTAAAACTCAAACGAGTTTTCCACCCTCAATGATCAAAAGGCTCAAACTCGCCACAGTCACAATCAAAACTATATTCTCCATTTTATTTGGAAGCTTTGGACCACAACCAAGATAGAAGTGACGCTAGAATGAGAATAATTTGCTGAATCAGCAATGCCTGGGGGGCGTAATCGGTGACATGGTTCAGGGGGGCTAAACTTATCCGGCCGGTTTTTCCCAGTCGTCTCAGATCTCCATTTCTCAGAGCCACCTGACCAGTTCCAGGGGAGTCGTTTGAACTTGACGTTAAGGGTTTGAGTCATTCAGAAGAGGCCTCTGTTAGCACAGGTTTGCCCACATTGAGGTGGTCTTAACACCCTTAACTGAATTAAATGAATGAATTAAATACGTTCAGTGTAAGCCTGATGAACATGGTGATCCTTTTTATTTTAGCTCCACCTTTATGGAGCCATAGATTCTTTAGAGGAAATCCATTAAAGCTTCTTCAGGTCATTCTCAGAAAAATGTACAGCTATTTTTCAACCAATTTGATCGTGTTTAGGATAATCCCCAGTCCGTTTGTAAAATACTGAACATTTAAATCGTTTGACCGTGAACATACCATGTTATCTTCAGGTAACAGTCATACGTAGGTGTTTTTAGCTATTTAATTTGAATAGTATCTAGTTCATTTTTATCACAGGTAACACATTTTAAATTAGTCTTATTTTTACCCGTAAAGCTTTTCAGTTAATACAATTCTGTGGTTTTCACAGAACTGCTCAGCGAGGTGTCAATGAGGAAAATTGTTCTTTATTTGACAGATGAGTTGTTATTCATTTCCACTCCATGCTTTTTTCATTCCAATTCTACATCAGACAGCAGCAAGACCTCTGCTCTGGATGTGGATCGCTGCGAACTGTTGTGTTCCTTTTTAAAAATACCGCTGACCGACGTGTGTAATTCTGAAAGTGAGCGTTTGTGTTTGCCACGGTGTGAAGGCCGCACGTTTCCTGTTGATGCCAGGCTGCGGAGAATTCCTCCCCGCCGAGGTCAGGGGTCAAAGGATGTGTGTCTCTTCTCACTTCCCCCCACTCCACACAAGCTATTCACAACACTCAGCCACAGGCCGACGGTGATCTGGGGTTTCCTCCAAACTCTTTTAATACTACGTACGACATTTTACAGTAGGGGCACTAAGAGACTTTAGCATTGTGTGTTATAACTCATCCACGTAAGGGACTGAATGTCTTATTCCTTTTAGAGCTATACTCTTGTATGTTCAGTCTTGCCTGATGAACATGGTGATCCTTTCATTTTAGCTCCACCTTAATGAAGCCATAGTTTCTTTGAAGGAAACCGATTAGCTTCTTCAGGAAATTCTTGGAAAAATGGACATCTATTTTTCAACCACTTTTGATTGTGTTCAGGATAATCCCCGTTCCGTTTGAGTATGTTGTTAAATATGGAACATTTGAAACGTTTTACTGTGAACATACCATGTTATTATCAGGTAAAAGTCATATATAGATATTTTAGATATTAGCTAAAAATTCAAAAGTAGCTACTCTTGTGTTAAACTCTCTGTTCTTTGCCCACAGATTCTCCATCTCTCTGTTACAGCAGATATACGTCTTCTAGGTCAGCATCCACACACACACTTTCTTTTCTCATCCCACAGAGATCTGCATGAATTAGGAACTGGCCTGACCATGTCAGCGCTAATTGGCCAATAACACTCGGTTGCGTCCAGCTGTCCTTGTTCGGGGCCTGGCCCAGAAGATAAATGTCCATCACGCCCGGCTTTCGGGGCTCTTGCGCCGGTGTACTTTGCTTTTCAGTAAATGTCATATTTGTACTTTTGATCTATAGCGGCCAGCAGCTGGCTGACTGACCAGCCGCCCGCTGACAGACAGCCCACGCCCGTGTGTGCAGAGGGGTCAAGGCCCGGGTTTGTCTGGTACTCCAGGAGAGGAAGTGCTTCCCAAAGAGCATCGCATTTCCATGTTTGTTTTTGGAAAGCGCGCGGCTCTTACGCGTGCCTCTCAGCTGGACGTCCCTCCTGCCAGGGCCGGTCAGCCAGGGCGGGCCGGCCAGCGCCGTCTGGACAATCGGGCGTGGCGGGGCCCCGTCGCGGACGCACTAAATCTGCTGGGTGGCGACGGAAAACGTCCGAGGCAGGATGCTGTCTGTTCACACCAGCCTTGCCCGTGCGTGCGCACGTGCACGTGGTGGTGGAACATGAGTTATCGCAATGAGACGGTCAGCCACACCGGTCAGAGAAATCAGTCCAGATAAACACACACTTTTTGCTTTCTTTAGACACATATGGATTTCTCACTCCGTATGAACACACTTGTATTAACTCTACAGGCTCATAGACACACACACACACACACAGATACACACACTCAACAGTGAGACAAAAGAAACATATCATGTGACATTCATCTGGAGATAGGCTGAGCTCCATATCCTCCCCATGATCCCTCGGCCGGGGAGGAAACGTCCTCTGGCAGCAGTGAGGGGAAGCTGCCTCTCCGACACCCCCCCCCCCCCCCCCTCCAGCTCGTAACAGGTAACACCCCCCAGCAGCACACACACACACACACCGCCACACACCACGGCTGGAACACGCTTTCGTCTCTACTCTCTGCTAGATGACTCAGGAGGCAACATCTGTCAGGTCCACTCTCTCTGAGATAAAAAAGTTCCACATTTTGGGCCTTTCTGTAAGGACTTCAAAGATCTGTGATCAATCTATTTTCACTTTTCCATCTTCCAAGGACATTTTTCTAAACTCTGGTGTTGGGATTTGAACCACAAGACTTGACCGAAGAGGGGACGCGGTCTCACTTTTGTGCACCTGGAAACGGGAAGGAGGAGGAAAAGTGATTTCGACTCAAAACGGGATCCCTAAAGAGAGGATAAAATAAGAGCGGCCATGATGGAACTGAGGATCCAGCTGATCCCCACGGGGGAAATCATCCTCCCGCCGGGGAAAAACGGAGAAAACTACTGCCACAACTGCAAGGTCAGTCCAGACAGAGCGGCCACAGATCTTCTGAGGTCAGATTTGTTCCCGTTCATTTTTTCCACTCCGACAGCCGATGACAGCCGAGGTCGTAGGGGTTCACCTCCAGCAGGGCTGGCACTGATAAGCATTCAGCGCCTGTTTAAACGTCAAAATCACCTCGAGGTGTCCAGAGAATCCTAACGATAAGTGGAACAGGGGTTTATTTTGGATTATGCTGTTTCTGGACTGGTGGTGTGTCACATGGCAGCAAAACTCATGCTGGTAAATTTGAATTTAAGGCAATGAGAATCATCTTCTTTTTTTTGTTATTTAAGATATTTTTATTTAAACAATCAGACCAATACGGTACAAAGCTTGCATGGTATAATGTGCAGAAAGTAAAAGCTTACAACACGTGGTCAGTTAAAGTAAAAATAAAAGGTGCTCCTGGATAATGAAGAAAGTAAAATAAAAAAAATAAAAAAGGGGAAACAAAAAATGGTAACGTAATCAGAATCAGAAAATCAGAATCATAAATACTTTAATAATCCCAGAGGGAAATTATTTAAGTAATAATAATAATGTGAAATACATGCATCTAATACGCAGACTTATTTTAACATACCGATATTATAGTAAAAGAACAAGGTTGAAAACTGTGACTGTCACATTCCTCCCACTTTTATAAAATAAGGCCACTACTGAGATGTCAGGAACCCTTGAAAGAAATCATGAGAATCATCTTCAATAATAATGTGTTTTATTGATTTTGACATAAAAAAAAGAAGAGACGATGGAACTTTTCCTTTGAATGCCTTTTTCCTTTTTCCATTTGAATGCTTGACCATAAGCATCCACGAACAAACTGTCATCCGTTTAATCTATCAGCATCACTCTACGGCCGGTGCAGGAACAGATCTGAGGGACGTGGCCATCAGAAGCTGGCAGCTAGCAGTTTTTAGCCTCTGCTTGTGTTACCGTAACAGCATATTCATGAAAGAAGGCCACTGGAAGTTAGAGTAACAGCTATGGTCGCAGACACAGCTGTACGTCCAGGCAGAGGTGATGTAACGTGGTCTACCGTGAACCGTTTAACGGGAAATGGGCGGCCAAATGGGTGACATGTGCCCAAAACAAAGATGGAGGAGGCTGTACGGGCAGCCAGTGTCTCAACAATGTGGAGTTAGTTGTAGCTCTCCTGGACCCATCACAGGCTTGAAACTCTGAGGAGCTCTTTAGGAGGATCCTGTAGGAGACCAGTTTAACTGTATGAGTCTCTTGGTGCTTTACTTTGGGTTTATCTCCACTGGTAAACCACCAGAAACAAACAAAAAAAAGCTAAGCGCTGCATTCATCCCGACAGATGTAACTCTGGGATTTCTGTAGACCAAATATTTGCCAGGCAGTGACTCCGCTCGGGCCCTGACCCCATTCCGTCTGTCTTCCGTCAGCCACACATCTGTCTCTGTGGACACTCTGGTGTTCTGAGCTCCGACTGGACGGCAGCAATAATAAAAATAAATTAAAATAACACCTCCTGCTTAATAGGTGTGTGTATAGCATCCAAAGAATGCAGGGAGGGAGCCCTTCGACAGCCGTCCTCCCATTCGGTGGACACCACCGTTTGGCCCAGTTGGAGCGGGAACCCGCGGGAATCCAGCTGACCATAAAAGGAAAGCGAGCTAGGGAACGCCGCCCGCCGCCAAATGCGTCCTCATTAGTGATGATTGGAGGTGTGGAATGCGCGCTCGGCGCGACCAGAGGAAACGACAAAGACATTCCTGTACTCCCGGCTTGGTTTTGTTCCCCTTTCCCCACATTCCTCCACAGTCGGCCCACAGCCGCTGCGGGCTGGTGGGAAAGGTGTGTGCGCCCAGGTTCTCTGGCACTTGTTACGTAAGACTGTTTTGGTCTCCTGGACATAGTTATGGTCATTTTTGTAACTCGATCCTTCCGTTGTACCAGCGGAGTGGGGTTTGTTGAGCAGGAAATGAGAGTCCGGGACTCGCAGTGTATACTTGTGACCTCGTCAACAGGATGCAACACGTGTGTGTGTGTGTGTGTGTGTGTCTGTGTGTCTGTGTGTGTGTATTTCAGGGAATGTTGCCTGTGCAGAGTTTTATGCGTTGTGAATCGATCACTCCCCCCTCTGGCTGTGCAGCCATATTGCAGTCCCCCTGCCCGGGTCACCTTCATGGGGCCGTGCACATGTTAGGGGCCATCCTCCAGCTTCCAAGTTTCCTCCCCAGGGAGGCCGGGCTTTCCCTTAGAGAGAGGGTGAGAGGCTCGGCCCGTCCGGGAGGGGCTCGGAGCAGGAGGGGAGCCATCTGAAGTGGCTGGGCATCGGATTAAAATGCCTCTTGGTGTGGTGTTCCGGGCACATCCCACCGGGAGGAGGCTCCAGAGGAAGACCCGGGACACGCTGGTGTGTCTTGGCTGGCCTGGGAAATCCTTGGGATCCCCCTTCCTCCCTGGAGGAGCTTGTAGAAGTGGCAGGGGAGAGGAAAGTCTGGGTTTCCCTGTTGCCCCCGCGACCTGGACCCCGGATAAGCGGTGTAAAATGGATGGATGGATGGATGGATGGATGGATGGATGGATGGATGGATGGATGGATGGATGGATGGATGGATGGAGGAAGATCCTCCAGGCAATTTAAAAGCACCATTCATCAGAGTTTTTTGTCAGGTTTTCACAAACCAAACTGAGCACCTTTTTCTTAATATCCTCCTGAGACCCAAAGAAAAAAAAGTGTCTTCAAATTTATTTTTTGTTGTGATTGTCCATGTATTTGGACCTAAAAAAGAACATTACAATTTAATTAAAAAATATATATATTTTTTTATTTTAATTTCATAGCATGTCCACTGTGGAGGACAACGGGACGATTTGCATGGGAAAATAGAACAGGCTTTAGATAATTAAATAATAAAAAAGAAGATGCCTTGAAAGGGATATTTACCTAAGAACTCTTAGGAAAAAAGTAAAGTTCCCAGCATGCAAACCTATCACATGGCACATCACTGGAAAGCCCAGGATGTCCTCTACAGAACACTATAGGGCTTGATAGGGTAACTCCAGATACTTAGGGGGGGTACAGGTGGACAAAATGTCCACTATAATGGACATAAATGAA
>JABUIW010000035.1:902051-913752 GCA_013363375.1 Menidia beryllina | reverse complement strand
TGGCTTGGGACTGTTTATCTGATTATCCAGTCTTCTGTTGCTCGGTATTGTGCTGCTAATAGGAAATATTGCCATGGGGATCAGCTCTGAAAACAGTTGATAGTAAAATCAAGTGACCTGAACTTGGGTGGAAACACATGGTGGATCCGACCTGCCGTTGACAGGAGGAAGGTTTTTCCAGTTTTCCGGCCTCTGTGCCGGGTCAGGTGGATCCTGGGAGGACACACCTGATGGACATCCTCCCTCACCTCTGCGACAGGAAGCACGCCCCCCACACGTGGCTGGGACTGGGGGTGGGGGGGTTATTTCCACACGACTGACCTTAAACTTGTGAAACTTGGAGGTGTCAGACAATGGCTTTTAGGGACACAGCTGGAATTCCGAACACCAGCGGGGAAAAAAAAAGAGCGGAATACTGATCAGTGGGTGGAAAGATGGGCGACCCTGGTTCTGAACCACTAAGAGGGTTTGAATGTGGCCAGTTTAAAAAAAGGAAGCCTGGTATTCTTGTTTGGCGTTTCCATTTTAGGGACCTATACTTGGACTTTTTGAATTTCCTTTGGGATTAATAAAGTATCTGTCCATGTAAAAGCCTTTTGGTGGGAAGAGGGAACCCTGACTGTGCTAGTCTGAGGGATTTCCAGAAGTTCACAGTGGAGAAACGTCATCTCCGAGTAGGGACTTTCTGGTTATATTTGGACGTAGCTGAAGGTTTTTTTTGCTTCAGGCCATTCTAATCAGCGTTTTTAAAGTTTTTAAAGCCTGGAGACTTCCTTTGTCTGCAGGTCACTTGGCCCCGTGGGCCTGTGGGGCTGGTGTGTTTGTAGGGTCTGAGTTGGTCTGGTTCTGGCCGAGCGGCGGACCGGACCGTTTCAGATCCACCGACATGGAGAGACTGCTCTTCTCGAAAGGGGTAGAAAACCCCGAGCTCCGGAGGCCAGAGGCGGGCCACCGCGTCTTCTCAGAATCCGGTCCTCCTCTTTTTGTGTAAGCGAGCAGCTCGGGGTAAAACTGGGAAGCGGAGTGTGCCGCGGTGAGAAAACGAAAGGGGACACGTTCTACTTTCTCCGCCAAATCCGAAAGAAGAGTCTGGACCTAGCCTGGCAGCGTAGGTCTAAGTTAGGGTGACCATATTTTGATTTCCAAAAAGGAGGACGCTTTGCCCGGCCTGGAGACGGATTCAGACTGGCTTCTCAGATGTTAATGAACACTCTTTATTATACCTCAGTGGTACAAAAATAACTTTGGTTGTAAAACACAATCTATAACAACCAGTAACAAAACTATAGCCTCCCTTAAAATACATAAATAAAATCAAATAATATGACCTCTTCTGTACCAGAAAATACAGGGTTAACAAAATACCTGTTAACACCCTCTTAATGTAATAAATTAAACAGTCTCACAACGATACAAACTCAACAAACAAAAAGGATCTAGACTAAGTTTAGATCCTTTTTGTCCCACTTGTCGCGACCGGGACGGTTTGTGGGGCTTTTTTTTTTGCAGTTCATCGGTGAAGCTGCACATTTGTTTGGGCATTTTGTCTCTAACGCTGGTTGTGTGTGTGTGTGTGTGTGTGTGTGTCTTGCTAGCCCTTCCCACAAGGCAGCCAAAGTAACGTAGTATTCTTAGCAAAGCGGCAGTCGATTTAAGCAGACAATTAGGGTCCAATTAGGGCCCCTCTGGACGCCTCGGACAGGATGTAAAAAGTGGACATGTCCAAGCAAAAGAGGGCGTTTGGTCACCCTATCTAAGTCGGCCCAAAGCTGGCATCCGGAGGGCACTTTACAGCCCAGCGCGCAGGGCCGTGGCCATCAGCTCACGGCGGGGATAAGACCGATAAGGTCCTGAAGGAACAGCACTTTGTGGATTCACGGCCTTTGGACTAATTCATAAAGACACGCAAGCTCAGAGTTGTGTCATGCCTTCACACGGGAGGCCAGTCTTTACACTTTCTGTCTTATTCTTTGCGTCGTTAGACTCTCGCGCAAAACAGATGTGGGGTTTTCAGCCGGTCTCTCCGGTCTTGAATGAGCCTTTTGGCTGTGGAGGACTGCGCGTGTCTGAGCAGAACTCCGTATCCCACGCTGGGAAATTGCAGAAGCTGGGAAATTGCAGAATGACCTGCTACCTTAGGAATGCCTGGTAAATACTCTGTTTGGGATTAAAGCAAAGATTCGATACATTCCCTAACTGAAGAATATGTTTATTAAAATGTCAAGTTTTGCCGAACAGGCGACCGAGGGGTTTTAGATGGCGACTGCTGCTTGTGTAAAATCTGGGATGCTGAGTCAGGCCGTGAAACGTGAGAGTGTCTGAGCGGCCGGGGGGGGGGGGGGGGGGGGTGAACATCGATTGAAACTGTCAGACAGATGGATGCAGGCCTGATGAGCCGTCTGAGGGGGCCCGGAGGCGTGGACCGAAATCAAATAGACATCAATATCTCGGAAAATCAGTCAGACGTTTTCATCAGGGGCCTTTTCCACTCCGACAGCTGCCTCTTCTCTCCCCTGTGTTTGTTCGCCCCTCTCAGAAAGATGCTCCTTTTGGCTTTGTGTTCGGCTTCAAGCTCCCGTGTGTTTGAGAGTTTGAAGGGACATAAAGAATGGTCGCTAACTCACTCAGTTCTTTTTTGTTGAGGCGATAGCATGACAAGGCACCATCCCGGTTGGCCAGGCGGTAGAGGATGGACCCTGTTCTCTGCCCTGTTCCAGCACAGCCCCCCCCCCCCTTCCATAGGATCCCATCCCAGCCCAGCGGCGCTGGGCGAGCACCGCCCTGCTGGGAATAGCTGTCACGGAGCGGCTGCGTCCCGCTCAGCCCCACCATTACAGCCCTGACCGCCGCGGGGCTGGAAACCACCCTGGCCACGAGTCAAAATGCACACCAGCCTCACTGCCTATTTTATTTTTATTTTTTTTGTACACGCACTGGTACAGATGGGAGGCCCTCTGGCAACTCCGGTCCAAAGTCTACGCAGCAAAGTGTCCCATTTTCCTTTGAAAATGGTTGATAGCTCTCTCAGATATGCGGTTGTTGAGGGTAGCCAGCCCCGGTCAGCTGGGCCGGAGCCGCTCCTTCCAACATCCCTCACTAGCGCTGACCGGGTCACTCTTGTAATCCGGCTCGGCTGGGCACACTCACCTTAAAGCTGCTGAGACACCAGGGCGGGTAATCCCATCCCATGGGCCGTTTGGGGATGTTCTGCTGAACGGGTTTGTTTTAATCCTGCCGCAGCATGATCATTATTTTACCGGGCCGTCGGAGTAACAAACCCCTTACTGGCTCCAACAATAGTCCATGTCCAGGAATAATAATAATAACAATAATAATAATGCATTTTATTTGAAGGCGCCTTTCTCGGCACTCAAGGATAACAAATACAAAAAAATGCATAAAAAAAAACAGTAATAAAATAAATGAAATAGTCAGAGGCAATATCAATAGGCCTCAGATAGAAAAGCCAGTCTTAAACAGATGTGTTTTGAGTTGTGATTTGAAATGGGGGGGGGGGTGAGTGGATGTTTCTGAGTTGGGGTGGTAATGAATTCCAGAGAGAGATGTTAATCTGAATCCCCCAGTGGCTGTTTCAGCCCTGCTGACCACACATCCAGAGGACAGGTGGTCTGAGGGAGTCCCCGGTCGCCTTCCTCATCCTATAATAATAAAATCATCCTATAATAAACGCCTGTTCAAATAGGCGCATGTACTTTGAACCGCCTAAGGATTAGAACCCCTGTCTTGCCACGAGTGGATTCATTCCTGACTCAGAGCAAAACACGACCCCCCCCCACCCCCCCCCACATCTGTCCCCCCGGTGCTGGTAGGTCTAATAGTGCTTTGAGAACAGAAGGAAGTGGCTGAACTGGAAATGAGCTGAGAGAGAGAGAGAGTTCAATAAATCAAGCTCTGTTAAAGGATAGCTCCTGCCCCCCCCTCCACCCCCCGCTTTCCCCCAGTCTGTTAACCTTTTACCGTGTATTTCCTGGACTGTAAACGTGTGAATGGATGACATGCGGGCCAGGCCTCTGGTGTTTGATATCCTGGCTGTTATGAGCTCAAAATCCACACTTAGACGATAACGCATCGCAAACGAGCACAGACGCTGAAACCACTGTGGTCAGCCAGCACATGCTTGGTTTTTGTTTTTCTGCTCTATATTTTTCTAAACTAGGACCTGACCCCAGTTCCGAACGAACATCTGGTCCAGGAGTGAACGTTAAACATCAAACCCACACCGCTATAGCGAATCGTTCTTGACTCAGCCCTAGATTTTTAAAGGGGAGGTTTCTGTCTATTTCAGCCATGATTTTAAAGGATCAGTTTTAAGGCGGCCTCTCTGCGGGCTCAGGGAGGATTCCTACCACCATGTTATCCCGCTGGAAAAAGAACAGGGGCCTGCCGGGGATACTGAGAACTCTATCTTGCGTCATAATTGGGCACACGGTGCAGCTCAAAGTGCTGCTGAGGCATCTTTGGATGGGCCGTCTTTTCCCAGAAGGCCTCTGTCGGACAGGATTTCCCAGTTATTTTCTAAATGAGCGCTGACATGCTTTTCCCTCCTCGCAATCGCTAAGAGCGGCATGCCCTCTGAACACCCACCCACACACACACACACATAGAGACAGACACAAACGACCACCTTTATTATCGGCCAGACTCAACATCCCTGCCCATGTGTGTGTGTGTGTTCGGTTATTGTGGAGCGCGCCACTGATGCCACACTGACTCAGGGCTCCTGTACCAACACCCGCATGCTGCCAGACCCCCCCCCCCCCCCCCCCCCCCCCCCCCCCCCCCCCCCCCCCCCCCCCCCCCCCACCCCCCCCCCTGAATGCCCTCCTGTGTCTGTCTGCGAGACGCTCGTCATGAGCCAGAGTTTCGTGGTCGCGGTGGAATCCGCCGTAGGGGGAAGTGAGTAATCAGAGTTTGACCGGAGCCAAATGACCTGATGTTTGTTGGTGGTTTGTGCGCTCACATATGCAAATGGCCGTCGCGTTATGTTTGTTTTCATGTTTCCCCGGGCGCTGACAGAAGTAGTGCGGATGTCAAGTGGCAAGTATGGCTACGGGTCCAGGGAGCAGCTCTGTCTCAGGCTGTGGAGACGCTGTGATACACCGGGGGTTAGGGCTCTGTGTGTGTGTGTGTGTGTGTATGATGATTTCATGCACACTGATGATTTTATGCACACAGATCTGTAGCCGTTTGTCAGGTTTGAGGAAACCCAGCATCGTGCGTGTCCGTTCAAAGGGTCTCGTCCCACAGTTCAGCTGTTATTAGCGTCTCATCAGCAGGGAGGAAGTGCTCAGAGTAAACAGGAAATTCATGATTTGAAACTTAGCCACTTAGCCCCAGCTGTGACAATGCTCTGCGAATGTGGACACGATGCTATCTGTTTTTGTTTCTAGCTATCGTCCACATCTGACGAAGTGCCTCCTGATTTAGTTTGTGAAGTCTAAATATTGGTTTTATGTAGCTGTGTGCGGAAATATCCTGCGTTCATTGTTTTTTCTTGAGTCTTTTTTTTTTATTTTTGAGTTGAAAAAGGCCCCGGAATGCGGTGGAAGCCGGCGTTGGAGCTGAGGCGGTGGTGCTCGTCACGGCTGGGAAGCAACGGTGCGGGTGCTGAGCTTTACCCTCAGCAGCGAGAGAAAAGGGGAAGGAGGCAGGAGCGATGAAGCTGGCAACGGGGGCATGGGGGTAAGGTGGGGGGAGAAGCAGGAGGCAGGAGGGGGGGTTTACCCCGCATCGTGGGAATGGGGCTCGGAGAGGTTTCCTCCACAAGTCCCTGCCTGCCCTGTGGCTGCACATCTGTGTGCGGGACAGAGTTCCTCACCCTGATTATTTTTCTTGGGCTGTTATGAAACAAAGAGCTCCTTATGTCAGATAGCTGACGCTAAAAGGGCTGCAGGTTTACAGAGCCTTTGTGATTCTGTGTGCAGACTCTTAAAACATTGCAGTGTACCTCTGCTGTAGGAGCATCAGGAGGAGGTGGAGAAGCTCTGGGCACTGTTACCGATCCCACCGTACTCACATACCACTGACAAGGGGAGCTAATAATAAATCCGGCTCTCGACTGATAAGATACTGGCTTGACTTCGTACCAGGACTCCAGAACAATGGCGGATTCTTTCAGAATGCAGACAGTCGCATCATGGAGAGGCAGATTGAATGCGTTGGGTGTTGTTTTTGTTTTTGTTTCTTTCTCTTTTTTAGCTGAGTGTGCGTTGGACTGTGTCGGCCGTGACTGTGCGTGAACACGCGGAGCCCGGCCGCCGCCTCACACCGCCCGTTCGTAAGCCCCCCCCCCCCGGCTTCACAAAGGGGGCGCCGTCCAGAGCTGGTACCAGCAGCCCGATTGAGAAGGCTTCCATTCTCACAGAGAGCCTCTCTGCAGGACTTTGCCGAGACCTCAGGGAAATGCCTGCATGACCGACAGGCTGCCACAGTGGAAAAGTGGGTGTGTCTCTGTGCAGAGGACACGGAGCGCCTCCATATTTGGTGTGTGAAACGGGTGAGGGAAAGAAGAAGAAAAAAAAAAAGGAGGAAAACGCTGCACAGTTTTTCTCACGTTGACCAAAGTAAAACCAGCCGCTGGTTTCTGTCGTGGCCCCCGTGTACATCAGCTACGACTCACATACACGCACACACACACACGTACACACACACTCGTACACACATATTTGGACTGTGATTTTGATTTTGGTCCTAACTTTTCCACTAGTCTCAATATGAAAAGTGATTTTCTCACAAGAGGTCCCGAGAAGGGTAGCAATACAAGAACACACACACACACACACACACACACACACACACACACACACACGTACACACTTATTGGGACCGTGATTTTGATTTTGGTCCTAACTTGTCCACTAGTCTCAATATGTATAGTGATTTTCTCACTGGAGGTCCTGAGAAGGGTAGCAATACAAGAACACACATACACACATACACACACACACACACAGCTACTGTGGTGAGTCCCTTCAACCACAGTGAGGTCATCAGAGATGGGCAGGCTGGGTTGGTGTTGGTTAGAGGGGCAGAAACCCCCCCCTCCCACACACACACACACACCTACTGGGAAGTTTCTGATGTCACTTAGTGTGAATCTCTCTGAGGGTGGACAGAAAACACGCACGTGTATATTTGCAGAGACTCCTTGCTGGCACAGAGTCCTGAACCCTGGTTGACTCTAAAACCTGCAAACCGGCTGCTCCCGAAGCCACAACAGAGACCTCCGGTTCAGAAAAAGGACCCTTCACCTCAACCAACCCAAGCCTTCCCTTTCACCATTTGTAAACCGACTTCCTGCCGTCGTCCCCTCTCTGCGTCTCACGCCCCTATGTCATCATCTCGCTCCGCAGGGCTCTCTTTCTCCCGCTCCTGACTCTGGTTTGCCGCCCACATGGCTAACATTCTTTAGCTCTGACATCACAGCCGCCCCTGGCTTTTTGGCTTTTTTTTTCGACTCCTGCTCTCCGGTTCCTGGCCAACCTTTCGTCAGCCCCGGATCCCTCCCCGCCTCGGCTCCTGATGCTGCACAGCGGTTTCTCGATCTCTGCTACCGAGCCACGTCGAGCCCCGCGTCCCCCCCCCCCCCGGCAGATGCATTTCAGATGACTGCACACACTTCCTGCCCCTCGGCTGTGCTCTGAGGTCAGATTTGAAACAGCAAAAAGAGGGGAAAGAGAAGGAGAGAGGGATGGTGTGGTTGATGGGGGGAATCCTCTGTCCGTGCGGTGGTCTCCCGGTTTGTTTGTGCCTCTGTCTACAGTGAATGCAGCCCCCCCCACGTGACAAGGAAGGGGGGGGATTTTGGGCCAATCACCTGACTTCTCGCGCAACAGCACATCTTCACATTCAAACTCGTCTCGCACTCGACTGGTCGTGGGCGCGCTGAGTCGGCAGAGGAGCTGTCAGAGATGGGAGCATGACAAGCCTCTCATAGATGCGACAGAGTGGGCCGGGCACAGAAAGACGGGCGTTTTCTATTTATATCAGAACCCACTGTGATGAGGAGGAAACACGAGAAGAAGGGGAATTAAGCGGACACGGCGAGGGGGGGGGGGGGGGGGCCCAGTTTTTTCCGTGGAGTCCAGGTCACACGCCGCTTCCTGAGAACGTCGTCACTGCGAATGAGTGTTTGTTTGTTTTTTTAATGCTCAGAACTGAATGATGTTTCATTTGGTGTTTCCCCTGAAACTAACAGATTGACACAGGCTTTGCTCTGACACACACACACACACATACACACAGATCTAGGTAAGGCCCGCAGAGCTGCCTCACTGCTGGTCGTGAAATGCTTGAAGCAGGCATAAAACCCGGTTCGATAAGCCTCGCCCCCATAAAAAACGGGCAGCCATAAAGCTTTGTTTGCATTGTTTCCATGGGTTTATGACCCCCGCACGGCTTTTATGTCACCCCGTTTGTTTGGACAGAGATAGCGAGTCTGGTATGAGTGGGAGCGTTCAGGCCCAGCTCCAACCGAGGCGCGGATAAGAAACAGGTCCGGGTTAAAGTCTGACAGCTGGGCTGAAACCGGACCCCTCCCCCCCCCCTCTCCAGGTTAGCACAGGCCTGCTGCCTCAGCATGAGTCTGCACACACACACTCTCTGAGGCACACGTCTGTGATTCGCCAGAGGCGCTTCCACTCGCAGGAAGGGAGGGATGGACAAGGCTATGCTGGCCAGTGTGAGCCTCTGTCCATCCCCCCCGTATCTGCGGCCGCTTCCCGCCGTCTGTGCGCCGCGTTCTCACGCCGTGCCCAGAGTGGCGCGCACCCCGATGCCAGAGGGGAGAGCGCCTGGAAAACATAGTTCCAGCAGAACGGGGGCTCAGAGTGCATGCAGAGGGTGGGGCGGGGGCATCCGACAGGGGCAGGAGGCACAATCTGGGACTCCCTGGTGGGTGTTTGGTGGCACTGGGCCTACAGATAGGCGTGGATCTCAGGTTTAAGGTCACGGGGCGAGTGCCAGCAGAGGGCGGCGAACGGCGAAATAAGACCGGCGTGTTGTTTCTCTGGACCTGGCCGAGACCTCCCCTCGTGTCGGTAACTTCATGGACTGTTAGCGTGCATCAAAGTGAAGGGCACGTTTTGGAAAGAGCCTCTGTGCCTCCAGAATCTGATCCGTTTTTTTTTTTGTTTTTTTTGTAAGTCGGGCAGCTTCTCGTAAAACTAATTACAGGCCAGACTAGAACAACCTTGACCGAGACGTCCCCCCAGCAGGAGGCTGTAGGGACGCCTCCACCTGCCCTCGCCTTCACTGCCTCCAGACGGGGGCTTTTTTTTTTTTTGGGACGCAGTAGATCTTCTCATTGAATCCCAATCCCACACAGAATCGTCCGAAACGTGCGCCCTGGTCGTGCGTGCGGCCGCAGAGTCGGGTGCAGACTCTGCAGCATGCAAAACGGATCCCCCGCTAAGTCGTTGGATTTCCCGGCGTATCGTCACGGACGCCAGCGGCCAGAATCAGCGTCATAAAACGGCCTACCGCCGCGCCTTTCTTTGAACTGGTTGCCTGCTCCGGTTCCAGTCCTCCATTGATCTGTCCTTCCTGTGTTTTAAATCAAATGATTCCGACTGTCAAGGAGAGATTAGGCACTCCTCTTGGACGCCAGGCCCAGACAAACAGGCCGTAGTTCAGCTCAGTCTTTTCTAACTATTGTAATGACCCATAACTGAGTGACTGTTTCCCCCCCAATTAATGATTTTTCTCTGTGTAGAAAGAGGAGAGCCCAGATAGTTCAAATGGCCTCCTAACTCTTCAGATTGCTGGTCAGCAGCTTCTCCCTGACCGTTGCTGGTGCGGTATCTCCTTGGCATTACAACAACACCCTTCTACAGGATGGAGTGGCATCACGTTCATTGAGTTTACTCTTTGCCACTTTTAGAGGTCGTGCCTTTTTTTTTCTTTTTCACGCTCACGAACGCGCCAAACTAACGACCGGGGAATTTTACGGGCCGGATCACCATCAAACTTCTAACGAGTCCTTGTTAAAATCTGCGCACTAGAGCACCGAGAGCAGTGGAAAGTTGTCCCGGCCTTTGTTCACAGCAACACACACCCCGTGCCTGTAACTTGTCAGCTGTTATTAGTGTTAACAAGCAGATGCATTAGACTGCTGGGGCCTTTGATCTGCTCTGTGTGAGTGGGTGTGTGTGTGTGTGTGTGTGTGTGTGTGTGTGTGTGTGTGTGTGTGTGTGTGTGTGTGAGTGTGAATATATCCTACGCTGGTCCAGAGTCATTAGCCTCCCTGTAATGATACTGGGCTAATGATGGTAAGCCCTCGTGCATCCCTGTATGTGTGTGTGTGTGTGTGTGTGTGTTTAATGTACATCCAGAAATGTATTTAAAGTGGGGCCTCTCATGTTTCTGTTTCAGCTTGTAAATCTGAGCAGAGAGCAGGGAGTGAGGGAAGAGAAAACACAGCAGGGGGGAGGAAAAGAGAGGCTTGAATGGATCATTCTTTATCAGCTCGTTCTGTATTTACTCCTTAAGAATTTCCCTCTTTACTACGATCATGTGCAAACACACACTCTCTCCCTCCTTGTGGGTTTAGGGTAAACAAAAACCTTTCTCCAGAAGTGTTGAAAACATGTCGTGAGAGGTGGGGTCATGATAAACGGCGTGCAGTACTTCTAACTTTCCTCTCCTTTAAGTCTATAAATGATACACGGGAGAGGGCTGGTTGGATTAAGGAACGGGCAATAGGGAAAATAAGCAGTTGAGGAAAAGGGGAACGGGGGGGAGGGTTGTGTGTCACCCAACAGAGAAGGGAGGGAGAAGAAAACTGGGTGAACGAGCGGTGAGGAGGAGAGTAAGAGCAGAGCGTGAGCCACAGGAGGAGAGAGGCTATGGCAGCTGGCTTCTAAAAACAAACGCTTGGCTAAATAGTGGCCGTGGCGCCGGAGGCCGCATTCTTACAGCGGCGGGGGGGGGGGGAGAAGAACCGGCCGGAGCCGCGAAGTACCGACCGGCGGTAAGAGCCGGTCATCCTGGAGGGAAGACTCCCCCATCCCAGGCTTCGTCCACTCCCCAGAGGAGCAGTTCGACCTTGCAGAGCAACAGGCGAGCTCCCTGACCTGGAGTTGGAGTGGTGGTGGTGGTGGTGGGGGGGGGACCTGTTTCTCCAGTTCTGAGCCCCCTCTCTGGCATTCAGGTTGCATAACAAACCCTGGTGGTGTGTTCCTGGATTGAAGGTCACTAGTGGGAGGGAAGGGCGGCACGGTGGTTAGCACCACACCACCGTTAGGGTGCTGGGTTCGAGTCCCCGGAGACCCAGGACCTTTCTGTGTGGAGTTTGTATGTTCTCCCTGTGTCTGTGTGAGTTCTCTCCGGGTTCTCAGGCCTTTCCTTATTCCTTATTCCTTCCCTCTGTATGTGTCTGTCATGTGACAAAATTGACAGTTAAGTTTACCAAGAAAAAGAGCTAGTGCAGATAGGCTCCTTAATCAAAGTTCCAATTCCAAATTGCCCCTTCGGAGTGGGTGTGGTTGTTGGTCCTTGTGTGTCTCTGTGTGGCCCTGCGATGGACTGGCGGACCGTCCAGAGAATACCCCGCTTCTGGCCCTTTGACCACTGGGATAGGCTCCAGTTTCCTCCCCGCTACCCCATTAGGGAATAAGCGGTTACGATAATGGATAGATGGATGGATGGATGGATGGATGGATGGATGGATGGATGGATGGAT
>JABUIW010000035.1:882882-902041 GCA_013363375.1 Menidia beryllina | reverse complement strand
TGGATGGATGGATGGATGGATGGATGGATGGATGGATGGATGGATGGTGGGAGGAAGGACCGGTCGGCTGGCGGCTGACCTGCCACGTCTCTCAGGTGGATTCCCCTCTTGTCAGTCCCCTCCTCGACCTCAGCGTGAGGACAGCTTTGTCAAACTCGTGTCAGATCTGTTGGAGCTCTGCAAAGGTGTGTCCTCACGGGTGTGTGTGTGTGCTTCACTGCCTCGGGGGAGGCAGTCGCAGGCTGGTGCGCCATGGTTGCCAGGTATTCTTTGGCGTCCTCTGAAATCAAGAGGTAGTAAGTCAACGAAGAGCCCACTTTTTCGTGTTACCGGTTTGTGATGGTAGGGGTGTTCAGACAAAGTGTCTGAGGAAGCTCACACTCCCCCCTCTGAGGGTTCTAGGGCCTCGGCCGTGTGAGCCGGATGACAGGCATACATCGGGATGCCGATCTACGACACAGCTGTCATCGTTGCCCGCGGGGCGTTTGGCACGAGATCAGGAGGTAGTTTATATCGGGCTTGCCTCAGTCTGCTCAGGCTTTGCGCTCCCGTCACTTCTCAGACTGCAGCAAATCTCAGCTGAAACGCAGACGAAGCCCCCCAGCTCCTCGCTTACCCACCTGATTCAGCCTGGACGTTAACCTGAAGACTGCAAGAACCGTTGGTGTCGGATAAAGTAGCAGATTCTTATGGACTGACCGATAGATGGCTCCTCAGTAATGGCCAATAGCAACCTTTGTGTGGGTGGAACTGAGTTTTCCCCCGCATGCTGTAAATAAAGCTACGTGGGTGTGCTGTAACCACCCTACACAAAGGGTTTCCCTTTCGTAGCTCTAAATAAGTTTCTGCTGTGGAAATTGCCGTGAATGGCCCTTTTAAAACGCCCTCCTTTTACCGTCGGCTGAGCTACTTTAGTTCTGAAGAAGGCCGACAGAGCGATGTCGCCAAACGAGATTGGCACTCCCGGACTAGATAGCCGTGTGCCGAAAATAAGGATCCTCTCAGGGCTTCTGACCCAAATATTGACACAAATACACAGCGGCCGGTCGGGTGGTTCTGCTCCTCCTGCGTTGGGGCCGATGGTCGCAGCAGCTCGCCTGTCTGACCGTTCATTTAGAGGGAAGCGTAGCCATGGTGAGAACATTCGGATCCCGTTAAGAGGCGTGATGGGAGAAGGCTTTAGGCCTCAGGAGGTCTGGCCTCACCTGTAGCTGATCTCAGTCACATTCAGACTTTGACTGATAAGACCGTCCACACGAAGCCATTTGGTGGCGGTTATCAACCGCTCCCCTGTTTGATAAAGTTAATGTTTGACCGGCGCCCCCAACAGACCTCATCCGCCTCTGGTGCCACACTTTCATTACGGCTTTACTTTATCTTGAAGACCGACAATCGGATCAGTCCTTCTCACTTTCAACCAGCCAGCGTAGAAGCAGATTTGGGGGGGGGGTAGTCAAAGCTGGTGCCAGATGACTGATTATAGTGGGAGAAAACGCCGGAAAACGGCGAGGCTTTCGGCAGAATGAGCAGAATCCCCGGTTCAGAAGTCAGGAAGAGCTGGGCTTTTCTTCTGACAGAAGCGACTCCATCGCTCCACCATGCACAAACGTCTAGATATCCCAAACTGCTTATTCAGTCAAAGATAGACTTTCCAGTGCGTGCAGATTGACATTGACCGTGTTGCTGTGCTCTTCGGGAACAACTGTCCCTAGAGACATGTAAATACTGTGGAACAGAGCTCAACATTTACCTCAGAGGGTGCCGTCGAATGCGGCTGCCGTGGAACTGGGTGATGGATTTAAACCCCTTTAGCTTCATGAAATGTCCCAAATGTGCCGAATTCTCCCCATTGCCTTCCGGGCTTCCATAATGGGCACAGTGTGTGATGCAGATCAAACGAGCTTTACCAGGGTTCGAAATTGGTGGGAATTTAGTATTAGCCAGCAGGGCTAACATGTCTGATAAGTTGCTAGCCCTGACCAAAAGTAGTGAGCCCGATTGGTACTATTCTGTCACGTGGCCTTCGCATGGCGGGACGATTAATTTATAACGAAAACTTTTTTTTTTTGGGTCGATTCCCTGTTTATTTTGCATGTATTTGATTTGCCAACCCGTCCTACCCCACAGAGTTGAGCTCACGACGGGCTAACAGCTTTTTATTTTCTCACGCCCAAACAAAATGCAAGATTTTTCTCGTGCCCAGAGAGACGCAAAGGTCAAGTAGAGGGCTGCTTTGCTCCCAGGCTGGCTGGATGGTCAAGTTTGACTTCCACTGCCTGTTTTTAGCAGCGGTCGGTTGTTATATCAGACAGAGCGTGGTCGTTGCAACCCTAGCAACCAGCTATAAAGGCCTCCACGCATTCGCTTTTCCTTTCTCCTCCTGCAGAGTTCCAGATTTCTGTCAAACCTCTTTTTAAAGAAAACCAGTTGCACTTCCTAGGATTAAAGTTTCTGAGCCTACTTGTTTTACCCACAGGGTATTAAAACTCCACAAGGGTGTAACAGTGGGATGATAAGGTGAAGGATCTTTAACAATCTCAGTGATCTGAGTGCTTGGTGGTGGTTGGCAAGAAGAAAAGGTGAAGTCCAATTGTTCTGTTCCATGGACATTATCGATACATTTCGTTTTGGCACAATAAGACGGAGGTGCACTCCTCCTAAACGGCGTGGGATCTACTCGGTGTGTTCCTGAGAGCGGGTGGAGGTCCACAGCATGGCGTGGCCCCTTAGGAAAGCCAAACAGCGGCAGAGAGGCCCGGGGAAACAATGAAGTCATGGAGAGAGAGAGAGAGAGAGAGAGAGAAACTGAGACAAGGAGTGAAAGTGAAGGAGAGACGAGGAGGAAGAGGAGGGGAGAGGTAGGGAAACAAGGCTCTGCTTTCTTTCCTCCCAGCCACCATCATATTTGGAGGGTTTTGTAATAAACCAGGACACCGTAATGTAAGTGAAGGTCAGTTTCTGCCTTCACAGTAACACAAGCCATTCACGGACGAAATGCCTCTTTTTTTTTCTTTCTTTTTTTGGCGCGCACCCCTGCTGTCTGCTCCGTTTTTTTATTCCCAGGAAAAAGTCCTCTGCTAGGCAGGAAGTGGCCTTACCAGCTGCAGAAAAAACGGCGTGTTTGCAGTAAGAGAAGTGACCAGGTAGAGGTTTGAGTTTTTGGAATGAGGTGTAAGGCAGCTGTGTAGGAGTTCCTGTGTAGGAGTTCCTGTGTGGACGCTGCAGCTGAGGCCTGAAACCTGGAGTGTTACCGCATCGGCGGGGGTGTTCGGAGCTGTTTTCGTGCTTTCCTTTGTTTAGTCTGTCCCAGCTGTCTGACCCGTGGCTCTTCGCGCGGGGGGTCCGCCACGCTAACGCTTGTGTCGTTTACAGTTTCCTTGCTTCCAAAAGCTGCTTCAAGATTTTTCAACAGGCGCTCGATCGGTTGGCGACGGAGCTCTTAAAACCGGAGCTCTGATTGGCTGCTCAGCATTGCTAATGAGCGCAATAGGTGGCGCGCAGCTGCTCTTCTCTCACGTTGGGGTTTAAGACCAGATTATCAGGCCACCGTGGTCCTGAAGAAGCACAGAGTCTCCTCACTTATTCTGTTTTGGGTTTGAGAGCTGTTTGTTTTGGGTTCTATAAAATCCAGCGGTAAAACCCGTGAGAACAGCCCGACTCAGTCATTTGGCAGCTTCAATTAGGACATAAGACATAAGAGGGCCTGCAGTTCAAGCTGGAACCAGCCCCAGAGCTGTGAGGAAATAGAAGTGTGTGGATGTCCAGATGTTATTTGCTATTAGCGGAACCTGCTGCTGCTCACGCCTCTCTGTTCCCAAAAGCTGCACTCTACCCCCGCCCGCGAATAGGATGTCACAGTTCCTCTTTAGATGGAGGTAAATTTGCACACGTGTGTGTCTGCCCAGCGCCAAACACACCGGCGTTCATTGTCAGGAGAACTGTCGGCTTAGCCGGAGAGATGGAGACTGGGCCCTGCTGTTTTTTTTTCTCCTTTATTTTCCCTCTTGGCTCGCCTGGCTCTTAATTAATACGTGCTCTCCTCCCTCAAGCCGGGCGAGTCTTCATTGCCGCTTCCTGAGGGATCCGAGCGCGGCGCCGCCTAACACAACAACAACACCTGCCCTACACTTTGGGCTGTTTTCGTCTCCTGCCCCGTCTCTCTCCCCGCCTCACATTAACTCCAGCACAGGTTCTATTCTTCCAGTTCTGCCCCGCTCCTTGCATCTTAAAACATGGAACCCAGTAACATTTGCAGCTTCATGCGTAAGAATCAAGCCTCTATTTTAGGACGCGGCTTCCTGGGCCAAAGCTTTGATGGGCTGAAACACGTAAGTGTCACAGTTCGACTTCGCCTCTCGCCGGCTTCGTCGTGCGTAATTTTTCGTAACATGTGAAACTAGGGTGAGGCTGGTCTCGCTTTGGTTGAGGTGATACATCCACTACGCCCACACAAGCGCAGGCAGGTGGTGAGGGCTCTTAAAGGCTGTGTTAAAGGAAACTGTAGAGACTGAAAAAACGGTAATGCCCGCTGAATTAAAGTGAATTAAACTGAATTAAAGTGAGGTCTGTGAGGGGTTTTATCATTTAAACGGTGCTTCTTGGGACCGGCATGAATGTCCACCACTGTCGGATGGAGAAGGCTCTCATTATGGCTTATTTATTCATATTTATTCATACTTCTAGTTACAAGACTTTAGTTTTTAATCATACCATAGCATAGTCCCTGCCTAAACTTGAGCTTTTTTATTTAACTAAACAAAGTACAACCTCCATGATAAGTCAGGTTTTTATATATCAAAACAGATTTGGTCTTTTTCAGCTCCTGAAACAAAGATGACGCCACCTGCTTTTTCAGTCGTCATATGAGGTGTTAATCAACGCTGCCATCTTTCTCGTCCTCCTCCAGGTGGTGGCTAGCGACGGGGTGCGGGCTATGATGGAGTCGGCCCTGACAGCCAGAGACCGCGTGGGCGTGCAGGACTTTGTCCTGCTGGAGAACTACACCAGCGAGGCGGCTTTCATCGAGAACCTGCGCAAGCGCTTCAAAGAGAGCCTCATATATGTGAGTGGGGAGCCGGGTTAGACTTCATGTCATGTCAGATTCTGGATTTCTGCACTTCAGATTGGTATTTTAAAGTTACTTTGCCCTATCCGTGTTTTCATTTTTTCCGTCTCCTTTTTTTTTTTCAGACTTACATCGGCTCAGTGCTGGTGTCGGTCAACCCGTACAAAGACCTGGAGATCTACACCAAGAACCACATGGAGCGCTACCGCGGGGTCAACTTCTACGAGGTGTCCCCACACATGTAGGTGCACAGCTCAGCTCCCAGCTCAGCTCCTTACACTCACAGGCTGAAAAATATCCCCCGGCTTTTTTCTCCCCCCTCTGGAACGACACAACTGTGTTCCACACTCTGCTCATGAGCGCATGGGAATCTTCCCTCTGTGCGCCGCTCTCACAGAGGACCGTCACCACTACAGACCCACTGTTTGTAAGAGAAAGCCCCCCGCCTCCACCCAACCCAACCACCACCCGAGAGCTCTTTACTTCAGTACTCGAGAATGCGGCCAAATGTTTTTCTCTCCCTTCGAGTGGAAAGAGATGTACTCTGGCACAGTGAGGGAGGGTGTCTGGAGAGCAAATGTGAGGAGGGGAAGATAAGAAAAGTAAGCACGTGTTGGTACCGGGTGAAAGATGTCCCTCAGAGGGAGTTCCTCCGGCCTGAACGTGACCCCCCCCTCCAGTGTCGAACCCAAACAGAACACGCATGCATTAGGGATGCTGTTACAATCAGAGCTGCTCTGTATCTTTCAGCTGTCAGACGAGTGTCGGTGATGAACGACGCTGGAACTAAAACGAGACGCTTTGCTTCTTCGAGCCGCGTGATTTATCACGATAAGCCTGACCCCGCTCGCGCAACGCGAGAAACCATCATCCGTCACATCCCGAGCACATGTTTTTTTCCACATTCCAAGAGCAACATGATTTTTCATCTGCGGTGGTCGTGATGGATCATTTTTTCCTTTGGCTGTCTAACTGAAGCACGTTTTGCTTTGACCTTATTTAATTAGTTCGGTGTTTCTCTTCATTTGGGGTTTTAATGTCCGAAACCGTATAAATCTTCCCCGGTAGCTGCCTGGTTGGTTTTTCATCAAACGGGAAAGCCTCTGTGCGTGCGCTGTGTCCTTCTCACCACTCTACTGCTGCTCCCTCAGCTACGCGGTGGGAGACAACGCCTACCGCTCCATGAGGACAGAGAAGAAGGACCAGTGCATCCTGATCTCCGGAGAGAGCGGCGCCGGGAAGACGGAGGCCTCCAAGAAGATCCTGCAGTACTACGCCGTCACCTGTCCGGCCAGCGAGCAGGTGCAGACGGTCAAGGACCGCCTGCTGCAGTCCAACCCGGTCCTGGAGGTGAGGACCAGCTCCCCACCCCCTGCTCCAAATTCTGGGGGAAAAGTCTCTTTTCTGTAAATCTTTTCTGATCTGACAGTTTTGGTTAAGGCCCAGCAGAACAGCTTCAAACACTGTTCCGGACTAGGCTTGTCCCGATTTGATATTTGGATCGATATTTGCAAAAAAGATGTGTATCAGCCGGCATGAGAAAAATGCCGAACCAGATTCCCGATCCATTTTAAAAAAAAAGTCTGATCCCACACGAGCATTAGCATTTCCTAACCCACAGGTCTGTGTCCTAACCATTAAGTTGTTATCAGAGTTAATCCCTGTTCAACAGGAGACTGACAACCAAGTAAGTAGGCTAAATGACTTTAAACTTTAGTACATTTTCTGATAGGCTGGTATCAGATCAGAAGTGCAAAAAGCTGGATCGGGACACCCCTATTCAGGACTTTGTAAAAACGTCCACTTTTACACGGTGCCCTATATTCTGCATTTTTTTGTCTAAGACAAAGGCCCAAGCAACTCCTTCTCATTTGTTTTGCTGAATTCCCTCCCAGTTAAATCACACTGCTCATGCTTCTCTAATCTCTGTTCCTTAATGCACCTGGACGCTCCCCTCCTTAACAACTCTGCCTCCCACAGGCCTTTGGCAATGCCAAGACGTTGCGCAACGACAACTCCAGCCGCTTCGGAAAGTACATGGACATTCAGTTCGACTTCAAGGTGAGTCCTGTTTCTCCTGACAGCCACTTTAAGCAAACACCGTGCACCCAAACAGCAGGAGTCTCTCAGAAATCTACCGAACTTTTGTTCTCATATTTGTTGCTGCGCTCCAGTTTTAATATTTTTTTTCCATTTCCCAAACAAAAATCTCTGTGGAACCTGCATGTTTGATCTACCCCACATGACACCAGTACCCCAGCCTTACCCTGTCCTCCTCTTCCCGCCCCCCCCTCCATCCCTGGGCTCTGTCCCGTCTGCAGGGCGCCCCCGTGGGAGGCCACATCATCAACTACCTCCTGGAGAAGTCCCGGGTGGTCCACCAGAATCACGGGGAGAGGAACTTCCACATTTTCTACCAGCTGATCGACGGAGGGGAGGAGGACTTGCTGAGACGGCTCGGCCTGGAGAGGAACCCCCAGCAGTACCAGTACCTGGTCAAAGTAAGACTACGGAGCTTCCCTTTAGAGTTTCACAAGAAGACATGCGCTCAATTCAGCTGCGTCATTTCGGAGCTGCATTCGTGTGCAGACAGGCCTGCAGAGAAGCCTCAGCTCACGCGTTTTTACCTCTCCCCGTGCTTGTGATTAGGCTGCACACTCCGTTCAGGTGATTAGCGCCCGCTACGCCAGGCACTGGAGATGACAAAGACTTTAAACTGACAGGACCCCCCCGCCAGCTGTTTCAGCTCTGAGCTGGGAAGCGTACAGGGGCCGCCGACCCGCCTCTGCCAGGACAGACGCAGTTCCAAAACCACCCACTTCCACTTGTGGGTTACCACCGCAGTAATTTTATCTAGTTTAGAGAAATTGCTTCTTCTTCTGCGTTGCGGTAATCCCCAGCATATGCTGCCACCCTCTGGTGACAGGAAGCACGTCAGAGCAGTCCAGATGTGACTTCATTTCTGCCACTTCTCACATTCACATCAAATTTGATTTGAAAGGGAAACCAGGCCAAAGCAGTGTGTGTGTGTGTGTGTCTCCATGCTCGTGCTCTCAGCGCAGCTACACTATATTGCCAAAAGTATTTGCTCACCCATCCAAATTATCGGAATCAGGTGTTCCAATCACTTCCATGGCCACAGGTGTATAAATTCAAGCACCTATGCATGCAGACTGTTTTTACAAACATTTGTGAAAGAATGGGTCGCTCTCAGGAGCTCAGTGAATTCCAGCGTGGAACTGTGATAGGATGCCACCTGTGCAACAAATCCAGTCGTGAAATTTCCTCGCTCCTAAATATTCCACAGTCAACTGTCAGCTGTATTATAAGAAAATGGAAGTGTTTGGGAACGACAGCAACTCAGCCACGAAGTGGTAGGCCACGTAAACTGACGGAGCGGGGTCAGCGGATGCTGACGCGCATAGTGCGAAGAGGTCGCCAACTTTCTGCAGAGTCAATCACTACAGACCTCCAAACTTCATGTGGCCTTCAGATTAGCTCAAGAACAGTGCGCAGAGAGCTTCATGGAATGGGTTTCCATGGTCGAGCAGCTGCATCCAAGCCATACATCACCAAGTGCAATGCAAAGCGTCGGATGCGGTGGTGTAAAGCACGCCGCCACTGGACTCTAGAGCAGTGGAGACGCGTTCTCTGGAGTGACGAATCGCGCTTCTCCATCTGGCAATCTGATGGACGGGTCTGGGTTTGGCGGTTGCCAGGAGAACGGTACTTGTCTGACTGCATTGTGCCAAGTGTAAAGTTTGGTGGAGGGGGGATTATGGTGTGGGGTTGTTTTTCAGGAGCTGGGCTTGGCCCCTTAGTTCCAGTGAAAGGAACTCTGAATGCTTCAGCATACCAAGACATTTTGGACAATTCCATGCTCCCAACTTTGTGGGAACAGTTTGGAGCTGGCCCCTTCCTCTTCCAACATGACTGTGCACCAGTGCACAAAGCAAGGTCCATAAAGACATGGATGACAGAGTCTGGTGTGGATGAACTTGACTGGCCTGCACAGAGTCCTGACCTCAACCCGATAGAACACCTTTGGGATGAATTAGAGCGGAGACTGAGAGCCAGGCCTTCTCGTCCAACATCAGTGTGCGACCTCACAAATGCGCTTCTGGAAGAATGGTCAAAAATTCCCATAAACACACTCCTAAACCTTGTGGACAGCCTTCCCAGAAGAGTTGAAGCTGTTCTAGCTGCAAAGGGTGGACCGACGTCATATTGAACCCTATGGATTAGGAACGGGATGTCACTTAAGCTCATATGTGAGTCAAGGCAGGTGAGCAAATACTTTTGGCAATATAGTGTACATGTCAGAAGTCTCTTTACGGCCTCTTGCTGAATCAAAGAAAGATGCACGAACTCGTCTAAATGGGTGTTTACATGACACATAAGTGGGTGTTTACCTGTAACCAGCAATCGCCGGCTTTGTAGGCTTTGCCTGACATGTTCCCAGCATTACGACAGCCTAAGCGAACAACATGGAAAATAATTATCCCCTCCAAACGCTTGACTTTGTGTCAGAGGGCTTCTGTAATGTGTGTGTGTGTGTTTGTGTGTGTTTTGTCCACAGGGTAACTGTCCTAAAGTGAGCTCCATCAACGACCGCAGTGATTGGAAGGTGGTGAGGAAAGCTCTGACTGTGATTGGCTTCAACGAGGACGAGGTGGAGGTGAGAACCGAGTACACCACACTGACATGTTTGCTTTGTCAGCCCGGGGTTGGGTGTCTTGTGGGTCAGGGGGGGTGGGTGTGTGTGTGTGTGTGTGGGAACAGCAGCAGCTGTCTCTGTTTCCATAGAGGAGATGTGTCCAGAGGAAACTCTGGTTAGCATTTCTCCTTTCGACCGCTGCCTGGAAACAGATGTACGCAGAGAATCCAGATGTGGCTCGGCGATAAGCTGGCAGAAAGGGTAGGAGCGGGACTCAGACACAGCTTTCCCCACCGACACCGGAGCCTCTGTGGGCCTCGGGGGCTGTTTCCGTGTCCCAGCGGATGTTTGGGAGACAGAGCTGTGTATGTAGCTGTTATTAAATCGTTAGAAGTCACTTGTGCTCAGCATGGGAGTCCTCCCACACGCTCATGAGTCCGGGCTTGCTTCCAAAGCTCCCTTAGATCTCACAGGCCGAACAACAGGTGTGCACAGCTCATGCGTGGTAGTCCTGTAGTCCTGCCCTTTTCCTTATCTTATCCTAATTTTAATCGAAGCCCGGCTTATCAGTTCGAGGTGCTCATAAAGATTGCTCCAGCTTTGAGTTCAGATCTCACTTTACTCCTTCACCTTTGTTCTGCTCTCCGGGTTTTTCACTCCCTCCTTCCCCTGTGCCCCGTGTGTGTAGGAGCTGCTGAACATAATCGCCAGCGTCCTCCACCTGGGCAACGTGCAGTACGGCGGGGAGGATGGCAGCGCCTGCATCACCTCGGACACGCAGATAAAGTACCTGTCCAGGGTAAGACTCTCCAACGAGCAGCCTCATAAACAGTTCCACAAAAGAGGGAAGGAGCACGCAGCTGGAGTCTGTGTTTGTGGCACAGCGACACACAGAACCAAGCCTCAGGGGCACCCAGAGCCCGAGTGGAACGCTAGGGAAAATAAGCAAACTGCAACGGGCAGAAGCCCACTCTTGCTTCCTGTCCCCGATCTGAAGTTTCACCCTTCCCAGCAGTCATGTTTTCCAGTGCTCATTTGAACCCGTTCAAACTTGACCTTCTCTCCAGCTATTAGCATAGAAAAGTGGATGTTGTTCCAGGATATTCCTGAGTAATGAGATCAGTTTCATTTCCTGTCCTCCTCCTCCCAGTTCAAACTAGTTATGCTTATGAAGTGTGTCAGCTGGTAAAACATCCCTGAGACAGAAAGAGGAGTACATCCAAACTGCTATCAGTGGTGAATAGACTTATAATAGGACTTATGTCCTTATAAAGCACGTTTGTAGTCTAAGTGACCACTTACAGTACACCACATTCAGCACCTTCACACACACTCTCACACACCAGTAGATACCACCTTCTGAGGCTTCACCTGTTCAAAACGGCCCACCTAAGCATGTGGTGTAACCATGACACCCCCGACCCTGTACTGGTGCATCTGTCTCTGGAGGGGCCTGCTGCTCATTTAGCTCTTTTTCAGTTGTTAGGAGTGAACGGGGCGGTGCTGACCGAGGCTCTCACACACAAAAAGATCATCGCCAAAGGAGAGGAGGTAAGTTTGGATACATTCTGTCATTGTGTGATAAGCTTTCCCGTCTGTGTAACGTCTGGCCTGCTCCAGGGTAAAAAAACACGGTCACTTTTAGCCGTTATTTTCTCTTTGGCTTTATCCTCTTGGCCCTCATTGCCTTCTGTGTGTGTGTGTGCGTGCGCGCGCGTGTGTGTGTTTGATGTGTGTGTGCTTGTGTTTTCTCAGCTGATGAGCCCACTGAACCTGGAGCAGGCTTCCTCTGCTCGGGATGCTTTGTCCAAGGCGGTTTACGGCCGTACCTTCACCTGGCTGGTCAACAAGATCAACGCCTCTCTCACATACACGGTACACACACACGCAAACACACACCCAGCGCCCCCGGTAGGCGCTCTGCGGGGGCAGGACTCACTCCCCTAACCTTAACAATGACAGCTGAGTGCCAAAACCGAAAGCGTAAAAGCCCGTTCACGTCCTCAGAAATGGTTTGGTACACATGGACTCTGCTCTTCCGTTGACCCCATAACTGTTGTTTCCTAATGAGGATTCCTAAAGAACCACATTCTATATTTAAATCAAAGATTCAACTACACTAAAGATGTGACTGCAGAGCATGTCACCACAGCGCCACCTTGTGGGCGCCACTCAGATTGCATATTACATGAATGTCCTAATTATTAATTACAAATCAGATCAATGAGATGCTCTGTCTTTAATAAAGCTGCTCAGGGTTTTTCGGTGAACCCGCATGGAACTTAAACTGAACCACAACACCCTCTTTTCCTTTATGTGATGCTCTGCCTCATACGTGGTTTTGCTCTGCCTTCTCCAACAGGACGACTCTCACAAGAATTACTCCGTCATTGGCTTATTGGACATCTACGGCTTTGAAGTCTTCCAGCATAACAGGTGCCCTTCGTTGCTCGAGCATGTCGTCATTATTTTTTTTAAAGCTATTTTTAGCCCCACCGTTAATTCCTGTCAGTACAGTGTGATGGCAGAAACCGGGCCTGATTTCTTGAATTCCGTTGCAGCTTCGAGCAGTTCTGCATCAACTACTGCAACGAGAAGCTGCAGCAGCTCTTCATCGAGCTCACCCTCAAGTCGGAGCAGGAGGAGTACGAGGCCGAGGGCATCACGGTCAGCCTTTTACTTTTTTTACTTCGGCTCTTCTGCGTGCTCGACAGATCCTCCCATTTAGTTTCACCCTCTGCTGCTGTTTAGGGTTTGGTCCTTCCAAAAAGATCCAAAGCACAATTATTTACTGAGCCTGCTCCGAGGTTTTTCTTTGTTCGTCCCTTTAGGAAAATGCTGCTTCATTAGAAATCGATTTATTCATTCTTGGATTAAAGTTTTTACCTTATAAGGGCAGCCCAGGTTGTGATAGAAAACTGAAGGTCTGGTTATCTCCCTTTGTGCGCTCTCCGTTTGTCCTGGTTGTATTAATGTTTTTTTTTTTTGTTTTGCTGGAACAAAGGGCTCCCTTGTTTTCTGTCTAATAGAAATGCATGCGTTCAGTGAGCAAACAGGTTGTGGGAGAAACTCAAAGAGTCCATTATTGAAAGACATGAGGGCCGTGGGTCGCTCTCTCTGTCGTCTCTGTGGAAATTCTGAGCGCGTCCGGCCTGTGGAGCTGGGTGCATGTGTGCGTGCGCGTCCCAGAGGGTGAAGGGTGTGTCCGCCGGCAGGGAATTCCTTACATTCTGTGGATGGTTGGATGCGAACTGCTGGTTGGCTTCAGCTGCCTTCAGCCCGTTTGTGTGGCCCAGCTGTGTCATCAGGTTCCCTATAGCAGCCCGTCTGATACTGCAAGCAACTAAAGTGGCGTTTGTGTCTTTTCAGTGGGAGCCAGTCCAGTACTTCAACAACAAGATCATCTGCGACCTGGTGGAGGAGAAGTTCAAAGGCATTATTTCCATCCTGGTGAGGAGCCGCGATGTGACGTCAGAGCCAGCCTCCTCTCCTCCGAGTGTCCCCCTCTAAGACCGTTTCTCTCCCTCCTCCTGAACACAGGACGAGGAGTGTCTGAGGCCCGGAGACGCCAGTGACCTCACCTTCTTGGAGAAGCTGGAGGACACTGTGGGAGGACACGCACATTTTGTCACGTTAGTTTCCCCAGTTCCATCACAGGGTTTAAACTAAAGCTCTTTACTTATATCCAGAGTTTGAGCCCAATGTGTTGACTCATGTATGTATGTGTGTGTGTTTGTCTCCACCTGCAGTCACAAGCTGGCTGATGCAAAGACCAGGAAGGTAATGGGCCGGGAGGAATTCCGCCTGCTGCACTACGCTGGAGAGGTCAACTACAATGTGAACGGTGTGTGTGAACGGCTGCTCAGGACCCTGTGACACACTCCTCAAAACTCTTATCACTGCATCCATCCATTGTGTATACTGGGGGGCTCCAGCCTATCTCAGCTGTCACTGACCATATACACTCACTTCAAAGGGCGATGTAGAGTCACCAATAGGCAAACATGTATCTTTTTGGACTCTGGGAGAAAGCCTGAGTACCCCAGAGGGAACCGTCTAACTCCACATAGAAAGGGCGCCAGCAGGGATTCAAACCCCCACACCACAGGGCAGCCCCATGTGACATGATCATACCTGCTGTCATCTCCAGCTGTCCTCATTTCATGTCACATTTAACAACATCCGTCCATACTATAAAATATAGATCTGTCCGACTATAAAACATAGATCTGCCCATAGTATAAAACATAGATCTGTCCTACTATAAAAAAACATATATCTGTCCAAACTATAAAACATAGATCTGTCCATACTACATAACATAGATCTGTCCTACTATAAAATATAGATTTGTCCGACTATAAAACATAGATCTGCCCATAGTATAAAACATAGATCTGTCCTACTATAAAAAACATATATCTGTCCAAACTATAAAACATAGATCTGTCCATACTACATAACATAGATCTGTCCATAGTATATAACATAGATCTGTCCCATAATAGACAGCTGATACTGTGGACTGCTGTTGTTTTATCATGTTAGAAAATAAAATGTGTTCTCTGACTCAGGATTTTTGGACAAAAACAACGACCTACTCTTCAGAAACCTGAAAGAGGTGAGACAGAGTTTGGAATTGAAATGCTGTCCTGTGTTGTTTTGTTTTGTGTTGTGTTGTGCTTTGCTGTGGGGGCTGAGAATGTGCTGTGTGCGCACCTGCAGGTCATGTGTATGTCGGAGAACAAGATCTTGACGCAGTGCTTCGACAGGGAGGAGCTGAGTGACAAGAAGCGACCCGAGACGGTGAGACCCCCCCCCCTTACACGTGTGTCTCCCCTCAAGTTCCGAGGCCGTCCCTGTTGCTGTCCGCTCTCAGAAATCCATCCACAGGGTCCGGCTCACTTTCCCACACGCACAACACACAGCGGTGTGTCCCCCCCTCCCCGGCGTTGAGTGGGCGGTCTGGCGGGGATTCTCTGCGGCTGCCCACTCTCTGAGGAATGCCCCGTGCACAGCGCTCTCCCAGACACACACACACAGAAACACACACACACCGAAGCAGGGTCCAGTCACAGGCTGGCGAGCTCGGAGTCCCAGTCCCCCTCCACACTGGGTCCAGTGTCCAGCGGCGTCTGACACTGCCCCGCTGACGTAGCTCCCCTTAGGTCATCGCCTCTGCCCGCCCGGCCGGGCACTGCCTCCTCAGCTCTCCGTCTCCGCTCTCCGCAAAACCGACCGACTCCGTCCTGCCCTCCTGACCAGCTCCCCTTTCGCCGTCCGTGTGTTTTCTGTCTGCCTCCACCGTAGGCAGCCACCCAGTTCAAGGCCAGCCTGGCGAAACTCATGGAGATCCTCATGTCCAAGGAGCCGTCCTACGTCCGCTGCATCAAGCCCAATGACTCCAAGCAAGCGGGTAAGGAAGCGCCTCCTCTGATTTAGCATCAAAATGTGTTTTTCCTGGGCTGGAGTCGACAGAAGATGAGTGTGATGATGAATACAGACACTGGTGGGAATTCTAAAGTTAAACTATTGATTCATTGTTCATGTTGTACCTCTAAAACCCTCCATGAAATTAGTTTGAGTTTACAGATGATATTTATTGTCAGACTTATAACAACAGAATTCTATAGTGTTCATTTTTCAAAGAAAAATTACAGAGAAAATTATTCTGCTTTCCTTAATTAAATACTTAAGCTATTTAACCCCATGTAGAGGCTTTTTTAAAAGAGATTCTTGGCAGCTTGATGTGAAGCAGAAGAATAGATTCAACTGCTTTAATGAGCTTTCCTTCGTTCCCATCCCATTTCTGTTCTTTTGCTCATCGCAGCCCAAACAGTCTGTTTTCTGCTGCATCAGGGGCCGCAGTGTAGCCCTCCATGTGGTCGTCAGTATATCGGACCGGCCTTTGTTTCCCTCCACATTCGGCCTTTTGTTGCGCTCACACTGTTTCTCTGTCTTGGGTCACTCCTACTGCCGCTGCTTAGCATTTACTGGCTCACTGGTTCATTTTTCCCCAACAGACGTCCCTTTTTCTGAGTGTGATTTCAACATGAAACCCCCCCCCTCCCATATCCTCCTCCCCTCTGCTCTGCCCAGGTCGGTTTGACGAGGTGCTGATCCGTCACCAGGTCAAGTATCTGGGTCTGATGGAGAACCTGAGGGTGAGGAGGGCCGGCTTTGCTTACAGACGGCGCTACGAGGTCTTCCTACAGAGGTGATATGACACGCAAAACAAAACAAAAAAAATCTCTCATCTTTGAAGGCGAGGATGAAGGATAATTCTTTTTTTTTGCTTTAAATGAAATAAGCTGTTAGGTGCTGGTGCTATCTGGTCTTTGGAACCTTAAAGCTTTGTTTCTAAAAAAAAAGACAAATTATTGACTTGCATCCGTGCACGTTTGGCCCGTGCAGGTACAAGTCGCTGTGTCCGGACACGTGGCCCAACTGGCAGGGGAAGCTGGTGGACGGAGTGTCCACCCTGGTCAAACACCTGGGATACAAGCCCGAAGAGTACAAACTGGGCAGGTACGGAGGTCTCAGACGAGGGGGGGCACTCCCTCGTTTCTCTTTACCCCTCTCGGGTTGGGACACGTTTGTCTTTTTTGTGTCGTCCAGGTCCAAAATCTTCATCCGTTTCCCGAAGACCTTGTTTTCCACCGAGGATGCGTTGGAAACCCGGAAACACGGGCTGGGTAAGACTCCGCTTAGATGCCGGCGATTCTCGTCGTTTTTTTCGGCTCACCTGTCGCCCCCCCTCCCCAGCCACCAAGCTGCAGTCTGGATGGAAAGGCTACACCCAGAAGACCAAGTATCGGAAGCTCCGAGCCTCAGGTGAGGACTCCGCCCTCTCTCCGGGCCTGGCCCACGACGGGCCGCGTGGAGCAGAGTGCAACAGCCGTTTCTCTCTCTGTGTCTGGTGCAGCGATTGTGGTCCAGGCGTGGTGGAGGGGCATCCTGGCCAAGAGGAGGGCCCAGCGCAGGCGGCAGGCTGCCGGCACCATCCGCAGGTAGGGGCCGGACCCCCCAGGACACAGAAACACAAGTTAATGACAAAAACTAGGGACATGTACATGGAAAGAGAGAGGAGGGAGAACAGGTGCATGATGGGAGCCCCCCCCCCCAGCAGTCTGGGCCTATAGAGGGAGGAGAGGTGCATCATGGGAGCCCACCCAGCAGTCTGGACCTATAGAGGGAGGAGAGATGCATGATGGGAGCCCCCCAGAGGCACGAGAGGTGCATGATGGGAGTCCCCCCATCAATCTGGGCCTATAGAGGGAGGAGAGATGCATCATGGGAGCCCCCCAGAGGGAGGAGAAGTGCATGATGGGAGCCCCCCAGAGGGAGGAGAGGTGCATGATGGGAGCCCCCCAGAGGGAGGAGAGGTGCATGCTGGGACCCCCCCAGCAGGCCCACAGCAGCAGGACTACGGGGGGCCGGTTAGTGGTGTGAACCCTCTTAAAGCCCGTGCTGTTCCCGTCCTCAGGTTCATCAAAGGCTTCATCTACCGCCACAAGGAGCGCTGTCCAGAGAACGAGTACTTCCTGGATTACGTGCGGTACTCCTTCCTCATGAAGCTGCGCAGGAACCTGCCCAAAAACGTCCTGGACAAGAGTTGGCCGACCCCCCCGGCCGCTCTCGCTGAGGTGGGAGGGGCTTCATATGCTAGTGGGCTGTTGTTTTTATCAAACCTGATGATTTCAGTTTGACTTTACTTAAATCAAAGCACTGAGCAGCAGTAAAGACTTCTTCCCAGAGGTGCTGGGTCACCACTGGGGATGTCCCGATCCAGCTTTTTGCACTTCCGATACCGATCCCAGCCTATCAGAGCATGAACTAAAGTTTAAAGTTATGCCTACTTACTTAGTTGTCAGACTCATGTTGAAAAGGGATTTACTCTGATAACAACTAGCCAGCTGAATTAGGTGAGTTTGAATAATACACAATGGTTCGTGAAGAGACACTGACCTCTTTATTCAGGGGTAAACACAAAATAGACAAAACTATAAATAACAAATGGAAATAGCATCAGTGAACAGTAAAAAAGGCAAATAATATTGTAAACTGTATTAAAAAGGCACATCAACAGTCTGAATAGAAAATAGTCTATTAACTCAGCATCAATAATGGATTATTTTAATTGGTGTGCTGGAAAACACGACTCAAACACATATCGGGCTTTTACAAAAAGGGTCGGGAGTCTGGATCGGTAGTTTCTAATGCCGGCCGATGCACATTTTTTTGTGAATATCGGCGGCCGATCCGATCCAAATATCGGATCAAGCCTACTCACCTTTGGGTCACCACTGGGTCACCACCGTGTTATCTCTGTGTGCTCTCAGGCGTCGGACAATCTGCGGAAGATGTGCATGCAGAACATGGTGTGGAGCTACTGCAAGAAGATCAGCCCCGAGTGGAAACACCAGGTGAGAACCCCCCCCACCCCCTCCTCCTACCGTTTTATTGGACGACTGCCCGCTGTGTCCGTGCCGTTTTGACCTCACCGCCGTCCGTCTGCTTTGAAAAGATGGAGCAGAAGATGATCGCCAGCGAGATCTTCAAAGACAAGAAGGACAACTACCCTCAGAGCGTGCCCAAACTGTTTGTGAGCACGCGGCTCAGTAAGGCTCCCGTCCGCTGCCCCCCCCCGCCGCCGCCGCCCCCCGTGGCCGTAACTGACCGGTGGCTTTTCCCCCCTCTGCGCAGATGGAGAGGACATCAACCCCAAGGCGCTGCAGGCTCTGGGCAGCGACAAGATGAAGGTGAGTGGAGCGGCAGGCCGCCGCCCGCGTCCAGCTGCCCGGCCGGTCGGGATGACCACCTGCGTGTCCTCTCTCTGACCTCAGTACGCAGTGCCGGTCACCAAGTACGACAGGAAAGGCTACAAGGCCCGGTCCCGGCAGCTGCTGCTGACCGCCAGCACCGCCATCATCGTGGAGGAGGGGAAGCTCAAGCAGCGCATCGACTACGGAGACCTGAAAGGTGCAGCCACAGATCCGGGTTTTTTTTCGGGGGGGGGGGTCAGACGTAGTGGATGTAGCGGCGGCCACTAAAGCCGCTGTTTTCCCTCCTCCTCAGGCATCTCCGCCAGCTCTCTGAGCGACGGCCTGTTTGTCCTGCACGTGCCCAGCGAGGACAACAAGCAGAAGGTGAGTCCGCCAAACGCCGGGGGGGTCGGGGGGCTGTGCGCCCGCTCACTCTGCCTCTGGTGCTCTTCCCCCCCCCCCCCAGGGTGACGTGGTCCTGCAGAGCGAGCACGTGATCGAGACGCTGACCAAGATCGCCATCTGCTCCGACAAGATCAACAGCATCAACATCAACCAGGGCAGGTGAGGACAAACCCGCCCCCCCTTTTTGGGCTGTCACTTGACTCTCACCCGGGGGGCCCCTGACTCTCGACCGGACGGTCCCTGACTCTATGCCGGACGGTCCCTGAC
>JABUIW010000035.1:870935-882872 GCA_013363375.1 Menidia beryllina | reverse complement strand
TCCCTGACTCTATGCCGGACGGTCCCTGACGTTCGGCCGGACGGTCCATGACCCTCGGCCGGACGGCCCCTGACTCTCGGCCTGGGGGTCCCTGACTCTATGCCGGACGGTCCCTGACTCTCGGTCGGGGGGGGTCCCTGACCCTCGGCCGGACGGTCCCTGACTCTCACCGTGCCGCTTGCCGTCTCGTCCCCGCAGCATAAAGTTTGCGGTCGGCCACGGGAAGGAGGGGACCATAGACTTCACGCCCGGGTCAGAGCTGCTGGTGGCCAAGGCTAAGAACGGACACCTGTCTGTGGTGAGTGGGCTTTTCCAAAACCGGGAACGTCTTTTTTCCTTAAACAGGATCCCCCATGTGCTGTTACAGAAGAAGCTGCTCTAATTTACAGACAGAGGGATGAACATACGCTCTCCTGTTGACCATTACAACAACGCGACCTGCCGTTTATAGCCTGTGCTGACCATTTGCTTTTACAACCATCCTGACTGACGGGAACCTGTTGCTCGGTGACCACACAGAAGGCTGCGTTCGGCTCACGGATAACCCCAAACCCCTGAAAATGAACTATTAGAACTACAGGCTAACCTGCCATAAACAGTTCAGGTGGTACCGTATCCAGCCTCTGCTGGTTTGCGATTGGTCCAGGAGAAGGACTGGACCAGAGGTTCTGATGGAGGTTTTTCTTTCCACGGTCGCCCAGTGCACACTCAGTTTGGTGCACTCCATTCCTATGAAACCTTTCAAAATGATCTGTTTAAGAGCCAATTTGGGAATTTGACTAGAATTGTATTGAACCTTTGAAGTTCCTGGAAACGTTAGCTTCCTGTCCATCTGAACTCTAACGCGCTGCTTTTCTTCCAGACGGCTCCCAGACTGAATTCCAGATGATGACCACACACACCAGGGCCCCCCCCGCCCTGCAGTCACATGACAGCCGGCCGCGCCCTGCCTAAGCCAATCACACACCAGCTGTCACCACGCCGGTGGCTCGTCTTTCAATTTAAAACAAACGCAAAAAAAATATGTATTTAAAAAAAAAAATCCAGCAAACTAATTGATATATTTATGTTTATATATAATATTTTTTGGGATTAATACTGTTGCTGTCTGAATATTCTGATTTTATATATGAAGCCAAAGAATAACAAATATTTGTGGTGTATTTTTCAAGCTTATTGTGATTTATGTTTTTTTTGGGGGGGGAACAAAAGAACAACGAGTTAGAATGAGAGTTAATGAGTTAATGAAGGTTGTTGGTTAAAGATGTTTTCTGCCGTTTCCTCAGCCCTCCAGTTGACCTGGTGTTCTGTCCGCCCCCTTTTCCTCACAGTGACCGCTACACCCGGAGCTTTAGCCGGACGTGTCAGTGACCCCCAAAAAACCCGAACAAAAAGTGTGTGAGACGTTTTTGTGGTTGCGGATCGACAAAAAAGGCGAAAAGAAAGAAGAGAAGGCCCCGTTTACCGCGACTCCAGGTGCTCGTGCCTCACCCCCACACCCTCTCTTTTCATTGGGGGGGGGGTTCGGTCACTTAGCCAAACGCTGACATAGCAGTTTCTTTTTCCTCAGCATGGAATCAAAAGCTTTTACAGTTGAAAACTTGCGATACTTGAGAATGTCTGACTTCAAATCTTCATAAAAGCCAAAAAAACAACGATTTAAAAAGAAAAAAAGCTTTATTGTACAGATTATATTCTTTCACAAGTCCATAATTTGACTTTGTGGAGAAAGCTTTCTTGCCAAAGCCGCAGCGGGTGACTAAAACCTAGAGCTCAGTAGCTCAGGGGCCCCTGTAGCTCATCTCTATCCAAAGGTAACAAAGGCTTTAAAAAAAAAAAACTACCTAAATAAATTCAAAGGCTTCATAAAGAAATGTGGACAGGTGTGTTTTCATGGTCTGGACTGATCCGCTTCCCCTTTTAGGCCGGTCATGCTTACTGCTTTTTTACTGTTTTCTGACCGGTAAAAGGGTTAGGGTTAGGGTTAGGGTTAGGGTTAGCTCCACAGCTAACTTCAGGTAAAAAAAGCCTGACAGCATCCCCAAAGTTTCTTTTATTTTTTATTTTCTCGGCTTGGCTCTGCGAAGACCCCAGCGACCGATTCTGATTCTGTGCTTTATGATTCACATACTTTGTTCGAACCCAGACGTTTATTTTACAGGGGAGATGTATATATATTTCTATATATATACATATATATATACAGTATATATATATATATACGGTTTTTGTTCTGTGTTAAAATTGAGCGATCCAAGTCAGGTGAGCCGTGACGATGTGACAGGAGGGGAGAAAGTGTTGACCGTTGTCCGGTGTGAGTTGTTCATGTGCCTTTTACTGGACGGGGGTCCGGGCGTGAAGGGAGGTTCTTGGTTTCCCCCCCTCGGGGCTGTAAACGAGCTTTTATTCATACCGAGTGCCGTTCGCTGACCGGCGGACACTCTCCTGTCGTCAGTACTGACCCCCCAAATGTATGATTCTGCCAACACACTAAGATTCTTGTAATTTGAAAATAAGATTAAAAAAAGGTTAATACATACTGACACGGGTGGCTGCTGGTTGTGTTACTTCGTTGTGTTTTTTTTTCGAGGGGGGGTTACCGGGATGTTTTCAGAGGACTCGAGAGGGCCTCTTTCAGAAATCTGACCATCTAAAAAGTAAGATCGATAGAACCGATCGGGCCACGTCAGCTGGGTAATACCTAATGTTAACCGTACATGAGGCTCTGCATATGTCAGGTATTTGAGTTTTAGGTTTTATATATCAGGACATCAAAAACAACATCTAGTCCCTACCGGGTGTAAAAATTAAGTTAGTCCACTTTGAGATGATCACCAACACACAACATATTACAACATACCAGTCAGAATCTATTGACCTATGATGACATACCCCCGAAGCCCAAACCACTATTCCACCCCCACCGTGCTGACAGCTTGTACGGCCTGTTTGTGTTGTGTTTGGTTAAAAAAACAACTAAAAAGACAAATTAAACAACTTAAAAAGGAATATGTCATTTCTTGGGTAAAAAACTTCTATGCTGTCCAGAATCACAGTTCTGCTGGCCTATGTGATCAGGACAGCAGGGGACTGTGTCAGAGCCCTAACCTGCCAGAAGTGAACATCTGGATCTGGATTCACCAAAGAAAAACAGGAAGCATAACATGGAAACCAAAGGAGAAATCCACAGATTCTTTTTTTTATTATTATTTTTATTTATTTAGGACAAAAGGGTTGACGTCCCTCTTTTGTCCAGCTGTCTGTCCTGCTGTCCCTCGTGTCTGTCCACCTCCCGTTTCTGCACCTTTACGCGCGTGAGGGCCGGACCCCGGGCGTGCTCTCCGAAGCTGCCACCAAGTGTCGCCCTCGCAGCGAGTCTCCACCAAGTTTGGGTGCTACTTTGTTTTCAGCTGGGCCACATGAAACGCCCCCACTCCCCCCCCAAGCCCCCCTATTTCCAGGAAGTACCATTTGGCACGGAGCAGCTAGTAAACAAGGCGTCACCGCGGGGGAGGATGGAGAACCGGCACAAAGCAGCGCGTTTGGGGGGGGGAAACTGGGGGCTGAATCCAGAGGAGGGGGGCACGTTCGGGCTGGGGGGGGGCTTTCACCCCCACGCGCACACAAAGATGGAATGATTCACACCGTGAAAATAGGTTCTTCACAGCAAAAACACCCCCAAAACCCAGACACCCTAACCCACCGGGGGCCCTGTACACCCCCTTGGGGCCATGCACCACCCATCAGGGGCCCTGTACTTCCCACTGGGGGCCATGTGCCACCCACCGGGGGCCCCAGGCCATCTTCTGCTTGATGGGACCTTGTCGCAGCCTAATAAATAAACCTCTGTCTTGTTAATTAATGAATTAATTAATTTTTTTGTGTGGGCAGTGGGGGGGCTCTTTCCTCTTCCAGCTACTTTGTCGGATGTCATCAGAATCCGTTCCGTCTGTGGCTAAACATTCCAGACAGGTTTGTTTTCCCCCTCTGCACATGTTTTAGCAAGAGGAAAACACACACACACACACAAGCACACACACCCACACATATACGTACGTAATATTGAGGCTCCCTGATTGGCCCCGGCTCGTCTCTAGCTCGTCCGCCGGCCAATGGGGAGGCGGCGGTGTTTGTGCGCCGACGCTATAAAGCCGTTATGAGCCCGGAGAGTTCCAAATAGAGAGAGAAGGAAGCAGGTACACCGACACACACACACCCCCCCCCAGAAGAGAGCTCTGGTTGTCGTTTGGAACCCGCAGAGCGACTCCGTCCAGACTCAGGTGAGATGGGATTGGGGGGGGACAGGGGGGGGACACAGACCATCAGCCTTAAGCTGAGGCTTCCTCTCTAGTGAGGAAGGAGGATGAGGAGGATAAGGAGGCTGAGGCATCAGCACGGTCCGGGACGGAACCCCCCCTCCATGTCCTCTGTTAGTTTGTCCGCAATGTGGAGGCTCCAGGGGGGGATATTTTGGGGGGGGTGTGGGGGGGTCTCCGAGCCTTCGGTTCCGCTCAGGGGGGAGGACAGTCTTTGTTCAAACTGCCCTGCATCCCGTTGTTGACACCGAACAGCTGAGCGCTTCTCCCGATGTGTCAAGCTACGGAAACGCAACCGGAAGCGAAGGCTACCTTTCAAAATAAGAGCACCGGCGAGATTTTGTTTTTTTCTGATAAAGGCAGAAAACAAAAAGGTGGTCTAGCCCTGCATGGCCAGCTTCTCCCCCCCCCCCCCCCCCCCCCCAGTCCCCCAGCACCACCATAACGCGTTAATCTGCGTCGGTTGGTGTTAATCCGGTTTACTGTGTTTGAGCTGGTCTGAACTCACACAGGAAGGCGGAGGTCTGACTCCGTTTAGCTTTACAGAGAAAGAGAGAGAGAGGGGTGGGGGGGCGGATGCGGGTGGGGGCGGATTGTGCGGGTGATTTCTGTCCAGTTCAGACCAGTTTCGAGGAAGCTGTTCGCACTTTGTTTAGTTGTTCTCAGCAGGGTGGGTGGAGAAAAAACACACGACGAACGACCGTGTCTGTTCGGAAAGGAACACACACACAAACACACACACGAACATTGTGTTCGAGCAGCGCGATGGGTGACAAAGCAGCACCCCGAACACACACACACACAGACACACAAACCCAGAAAAAGAACAGAACCATAAAAGGGAACTTTGTCTACCAAAGCCCGCAGATGCAGGTGTGATTGTGTAGCTGTTGTGTGTTTTTTTTTTTTCTTCTTCTGTTTTCACCTCAGTGGTGGAGGCTGCGGTGCGCTCGCGGGCTGCGCTGCTGCTGCGCGCGCGCGCCTGGCGCATCTCGAGACGCGCTGGTTCCAACTGGCTTCAGCTCGCGCTGCGCTCGCGCGTCGAAACGCAGAGCAGAGCATCTGTTTGTCGTTATGAAGTCAGTTAAAAAAAAACCCAACAACAACTCAATAATGAGTTTGAGTCAAAAACCTTAATCGAAAAAATGAGATCCCAGATTAGACTGTAGAATTTTTCGACGGCGGTTTCCCCCCCCCCCTTCCAGTAAACAAGTCTGCAGTCTGCTTCCATCCAGCTGGGGAGCAGCAACAGCCTCACGTGCAGCTGCTGCATCGGCCATGCCAGCAGCAGCCAATAAGAAGCAGCCCCTGTAGCCCACTCAGGCTTTTGGCTTTAATCTCTATCAGGAACAATCACCAACTGTGGATCTAAGTGTCCATCATAGTGTCCTATCTGATCTATCCTCACCTCATCCGTTTTTGTCTCTTTGTTTCTCAGGCCTCAGCCCCCCCCTCAGACCCCGTCCTTCCCTACGTCCGGCCCCCGCAGACATGGCCCCCTCCCTGGCCACGGCCTTCTCCCGCCGCTGGTGGATGGCGGTGACGGCGGTCATCGAGAACCTGCTGTTCTCCGCCGTGCTGCTCGGGTGGTCGTCCCTGCTCATCATGCTCAAGTCGGAGGGCTTCTACTCCTACCTCTGCCAGGGACCAGGTGGGTCTGCTTTGCCCCCCCAGTAAATCGGGAGTAACGTTTGGTCATTGGACACGTTACTTCATACACTTACACAAGCAAATGTCACTCCATGAGAACAGTTTTAGCCCCAGTAAAACAGACGACACTGTCACTTCACATGAATGAGAACAGATCCATTTATCCATCCATTATCGTTACCGCTTATTCCCTAATGGGGTTGTGTGGAGAACTGGAGCCTATCCCAGTGGTCAATGGGCCAGAGGCGGGGTACACCCTGGACAGTCCGCCAGTCCATCACAGGGCCCCACAGAGACACACAACCACCCACACTCACATTCACTCCTAAAGGCAATCTGGAATGTCCAATCAACCTAACATGCAGGTTTTTTGACTGTTGGAGGAAGCCGGAGAGAACCCACACAGACACAGGGAGAACATGCAAACTCCACCCAGAAAGGTTCTGGGTCCCCTGGGACTCAAACCCAGAACCTTCTTGCTAGGAGGCGACGGTGCTAACCACCACACCCCCTTATTTACAGTAATAATAATAATAATAATAATGTTTGTATTGTAGTAATAATAATGTTTTTTAGGAAATGTTCCTAATAAAAAAACATTTAGTAGAGGCAGAGTCTCAGAGGTAAAGATGGGTAGAGGTTTGAAAAATCTTTAAGAACCAAGTCTCCAAACTGCGGGAGGGATGGGGGGGACTTCGGGAATTTCAATGTTCCAGCATCTGCAAAACACAACATCCTCTAACGATGCAGAAAAATCGGGAGACATCTCTGTGAGCAGTGAAGCTCAGCTCTGCACGTCTGTGTGGCCTTCAGGCCCTCTGGCAGCTCTCTGCTAAAAACAGATCGTGTCCTGAAATGGCTCCTAACGCTCAGGAACACCTCCGGGAACAACCGAACACAGCTCGCAGTGTCATCTGCAGATCAAAAATCCATTTTTTTTGTTTACAAAATACAAAACAAATGTGTTGTTTTCTTGTAGAAAGCTACAGGTTCACCATACCCAACACATAAAACCCCGTTTTTTTGGACCTGAAATGTTTTATTTTATACAGACTAAAAACCAACAGGACGCCTTGTTCTTATCATTTAAAGTTAAAAACAGCAAATCAGAAAATCCCAAAGAAAGGAGGCTTTGTATTCAGTCCATCAAGATGTGGGTTAAAGCTCAGTCATGCACAGAAGAGTCCAGCTGTTAATATCATCCAGAAACTCCAATTTACCAAGTTTAAGTGTAGACAATTAAGTTTGAAATTGTTTTGTGGTCAGATAAATCAGACTCTGAAATTCTTTTTAGAATTTCTGGACACTAGTCCTTTGTGCTGTGATTTAGTAATCAATGCTTGGAATGTAGGTCAAGAAAACATTAACATTTTTTAAAAAAACATAGGTCATCTCCAACCATATTTTCTGGAGATCCCAAACCTTTAGTCACGGAGCCCCAGTTTGAAGACAAACACCTGTTGACGGGTTCCCAGAAGTAGAAGAAACTCAGAGAGGTGGTCACTGGAGACCATTTGTCCAGAAGCTCAAAGTTTTTTTTTTTTTTTTTTTCCAACTTTATTTTTGAACATTTTTTAAACCAATAATATACAGAGTACAAAGTATGAAGATGGCACATTTAGTAGCACAACTGTATGCAAACAACCCAAAACAATACCCAGCAACCCCCACCCTCCCCTTTACAAGCCTTCTTGACCAGACAGACAGGACACACAAACATTCACACACATACACACGCTCACTCTTTGGGGAGAAATAAACAAAAATAAACAATAAATAAAAATAATAAAATAGAAAATCAGAAGGAAAGAAAAAAAAATTAATTAAATAAAATAAATAAAATAATATATATACAAAATAAATAAATAAAACACCCTCTCTCCTATACAACCCCCAGTTCTTCAGAGTTATAATTAAGAGATTCTGTGTGTCGTAGAAAAGGGTCCCAGGTGGAATTGAATAATTTTACAGAACCTTTAAGTGAAAATCTGAGTTTCTCAAGCTTCAGGTTGTAGAGCACCTCCCGGATCCAGTGGATATGTGAAGGAGGATGGGCAAGTTTCAGAAGCTCAAAGTTGAGTTTTTTTTTGGAAACTGATGGTTGTTGAGTGGGATTGGGCTTTACTGGTCCATATATGAGATCGGCCTCTGCTTCTGTTGCTCTGAAACCCTTCGCTGACCATTGGTTCCTACCCTTTCTTTCCGTTTCACGACTCGACCAGACTGCTGGGTTCACTTAGGTTCTCATCTCCTCTTACAGATAAAATCATTAGCCGCGTTTGTGCGTGGTGAAAAAATAATATCAGCCTCAAAAGACAACAGAGGAGGCTTTTAGTAGACGGCCATCAGTGGACCCCGCTCATCCCACATGACCATGTCCACAGCTTTAAAGAAGCCGCTCATCAGGAGGAAAATGGCCTGAAAGGTGGCTGTCTTCTGATTGGGTACTGCCATGGGGTTTATGTAAGATCCTAAAGCTCCTGCTGCCTCAGTGTGCTGTCCTCCAGGTCAAGCTGTGTCCAGTATGGCTGGAATAATTCAGAAGATCTCCAGCAGGAGACTTTTAGGAGGGAGTTTTTTGTACAGGAGTATGTTGGAGGAGACAGTGTTTCGATCGGAGAAACTTAGAAACATGGAGATACAAAAGAAATGGCGATTCCCCCGTGTGTGTGTGTAAGTGTCTGTTGGTCCATTGCTGACTCAGGTCTGCTGTAGCCATTTGATTAGTCAGCTGTTTGGGGGGGGGGGGGGGGGGGCAGATGTTGCTGTCTCTGCTGTCAGCATTTTATGCTTCCATACACCTTAAAGACCAAAAGAAAAAAACACAAATGACCAAAAAATCATGTCATAATAACTGACTTTTATTTTCTTAAGAAAACGCAATTAAATGAATTCTTGACCTTTGACCTATTTAGTACTTTTGGGTGGGTGAGTCATTGTGTACATGGTGCATTAGAAAGGTTGCTGTCCTTTCCAGAGGACTGATTCTCAATCTTGTTGTTTCAATCATTTAGAGACATAAATATGTGACGTTGGTCTTATTTAAGATCAAATGTTTCACTTCTGGTAATAGTTTGCAGATTGTTGAGTCATTTGTTCTTAGGTTTGGACAAAAAGGATAAAATAAGCTTCCCATGTGGCCCATCCTGCAGACTTTTTGGGGGCTTATCATTATTTCCTGATTTATTTTGTTTATTTAATACGAATCAGCATCATTAATAGATGGAATCTGGTTTGGAAGTTGTTCAAAACTTAGGATCTATAGGTAATTTTTCGTCTACTTACATGGTTAGACACAAGTTTATGTGGCGCTTCAGGACTTGTTGGATGTGAAATCGTGGCTTCTTGTGTGAACTCGCTGCCATCCTCCACCTTCATATCCATTGTAAACGGCCTCTTCCTGTTTCTGTTTCGTTGAGAAATGCTGAATCTGCAAAAGCAGAAGTCACCGTGTGACCGAAAACTGCCTGTGAGAACTCCGAGTTCCCTCTTTCTTTAGGTATTTAGGTCTTCAGGTCTTTAGGCAGGTGTGTTTTTTTTTAAATGTCACAGCCAAGACGTGCTGTTTTGGACTAATTTAACTCCCCCACCCCCTCCACATGTGATCCTCCTGCTAACTGCTCCTTTTGCTCCTCCGCTGGCATTTTGACAAAAAAACAAAAAACCCCCTCCAGGTGAGCGAGGAGCTGTTTTCCAGCGACTCCTCTTTTGGGCCTGTATTTATCCGTTCTCCTGGCAGTTTGTCAGAGACAACAGCCTTAATGGAGCGTGGGGTACAGAAATAGACGCCACATGAACTCGGTGGACTGTGTTTACAGATCCGGCAGATGAAGGGAAACTGTTACGCAGGTCCCGCCGCCGCGCGCGGCCTCGGCTGCCACTATTTCTGGTGCCTGTTTACCCTGTATCGTGTTGAATGTTCTCCGGGTGGTTTTACTTTTCTAATCACGTATCCGTATCAGTATTTTGGCTTTTTAAGATAAGGTCAGCTCCCTTTTAATTCTACTTGTCAGCGACACATCTAAAAAGCAAGGTGGACGGTCCCTCCATGTTGGAAAAAGCGGCCAATCAGAAAGCAGTATGCTGCTCAAAGCACATGCTCACAGCGCTGATTTGAATCTGTCTTTTCGAGTGAACGAGCGCCTAAATAATGTTTCCTCCTTTCTTTTCCTGCGTTCAGAAAACAGCTCCAGTCTCAACATGACTAACGCGTCGGCCTCAGAGCTGGACAGCACGGAGGAGCGCCTGACCATGAACGACTGGCCCATCTGCAAAGACCAGGACGAGATGCTGAACCTGGCCTTCACCGTGGGCTCCTTCCTGCTCTCGGCCATAACTCTGCCCCTGGGCATCGTCATGGACAAGTACGGGCCGCGCAAGCTGCGGCTGCTGGGAAGGTGAGGTCAGGGGAGGGACATTTGACCTGAAACGCGTCATCAGAGGATTATGGTCCGATATGGGAAGAAAAAAACTACCTTTCATAATCGTGACTTTCTTGTTTCCAGCGCCTGCTTTGCCTTCTCGTGCCTCCTCATCGCCTACGGAGCCAACGATCCTAACAGTACGTACCATCATACACCCCTTTAACCCTATAATGCCAAATGTATCATATTTGATACATACGGTTTCTAAAGTCTTTTAGATCTGAGACTTTTTGCATCATTCAATGGTAAAAGCTTTGCTTTAACCCCTGTTGCACACATTCCGATATACCTGATGACAGCGAGTAGAAAACTACACGGAAATATATTTTTGACTTATTGCATGCTAATTTGATCAAAAATAATTTATGTTTTTTTGTATTCATATGTTGTCGAGGGGCCAAAGAAAGACTTCAGACAAAAAAAATCTAATATGATTCCCCCTAATTTTCGTGGATCAGGCTTCAAAGGGTTAAATGCTGCTTTATATACCACGTCTGATGTGTGGCTGTAGCCCATGAATCTGTAAATCCGGAGACGTTGACTCTTTTTAGCTGACTCATCTGGGCTTTCTCTTCGTCTTCCAGATCTGTCCATCCTGATCTTCTTCGCCCTGGCGATGAATGGGTTCGGAGGCATGTGCATGACGTTCACTTCTCTGACGGTGAGTCTTACGAAAAATGACGCTTTGGGCTCAAACGTCTTCCCTTTAGTGATGCCTGTGGAAGTAGTTACTGTAGAATGAATGGATTTCACCATTGATCTTCAATTCAGTTAGATTGAAAATACTTTAAAAATCCCTGAATATACAGTATATTGTTGCAGTAATATTATTATTAAAGATAAGCTGGTTAAGTTCTTACTTGACTACTTTTATCACTTTTTTTACAGTAAGAATGATTTTTTATGATAAAAAACAAATGCATTTGGTGCAAGAAGTAACTTTTTATAAATAGATTAAGTCGTAAATGAATACTAATGATAATAACAACCTGTAATTAAAGTAAGGGGCTCAGATGGGCATGGGACAAACAGACATTTAGCAAAGACGGATAAAACTAAAGGTGGTTGGGAGGAAGTGATGTGCACAGATGTGTGGGGTAGTGAGGGTTAGAGCTGATAAGCAAAACCAGAAGTTTGTTTGATGCATCACAGGAGACAACATGGGGAAGAAGAATCACAGAGATTCCTTAGAGAAAAATTGGGCTTAGGAGGTTTCTTATTCTGATTCTGCTCTGATTGAAAGCCCCACATACCTTCTATTCATCACTACTGATTCATCACTAGGACACGCACGTTTGTATTTACTGTGTGTGTATTGTTATCATTGCAAGTCTGAGTGTGTTGGATTGTTGGAGGAGCTCAGTGGGGTGTGTCTGTGTGTGGGAAGGGTGGGAGGTTTCTGTTTTTAGAAAGCGAACCGCCTTTGTGCTCCTTTATTACCACATAGATGGCATTTCTATCAAGAGTGTCACTAGCTGGCTGGACATTTTGTTTCTTTAAACACACACACACACACACACACACACACACACACACACACACACACA
>JABUIW010000035.1:819776-870925 GCA_013363375.1 Menidia beryllina | reverse complement strand
ACACACACACACACACACACACACACACACACACACACACACACACAGCAGAGACAAGCGGGCTGATAAGAAACAAACAGGAAGCTTCAACAGAAGTGTGTGTCTCTGTCTGTGTGTGTGTGTGTGTGTGTGTTTCCCCACCCACTTTGCTGTTTCCTATTCGAGATTGTCTGTTGAGACCCTGCGTTACACACATCTGAGCCCTTCCCTCCCCACCTCCGACGTTACGGCCAGGTGTGTGTTGGACTGCTCCGGTTTCGGCCGCCCTCCCGTTCTGGAAGCGGGCCAACACACACCTCGCTGTACGGTGCTGTGCGTTCCATTCCGCGTCAACGTGTGTTTCAGCCGTGGATGGCCTCTAACTGCCCTGACTGAGAGGTGGAGCTTCACAAATGTGGAGCTTCTATATGTCGGTCTGTGTGTGTGTGTGTGGGTGTTCACATGCGTAGGAACTTTCCATTTACATTCACTTCCTGTATTTTTTTAAACGTATAGAGCATTGAACAACATAAAGAACGGTTGTCAGAGGGATGGGTGGGTAGGGTGGAGCTACTGGTGTTGTGGGGACGCTTCCCTCCGGCTTTTTCCCTCCCAAAGGTTCCCAGAGAGGAGACAGCTATGACAGGAAGTGTTGTGACCTTTACGTCTCTGGGGCTGCATCACTGGGAAAAACTCTTTGAACTCGCAAACATGTTGCCGCCGCTTCCTGTGCTCATTTCCAACCGTGTTTTTCGATTTCTCGTCTCCACCGGACTTTCCTCTCACGGTTTAAAAGCAAACCCGGTGACTCAGCGTCGCTGGAAAACTGGGATTTAAAATGTGGAGTATTAGCATTAGATAAGAGGAAGACTGGAGGGGCGGATTTTTTGCCCCCCCCCCCCTTTTTTTTCCCCTCGCGTTCTGCACACATAAACAGCATCACGTTACAGACAAGCCCCTCTCTCTCTCGCTCTCCCTTATTGAGCATACTTAACAGAGCTCTACACATACACACACACATACACACACACGTGCCTATACGTTCCATACAGTGTATCCACACCCACAGGGCCACACCAGGCCCCTCCTTTTGACTTGTAGGTGGCACGTGTCGGAGCCTGCTCCGCTCATAGGGTTTGTTATTCCAGCCAGAAGCTCTGCATGCAGCCTGCCTTTTGCCCAGAAAGCTGTGTGTTTTTCTTAGTCCCCGGTGCTTTTTGCGTCTGACTGCGCGGAACATCGAAGAAGCCTGCAGCTGGATGTGCGATTACCTTTCTAATATCATACTACCAACATACAGAAATGTTGTAGGTGGTAATGAACAGACTTCCTACTCTGATGTGAGATGGAAAGGGAAATAGAGACTATATTTGTAGGGTTGAGGTGGAGAAAATCATTTTCATGTTCTGTTTACTAAGGGCAACCATCTAAAAATAGACGGAAAAAATGGAATGGATGCAGAGGGAAGATGAGTGTGAGCTGTACTGTTCTCATTTTTGAACTTGTGGATAATGTAAAGCCTTTGCGGGCGTAGAAGGGTGCCGCAGAGGATTTCTTTCTTTTAGAAAGCTAGAAATTATTCATTAAAAAGCGACTAAAACAGAAGCGATCTCATGAGAGAATAGAAAGCTGGCATCGGGGTGATGGAGGCACGCTGCCCGGCGTTCATCTGCCGGTGTTTGCTGAGCTTCCAGCCCACTCCACTGCTTTTTACGACGGAAGGAGTGCGCTCCTGCGCATCCAGACAGGAACCGGTCGGAGCCGGTTCTGAGTGGGGCAGGGATACGCGCGGCCCAAGTTTCCACTTACTGCAGCGAAAAAAAACCCTCCTTCCTCCTTTCGCTTCTGTGCTCTTTCCCCCCTCAGATGGATAAGTCCAATTTCCTCTCTCGCGACGGCGCCCGGCTCGAAAAAAGGCTCGGCGTGGTGTTTTTTTTTAACGCCCGCTCAGTGTGTTTGTCACGCCACGTTCTGCCCTTTCCACTTATGTTTTCGAATCCTCAGCACACAGTGACTCACAGAATACGGGTAGAAAAAAAAAAAGGGACCACATGGTTGTCAGAGCAGTGCAAACCGGTCCGGCGGTTGGGCCCGAGGCCCTTCTCAGGTCCCGAGACAAGGCGGGTCTCTGGGCTGTTTGTCCTGAAAACTTTGGGCTATCAATCAACCACAGTCTTCCCCCATTTCCCGGCGGACATATTGGTCAGGTGTTAGTGAAGACGAGGCGGGAACGGGCAGGTGAGGGCTGGTCGAGAACCACGTGAGCACGTGCCGTGCCTCGAAGGCGTTAGAGGCCCAGGTGGCACATTCCTGCCAAGATGGATGGTGTACCGTCAAAGCAAGCCCTCTGTTTTTGTGGGACTTAAACTGACAAACGGCTCATTTTAGCTGACAGTGCAGAACAGGTCACGCTGCCTCTCTCTCACTGAATAGTCTGGAGCGAGTACCCTGATGTTTTGTTGACTTATGACTTTGATTGTGCGTCAGGTAACTGAAATAAGTCTTGTGATCCCTCTAAACCCTCCCCCAAGATTGAGACACCTCAAACTAATGAAAACACACGTTATTTTATTTCCCATTTTTAGGTTGCTTCCATACTGTTACACAATTATCCGATATTTTCTCCTGCTTGGAAATAACAAGAACATTAAAACAGAAAGAAAGTCTAACATTTCTGAATGTACAATATCTGCCTGAAACTTAAAAGCTTGGCGGTTCCAGTCAGGGAATCAAATTGTAGATCCGGGTCAGACAACAATCTGAAAATACATCACTAGAAATCCCTTTCAAAAGAGTTTACTGTATTACTTTAGACTATGTGAAAGGAATTGAATGCTGAAACAGAAAGTGTGGCCTATTAAGTTGTTTAAAGAAAAAATTTTAAAAAACTTCCTACTTAACTATTGAAAAAATATTAAGAGAAAAAATTGTTATCCACCTGTTTCTATGCTCATGCATGAGAACTATGTGTTAGAGTTCAGCTTTTGCTCTGGAATTTTTCTGCTGCAGAAGATGCTTGTTTTTGTCTGATGGCTGGGTGGGACGCTGTGGTTTGGTCACACCATCCTCAGGGAGCAGCACGTCCATCAATCCATCCATTTTCGTAACCGCTTATTCCCTAATGGGGTCGCGGGGAGAACTGGAGCCCATCCCAGCGGTCAATGGGCCAGAGGCGGGGCACACAGAGACACACAAGGACCAACAACCATGCACGTTAACACTCACTCCTAAGGGCAATCATCTGGAATGTCCAATCAACCTAACATGCAGGTTTTTGGATGGTGGGAGGAAGCCGGAGAACCCGGAAAGAACCCACACAGACACAGGGAGGTCCTGGTTCCCCCGGGGACTCGAACGCAGAACCCTCTTGCTCACCATGCCGTGTGAGCAGCACACAAACATGCAGTGTCCTTCAGAAGGACAGTTTCATGGACAGGAAGCCTGTTAAACTTTGATTAAGGAGCTGATCCAGTGGGAATTGTTGGGCTTCTGTAAATAACTTCCTAGGGACTGACCTACTCTGGAGAGCGCTGTGAGATAACTGTTGTTGGGATGTGGCGCTATATAAATAAAATTGAATTGAAATTGAATTGAAATCCACACTAGCTCTTTTCCTTGGTACATTTTTACTGTCAGTTTTACTGTCACATGACCAACACGTACAGAGGAGCAGGAATAATGCTTCCCTCCCCTTCGCTTTTGGTTTAACAAACAACAGAATAACAATACAAAGTAGGACATCAAGGTGAAATTGAAAGCAAAAAAACGTGAGGTCACGAGCAGATGTCATTCTAATCTGATCTCAGCCTCAGTGTTTCAGTCTGAACTCCTCGGTGTGAAATCCTTCAGGTATTTGAGGAGTTCCAGTCGCTCCGCTGTCAGATTGTCTGTGCTTTACAGTTACAAACCGGTCTGTCCGGGTTATGGATTTTTTTGGCCCCGGCTGCTGTTATCTCCCATCAGGATGCTCACACACACACACACACACACACCTCGCACTGCTGAGCCATGAATCCACGTTTGTTCTCTCCGAGCAGCAGACCGGCCCAGAACGTCACATGTCCTGTGAAAAAGCTTTTAGTTTCAGCAGACTGTAGCCCAGAGAAAGTGTCAGTGTGGCGTCAGCTCAGTATTTTTGCTCCATCGAAAGATAAGCGTGTGCCTCCTTTGCTCTGATTGGCTCGGAGCGGTTCACCCTGGGACTGTGTTTTTTTTTTTCAACTATTTTGTTATTTTCTGTTTACATTTTTCTTTTATCTAGCCAAAGAATAAAGAAAAAAAAAGAATAAACTACAATTGCTCTCCACTTTTTGGGGATTCTGACACAGTTATGATTTCATGCTTCCCACAATCTCTTTAATGACCTCCATATCTTTTAAAAAAGGCCTGTTGTTACAAGTTTGAAGTTGAGGAAGTCATGGATCAGCAGTGGGAAACTCTGCTGACTCGGCATGCAGACCGAGCTGGTTTTGACTTGTTGTGACCCCCTAATCTGCCCCGATTAAGGCTCCGTTAGCGCCGAACGTGGAGTGCTGCTGCAGAGAAAGTGGAGAAATCTGGGGGGGTCATTACATTTTATGTCAGGGCAGTGGCACAGGGATTTTGTGGAGCTCACCTTTACCCTAATTTGTCCGGAACTGTGGCGTCTGTGTGGGGTTAGAGGGTTCAGGCAGCTGGCTAACAAGCCCCGCTCCTGCCGTTAGCATAACGGCTGGATGGATGGCGGATGGACGGATCACGACAGTGAGTGAGGGACCGGAGAGAATTTGCAGAGCAGCGTTGCTATTTACGACCCATAAAAATTCTGTTGGTGACCATTTCCTGCCCAGATAACCCGTCATTCGCATACCTTTTAAGCTGGCATGCATCACACAGATGCAGCTCGGTTTTTATAACACAAAAGGTTTAAAACAGGTTCTAGCTTTTGCCCAAAATCAACAGTTTTGTTAGTTTTCAATTAAATAAGATGATAAAGCTGAGTATTATGGGATCAGAGAAGCCCCAAAGTCAGTTTAAAAAATCCCCTCTGAAAATGGTACCAACTTTTACGAATCTAAATGTGAAATTTCAGGATAGCTCGTCTGTACGATGTGGCAAGCGGTTGTGACTGAATGTCTAGCGCAGTGTTTTTCAACCACTATGCCTTCGCACACTAGTGTGCCGCGAGTGATGGTCAGGTGTGCCGTAGAAAATCCTCCGATTTCACGTAATTGGTCTTAATTGGAATTAATTATCTGCAAATAATATGCCATTTTTGAGTGTCTGTGTTGTTCTAGTGACTGGTGGAGTAATCATGTAATAATTCCTTATGACTAGATTTTGTGTATAATTTTGCATATTGAAGTGGACATGTTAAGTGCAATTTGAAAGAAGAAATATAAAATATGATAAAAATACATTTTTGTGTTTATTTGATTCCTATTCAAGACACTTAAGATAAGAATAACTATAGTGTTACTATAGGCGGCTACAGATTTGTTTGAAATTTTTGGTTGGTGGTGTGCCTCGTAATTTTTTCAATGAAAAAAGTTACCTTGGTTCAAAAAAGGTTGAAAAACACTGGTCTAGCGGATCGTTTCACATTCAGCTCTGAGCTAACTGTGATGATAGAAGTCCCACCGTCAGACCTTCACTGATCAGCTCTGGTTGCCCCTCTCTTTAGCTCCCCAGCATGTTTGGAGACCTGAGGTCAACCTTCATCGCCCTGATGATCGGCTCCTACGCTTCATCCGCCGTCACTTTCCCCGGCATTAAGGTAACACCTGACCCCGATTCACCTAAATCTACTTTAACCCTAAATACGTTGGAGACCCTCCGACTGGAAAATGGATCATTCATCCTGTATTTTTTTTCTCTATCAGGTGATCTATGACCTGGGAGCCACCTTCATCTCCATCCTGCTGGTCTGGGCTGGCTGTGCCTGCCTCGTCTTCCTCAACTGCTTCATCAACTGGCCACTGGAGCCCTTCCCGGGCCCGGAGGACATGGATTTCACGTAAGAAGGGGGGGGACACGCTTCCTCTAAGACGGGGAAATTCCTGTCCGCACACGTGCATATGTTCAAGTTCTTCTGATGTTGTTGGCTAACTTGGGGCTATATGCGTGTGACGCGTTCCATCTGAGTCCAGACCACTTGCATTTTCCTCAGAGATCACATGCTTATGTATTAAAATCTCTGAGTGAAAGAACTGAGGCCACTGAGCCCTAAAGGGGAAACGCCATAAAACCAGATGATCTGCCAGCTTTGCTCTCAATCACCTGAGTCTTTTCCTACATCCTGTGTGAATATGTGTGTGTGTGTGTGTGTGTGTGCTGGGTTCTGCTCCTGTTTACTCCTGTAGAGAGGCAGTGGTCTGGATGAATGCCGTTTTTTCTTATACACGCACCCTCACAACTGCTCTTCACCTTCCTCTTCGTTCTTCTTGGTCTCTCAGAGTGAAGATCAAGTTCAGCTGGCTGGGCTTCGACCACAAGATCACCGGGAAGCAGTTCTACCGGCAGGTGACCACGGTGGGGCGCCGCCTGAGCGTGGGACACTCCATGAAGCACGCGCAGCAGCCTCCCAAAGATCTGGCCACGCAGGAGGCCAACAAGCTGTGCCTCTCCACCGTGGACCTGGAGGTGAAAAGCAGGGGCCAGGAGGAGAGTAAGTCCCACCGGGAACGCCTAAGGCTGAACTTACTGTTTGTCCAATGACTGCCGTGAGATAAATCCCACCCCAAAAGTTGAGCTGGCATCCGGCATAGAAGGTTGGGCTCTCTTTACAGGCTCTCTTCTCTCCGCAATAAGTCGAGATTAGATGCTCTTTGCACTTAAAAGACTCGATAGCTCCACTGTTTCTTATGCCCATACGTTTTCATTTGAGTGCCCCGAAAAGACGAGCTGTTCGTTGGGTTGTGGTTAAAATGCTCTGTGTCCGATTGGCCAGAAAGCTGTGCTGCTGCTAGTGTGGGGTATTCCACACCACCAGTCCACCCACAGATTTTATGGGGCCACCGGAGTCAGAAAGCCCCTTTTTAAAGCAGTTCCATCGTCGACAGGTGTGAAGATCAATTAGTCCTCTGGTGATTTTTTGAATTTTCCATCTTGAGGTTAGCTTGTTGTTCTTTCCTGCTGAAGTGAGAAGATTTTTCTGAGAATCAGATATCCTAAAACAGTGGCAGAGAACCTTCAGTTCGGTCAATAACTACAGTAATGAAGGATTCAGATCCACTGCTCTGTTCTAACCCCGAAATAGCCCTTTACCTCTGGCCCACATTCATGCACAGGCCTCCCCTCTAACCTTTACACTTCCGGCCCTCTGCAGGCCTTCCTGCCTCTCAGATCTCTGGTCACTGTCAGTCACCCCTAGCAGTTGGCCCCTTTCGGCTTTTCTGGTACTGAACGCATCGTGAGATGGATCTGGAATGTGTTCCTGGAAAGCTGCTCAGCTTGAAATTGATGTTGGGGGTTAGAGAATCAGTCGGTCCAAGTATGTGTGTGAACATAGTGTGTTTAACGAGGCCCAGAGTGCGTCTTCGCAAAGCTTTTTTTCGCTGAGTCAGTGGAATCTGGTTCAGCTTTAGTGTCTGTTTACCATCTGCGTTGTCTTCCGAGGTCTGCATGTCGTCATTTGAACTTTTGCTTTACGTAAAAAACACACAATTCAAATAGCTGCACAAACACGTCAGTGGTCACAGTGTATCACTTTGGTATGTAAACACCACCGGTTACCAGCACTGAAGGCTGAAAGGATTTTCGTTTCCTTTTCTTTGCCTCCGCTGAAGCGGTTTCGTGTGTAATTGCCGGGATCCAGCAGTGCGTGACTTAAAGTGCTTTTAAACCGTTCCAGTGCAATGTGACCCAACAGCTCATATAATTAAGTCGGTGATACCTGTTGGTCAAGGCAATAAAGTCATCTGCTCCATCTGTGCAGCAGCCCTTTGTTGACCCATCTGCTACTCCAGCGTATGGACAGATGTGTCCCTTTTCCCTTTTTACTCATCGCGCTCATTAATGATCAACTTTTCCTAGAAACTTGCCTTTCTTTACACACACACACACACCCCACCCGCTGTGGTTCTAGTTCACATTAACACATGTTAGCCCAACATTCAGCAGCCTTTGGGGACATTTAGATGGAGATGGCGAAACTGCAGCACGCCGCTGTAGTTCGCAAACACCGAAGGCAGTTTAGATGATGAAACCGGGAAGAGTTCAGACGTGTTCGGACACGGGCCTCCATGTAAAGCAGTTCAGGCACAGCCTATTGTGTAGAACCGTACTTATCAATGTGCGGCTGGTTTTGATCAGCTCCACCGGACTGCTTTAAAGCTCTAAATCTGATGATTTATTAAGACCAGATTTGGCAGAATATGATTGGGTCTGACAGCTTCTATGAGTACTTTACATTTAATTGAATGGTTGAAAAGCTTTTTTTAGACATTAGTAATTCCTACAAACCGTGACACGTTTTGAAGCTCGGTAACCGAAAGCTGCGTAGTTTAACTTTGATTTTCCAGTCATGTGATCTTTGGATGTGAATGGCAGATAAATGTTGGGTCATGGAGGAAGAGATGAGACGAGAACTGAATGTTTTCCTTCACTTATGTAGAGCAGACTCACTTCATGTGGTCAAGCCTGTTTTTTCAGCATTAGGGAAACCAAAAAAAGAAACATTTAATATTAATATTTAATACGATATCCAGAAATAGAAAAACACAACATATCCCGAAGCTGTGATCAGGAAAGAGATACAATTCTGTTGTATTACAAAGATATTAAATCCAGCCCTGACTCATCTTGTCTCCTGTCCCACTTCCTCTGCAGCTCAGTCTTTCATGAAGAGCATCCTCAGTCCCATCTTCATGCTGAGCCTCATCACCATGTGCGTCACCCAGCTGCGGCTCATTTTCTACATGGGGGCCATGAACACCATCCTGGAGGCCCTTACGGAGGGAGACCTGAGCACAGGTGTGTGTGTGTCGTCATTTGCAGGGTGGGACTGGGGTGGACCGGAGAAGAAAAGCACAGATGTTGTTTGTTTTGTGAGCCGTAGCCTTCTTTCTTAACGCCTGTTTAACGTCCCTGTCATGCTGGCTTCTTACTGCCGATGCAGTGGAGAGGATGCAAGTGGGTAAGAGACCTGAGGACAGACCACCCACCCACATTCATTCTCCCCCCCACACCCTGTCCCCTGTCGCTGTCTTGTCTAGAGCATGAGGTCTGGTGTAAGCTGTGTGGTCACAAACCCAAAGTCTCATGACACCCCCTACATTTTGCTTGGTTCCTATCAGTTACAGCCCATATCGCATTTACATTTTTTTATACTTTGCTTTTTTTTTTACCCATGGCGTAATGCCATCATATATGAACTGTGGGCCCTCTGTTTGTGTCTCAGTGAGCGTGTACACCTCCATCTTCGGCGTGCTCCAGCTGTTGTGCCTGGTCACCTCTCCCATGATTGGCTACGTCATGGACTGGAAGCTCAAAGACTGCGAGGACGAGAACGACAAAACCGTCAAAAGGTCAGCGACCCTGGCGTTTAGAGCGTGACCAAACACAAGACCCGAGAGGCCGAGCTCAACGTAATCCCCCTTTTTTTTTTTTTAAATCTCCTCAGGGAGCCCGGCCAGCCTCGCCGGCCCACCAAACAGATCCAGAAGATCGTGAACGCCACCCGAGCCTTCATCTTCACCAACCTCCTTCTGGTCGGCTTTGGGGTCACCTGCATCGTCCCCAACCTGCCACTCCAGGTATGAGACGGTAAACATGTTGTGGGAGATCGGGAGACGGGGAAAATGCGTCCGTTCTTTGGTCCCGGGGAGGCTCACGTTTCCCAGCATGTGCTGCGGCAGCCCCTCCTAAGGAGAGCTCCCACTGCAGAGGAGGCAGACTGAAATGAACACAATGTTCAAACTGGACACATCCTGAAAGCGATGCAGTCTCTGAGATTCTCGGAGCTCTGCTGCCACCTACTGGGCACAAATGGCAATGCATGCCCCATCTCGCTGTTACTTGCTTTAGTTCTGGATCAAATTTGTCTACCAAAGCCGGTTCTTTTTAGATACAGACCCGCTGAGATCTGAGGTGATAGACAGTAGGAAATATAATCTTCTTTGTTTGTGTCTTTTCAACAGATTCTGTCCTTCATCCTGCACACTATCGTCAGAGGCTTCATCCACTCGGCTGTGGGAGGTCTATATGCTGCCGTGTAAGTGTGAGACACGATGCCAAATCTAACAATACACACTGACTCTAAGGACACTCGGCATTCTGCTCCATCAACACTTTCTGCAAGATTCTGGAGGCAATGTCCCATCTGAGTGCAGCACATGAACACCCGCTGTATTGCTGCATAGAGATAAGATGAGCTAAGGTTGTTTCTTATATCGATATCTGGTTACACTTAATAGCTGGGTGGCTGTCTGTAACACCATCAAGGCAAGGCAAGGCAAGTTTATTTGTGTAGCACATTTCATGTACGAGACAATTTAAAGTGCTTCACAGAGAATTTAAAAGCAAAAATAATGAAAATTAGACAGATGAAAAGTGAAGGGTGCAGATAAAATACATTCAATTTCCATACGTACAGTTAAACAGAAGCGTTTTCAGACCAGATTTAAACATTATCAGACTTGAAGCCTGTCTCACATCTTCAGGAAGCCTGTTCAAGATTTTAGGAACATGGAACTTAAATGAAGTTTCACCTTGTTCTAACTCTGGGCACCATCAGGAGACCAGAACCTGAGGTTCTCAAAGTCTGATCTGGTTCATATGGCTCTAACATGTCAGTGCTTGCCCATGTAAAGACTTGTACACAAGCAGAGCTGTTTTAAAGTCTGTTCTCTGAGTGACAGGAAGCCAGTGGAGAGCACTTAGCACTGGACTGATATGGTCGTATTTCCTGGTTCTGGTCAGAACTTTAGCAGCAGCATTCCGGAATTTTCTGCAGCTGTCTTAACAAACTGATAGAGGAGTAGGAACTGTAAAACTGTAGGAACTGTAAAACCTCAGACTGAGGGGGGACCACCAAAACCGCTGGGACCCCTTAAGGAAATTCTAGAAAAACGATCTCAGACTTGTCACGTGATGGCTCATGGGTTTTTGTCCCTCTCAGGTACCCGTCCTCTCAGTTTGGGAGCCTGACCGGCATGCAGTCCCTGATCAGCGCTCTGTTCGCCCTGCTGCAGCAGCCTCTCTTCATGGCCATGGTGGGGCCCCTGGAGGGAGACCCGCTCTGGGTACGCCAACGGCCTGCCGCCCCTAACCGACCTGAGTGCGATCGCCTCCAGCTCATTAACCCTTGTGTCCCCCCCCCCTCCTCTCTGCCCACAGGTGAACGTGGGGCTGCTGGTGCTGAGCATGCTGGGCTTCTGCCTGCCCCTGTACCTGCTGTGCCACAGCCGCCACCTGCGGCGCCTCCGGGACGAGACCGACGAAGACCCCAAGATCTACGTCAAGGCGAGCGGCGGCGACGGCGGCGCCCCCGAGGCCTGCGTGTGAGGACGAGGGGGGGCCGGACCGGACCGGTCTGTGACCCACGTGAACATTTCATTCGCTCCGAGGCCGCGGCGGCTCAGAGACTCTCCACACAGATACACCGTTTTTTCCCTCAGACACGCAACCGTTATCGGTGGCGTCGCAGTACACGATGTCTCACACACACGGCAACGGCGACGCGGTGGGAACGCCGTCACACCCATTTTCACCCCCTCCCCTCCCGGTGTTCTGTGAAACAACTGACACTAGAGGAGCAGGGGCCGTAAGTGACTGAAGGAGAGGGTTTCACCCCCGAAACCGACGTGTAGCTCCTGCCGGCTCCAGCTCGACCGCGCAGTTAGAAGATGAAGAAAGTCGCTTCCTGCCGTCTTTCGTCGAAACTCAAATGAGATTGTTTGGCGACAGTGCTGGTCCACGCTCCAGAAACATCCAGAAACTCCAGAAAGCATTCTCTCTCCAGCTGATTCGTGGAGCCTCTCGCTCACCTCGATTAGTTCTTATTTCTGTGGACATCCGTGTAGATACTCACACACACACACACACATTTTTGCTGGAAGCATTTTCCCCCGTTGATGACATCTCTGCCTCCTGATGTGTTGAGATGGACGGCGGTTCGGAATGAAACCCACACTGTGAGATTAGAAGTTAGAGACTCTGGTAGTCCAGAGAATGTTGCAGCATCCTGAACATCTGTGTGTGTGTGTGTATGTGTGTGTGTGCTGATAGACGAACGCTGCATGAGCCCAGGGATGACATTGGTCCTTGATTCCTTACCGCGTTTTGTTTCCCTATCCAAAGGCTTACATCCTCCAACCATTTTTTAAGGTTCACTTGAGGTGGGACGTCAGATGTCCTGTTAACCTTTGCCACTCATCTGTGTTCTAAAGAAACAAAGGAGAGCATGTGTTTAGAGGAGGTAAACGGGAAACTGTCACGTTCAAGGTTGGAGTGGTGTCTGTCCACAGAAATTTGGAGTTCATTTTAGCAATAAATGCTATGAGGTGCTGGACACTGGACATTCACACAAACACAAGCAAAAGCAAAAGCAAAAGGCTTTATGGATTCTGGTGCTAGCTAAATAACAATCAAGTTGGCATTTAGCTTAAAGGTGCTTCTGAGGGGACTCTTAGCAGATAACAAATTTTCATTTAACCACTCGAAACAACTCTTCTTCATCTTCGCAGGGTGAATTCCAAAGAACCGGTTAGGGTTTGCTCTCTTGTTTGTTGTCTTTGAACAGATTTGTTAGCGAAAAAAACACAGCAGCACCTCAGGAGAAATGTGACTACACATGTCGCCGACAGAGGGGGGGGGGGCTCGTTTGAAGGTAGCAGAGGGATAGACGCATTGTTCCAGGTTCTGAGGAAAAGGTGTTCACGATAGGACGAACACACACACAGTGTAGATCCCTCATCCATCCATCCAAGCATCTCTTTGTTGCTTTCCATCCGATCCACCCGCAAACCCCCTTTTTTAAAAGTTTCCCGGTGACAGAGCTCAGAGACAAGCCTCCGCTGCCCTCCCATGCTCCCATCAACTAACCGAATGGCACACGACGCACTTTAGAGCCCTGAAATTGACCTCAAGTCGAGTATTTGTCGAAAGCACGTCCTCACCCCTTCACAACCAGTGCATGAATCCATGCACAATGCAGAGAATGTAGACCCAGAGCTTTGGATGTAGATATGTATCTAAACGCAGGAACCGAGAGAAGAGTTTATTTTTTATACACGGGATAGAAGACTTTTTGCCCTTTCTTTGTGAGATTGCCTTTGCGTGCATGGACGGAATATCAAAGACTTGTCTCTGAGTTCTGACACCCTCAGAAGGAACAACAGACAGTGCATGGCCATACTGAACTATATTCTTAAGTTCGTTTACAGGCAAAAGGAACTGTAAGGGGGCAAGATTAATAATAATAATTTGGACTTAAGGGTGTATTCAGAGGTAATACTTGTATTAATATTTTCACATTTCATATCGGCGCATCATTCCCAAATGACAAAAAGGAATTTGGTCTGGTTGAATATGTGATTTTTTTGGTCATACGTATAGGTCAAAGCCCTAACTTAAATACACAAGTGTCTCAGGGTTTTCTGTAGCAAACTCTCACAGTGTATGGAAAATCAGTATCATTTTACCCTCCAAAAAACAACAAACTGACACATTTCCACACTAGTGAAATACTGAAACTTTAATTGCGATGCACAATGTTCCACCTGTAAATGTTCAGATGTTTTCGGTTTTCATGTCTCACCCGTCAAACTCTAAAGTGGACATGCCTTTTCCCTTCCTTTTGACCCATCCTGGACTCACTGTACAGGACATTGTCCAGTCTAACATGTGACAAATGAGCTGGGCTGGAAGAGTTCATTCCCTAAAAATGGGAATCGTTCAGCACTTTGGTGTACTGTCCGACCTTATGGGACTCAGTATGTTCTCATCTGTCCCCATCCTGCTGGAACAGGGGTTCCACAACTGCCCGCTTTATTGGTTGATGCATTAATGAATTGTTTTCTTCTTATTTGTCTTTAGTGTGCCAATCTTGGATTGCTGTTGTTGTTATTACGCGTGATGATTGAAAGACAGTTTGAGCTGAAGGCATCTGGTTTTCACTCACCTGTAATTCTTGTTTTTTTACATTATTTTTTAATGTCTTTTACAGTGTTTTTTTTCTTCTTTGAAGTTTATACGACTATATATTTTTTTCTGTACCACTGTATAGCCACTGTCAATTACTTTTCAAGATGTCTCTGTTGAAAATGTGAGTATCTGAAACACAATAAACAGTCTTTTGTACATATGTCTATTTTGTCAACCCTTGGCAAAAAAATAGGGAGTCCTGAAGGATGTTCATATTCCTGTTCATAGGATGTGAACATTCTGGATATGTTTAACAAAAGATTAAGATATATTAAGATATATTAAGATATATTGTCACTTTTTGGCTGAAGTTGAGGGTCCAGATTATGGAATTGCTCTGGTATTTGCATGCCAAAGTAAGTCCTCAAGGGCCGCTGTCCTGCAGGATTTAGAAGTTTCCCTGATTGTAGATTGATTTTGGATGGGTAAAATCTTTGAATAATTGAAAATGACACTTCTTTCATCTTATAAATTAACATATATCTGGTAAGTAAAGTCCAAATTAATTAGGATAAAGTGAGGATTTTTTAAAATGTAATATGTCCTTATTCTTTCAGATGTTATATCTGTGCGAGGGGAAAATTATGCTTGTAAATCAAATGACCGAGACAAACTTCTGTTTATAAAAAATTGGAGAGTTTTGGGGAATTTTTCTATATTATAATTGTAAATTTAAGCCCTTGTTTAAGTACTTGTGAAAGGGGTTTGAAGGTGAGCGTCTGGCCTGTTCAGAAGAAAGTTGAGTGGAAAGGCAAAGCTGGGCATCAGAACAAGGATAGATCATTCAGGCAGGAGACATCTGGCAAAGGAGCGGGTTAAAAGGAGAAGCTGCTTCAGGGTGGGTTAAAGCGTACACACCGAGTCAGGAAAAACCGAGTCAGGGCTGGTTAAAGAGGACAAACCGAGTCAGGACAAACCCAGTCAGGACAAACCGAATCAGGACGGATTAAAAAACGAAAAACCGAGTCAGGACGGGTTAAAGAAAACAAACCCAGTCAGGACAAACCCAATCAGGATGGGTTAAAGAGGACAAACTGGGTCAGGACGGGTTAAAAAAGGAAAAACCGAGTCAGAACAGGCTAAAGAGGACAAACCCAGTCAGGACAAACCGAGTCAGGACGGGTTAAAGAAGACAAACCAGTGACACAGTCGGTGAAACAATTAGAGATCACTGCCCAAAGAAATCTAACTCATGTCTTTTTTCATCTTAAGCACAGGGGGTGGCAGCCACTACCTCTACAGGAAATACGTGTTTATTATTTTCTTACCTACGGATTCTGAGCTCATTGTTCAGGGCTACTGTGCATCTCTGCACAGGACAAGAGGGTTCAAACCTTTCTTCAGCTCTGTGACATGGCCCAGCATACAGTCTGGGTCTAAAATAAAGGTCCATGAAAACCAGATCAAATAGAGGGACACAGCAAAAGACCAGTGAGTTTTCAGCATGCATGGAAAAATGGGTTTAAGATAATCTTGTCCTCATCTTCATGGAGTTCCTCCTATCAGTTTACGCCATGGAGCTACACTACTTTTCCTGAGCAGCAGGTGTCAGACTCACGTTAAAAATCGAGCTTGGGGCATCTAAATGACAGCATTCATCCGCTCCATTCCCCACGGACATGGGAGTGACTTCTACTGGTAAACCTGTTGGATGACGGCCAATTTCCCCAAAGTGAACAGACAACCAGTCACCACAAAGAAGCAGGTTCAACCAGAGCTCCTCCTTGAACTGGTTTTGTCCAAACTTCCACACTTGAACCTCCTCTTGCTTAAATAATCAGTTTGACAGATAAAAAAAATCAATGAATAGATTCATAAGAATAAATGACAAATGAAAAACATTATTCCACAACTGGGGGCATAGGAAGGATTCCAATTGGTCGTCTTTAGTTTTCTGATTATTTAAGTGTTACCAGTGGAACTGGTTGAAGAAGCCTGCTGATGTAACTGGTTGAGAATGTCCCCACTGGACTAACAGCGTGACAAGGAGTTACCTGAAACTAGGTGGGTGTCTCCTGTTCCTACGCCGCGCCCCTGCGCGCACAGACGGCATCAATCAGGAAGACAGAGGCTCCGCCAGAGCAGTTCATGAACTTCTCCCGGCGGGCCTACCTAGTCTCTCTTCTTTTTGCGGTTGTTTGGACGGAAACATAGTCGACATGCTCATTAAAGAATTGTGAGTATTTATTTATTTTTTTGGTTGCTTTCGCTTTGACGCGTAAAACGGCCGCTTGTTTGGATCACGCGTTTGGAACCTCTCCGGGCTGTTTCCCGTCACTTAGAAAAACCTAACCTGGATACAAACCTGTGTGTGTATGTATGTGTGTGTGTGCGTAAGGGGGAAGCTACTGGCTGCCAACTTGAGCCTGGGTTTTGGGGGGCAGGAGTCAGGTTATGGTTCGCGTTCGACTAAAACGCCTTTAGGGTTCAGAAAAGCGCGAGTGGGGAGGAAATAACCCGGTGAAACGTGTTTTCTTATAACGTCACGCAAGAGATCGCCGATTTTGAACTGAAAGAATGAATGAGTGCGCGTATTTTCCCCTCCCTGTGCGGCTCCGGGTCAGGCGCAGGCTGTCATCTGACCACGGAGCAAAGTGCACTCCCAGGCCGTGCCGTGCCGTGCCGTGCCGGGTCCCTGTGCCCAGGAAGGAATACAACACGGATCTTTTAGCCAGGCACATTTATTATAACCTGTAAAACAAAAAGGGCTTTTGGCCGTGGGCTAAGTGACCAACGACTAACCCTTTTTCTCATCCCACTAACCATAGAAGGATCCTCTTCCATTCTTATCTGTGCTCATGAAATATTCACACCCTGCTAGTCTTCCAACAGTTGGTGAATAACTGACAAATGCATGATGGCTCAGAGAACACACACACTGACACACACCTACACACACACACACAGCTTCTCCTGTGTCATCCAGACCTCTCTGCTCTTCCAGCTGTAGTCTCTTTAGGATTCCCTCTTCCTGGTGTCTGATGACAAACGCAGGACTACTTTTTTTTATTACTCCATTGCTTCTCATTACATATATCCGTGTTATTAGTGCACCTGGAGTTCGGCCTCTGATTGAATCCCCACTGATAAAAAGCACCTATTGTTATCTGTGCTTCCTTTGTGTCTCAGACTGACCGTGGCTGAACACCTCTGGACTGTTTGCTGGTCATGTCTCGTACGTAAAAAAAAACGGGGTTTGGCTTTGATTAGTCTGAGGAATTCTGATGTACTGGGCCGGGAGACATTTAAACACAAACAAATTCAATCTTTACTGTTTTTCAAATATCCTCAAAAGGGAGAAAAAGCTGCATTTCAGAGTTTGAACTGTTTCTTTAAATGGATTTTTTCCCCTAATTGATGCTAGTCCAGGTAGATGGTGGGACCTGGTGTCGTCCCTGTGCTGCTAACAGGGTGTGTGTGTGTGTTTGTGTGTGTGTGCTCTGTTTCCTGACTGATTGCTTTTTTTTTTCTCCCTCTTTCTCACAGCCGAGTCGTCCTGCCCGTATCGGTGGAGGAGGTGAGGACTCATTTGTTCCCTTTTAATTTGATCTGCGATAGGGCCTGATTATTGGACAAACAGAGCGTGCGTGTTCCGTGTTTAGATTAAACAGTCGACTTCTTCGCTCTCTTATCTGCCTTCTGTTTGCTCTTCTCATTGGCTCAAACTCTGACGTCTACAGTCCACGGTATCCACGCTCTTCTCTTTTTTGGAAACACAGCGACGTCATATTTGGGGCAGTTAAGCATCCCGTTTGTAGATATTTAGTATTTTCATCCCCTGATGCTGCTGCTCGGTTTTCCTCAGCGATGGAGTCAAATTTCCACAGCGCCTGACTGACAACTGACAGTCATCCCTCAGTGTTTTAGGCGGTTCGGGCAGAGTGTGGCTGCCATACAGTAGCACCTCGTATCAGTTCCAGAATGCCATTGTTCCGACCTTTGAGAGCAGCCCCCCCCCCCCCTCCCCCCCGACTCCTCACACGTCTCGCTCATTCCTTGCTCATTATTGCATGTTGCGGTCCGAATATCACATTCAACACTGACCTCTTTGTTGTTTCCCGTTGCCTAACCCCGGAGCACAGGTCAGTGTTTCACGCAACGCGTAATCGAGTTTTTAAAAGCGTCCGGCTTTTTCTTCTGATCCTCTCAGCGGGAGTAACTGTGTGGAAAATGGGCAACATCTTGCACCGGGTCAAGTGTGAATAAAGCAAAAAGCAAAAGCGTGGCCTGTCGTCTGTGTCCTCGATACTGTGGACCTGTTGAACGTGACAGTACAGCTGAAATGTGCCAGATTTGTAATTGTTTAGTGGTATTTTACTGGAGAGATGAGTATTTAGACTATTTGAGAGAGGCATTTACCTCCTCATTTTCTCCTCATTGCTTAAGGTCTCTTTTGGGGAAAAACATCCTGTTTGAATACTTATATAAAATAGAAATGTGTCATAATTTAAGTCTTTTCCAGCTTTCTGTGAGGAGCCTTTATTCCCTTTAGATTTGAGCAGAGTACTTGAAAAGCTGGTAGACTTTTAATGTCCTTTTATCTGAGTCATTTTGACGGTTATTCATGAGTGACAGCAGCACAGGGTTTTAATCCAGCAATTCTTGTTGTCACAAAGCACCAGGAGCTCCTTTTAAACAGGACGTCTTTGTCACTCGGCGTTATGACGTGAGGCGGTAGGGTTCCTCTGATAAAGCCGATACTCTGCGTGCTCGGCCCGAACATGTAGCCGTTTTTCTCTTCGCTGCACTGATTGTGACGTGCGGACGAATGTTGCGTTCCTCTCCACGAGCTGGCGGTGTTCCTTTGACAACGAATGATAAGGCGCACTGGTTCTACCAGGCAAGTCGCATTCCTGAGTTCCTGCCCAAAGCCGCGCATCCACTGGGACCAAAATAGGCCACGAAGCTGAATCAACAGGCCCCAACTAACCGCCACGCAAAGCTCAACAGTCCCAAAACTTAATGAGAAGGAGACACGGGGGGGCAGATGTTTGCGTTCTGCTCATAACTTCTTTTTTTTGACAAAAACGGGTTCCGTGTGTCTCACAAGTATAATTGTGTCGAACTAACAAGCCGAAAACACACCCTTGACGTGAGTCACTTTTTCCAGTGGCCTAAAATGTTTTGCCTGACTCAGGAGGGGCCAGGGTCAGGGAGGAGGAAGAGCCGAGAGGGAACAGAGTCAAGAAAAAAGCTTACTCGGCTGGTTTGGCCCTGAAGTCCGAATCCTGACCTTTTCTTTATTTGACTTTTTTTCCCCTGTCCTTTCAGTGCTTTTAAAACTTTTTTTGGGGGGAGAAACGTAGGTTTCATTCAGAAAAAGGGGTGTTTTACTTGTAATTTTAAGGCTTTCAAATGTTTTGGACTTTTTTCCGGCTGCTGTGGCTCTATTTCTCTGTTCCCACTGCTAGCCCACATTGGTCAGAGCCGGTCAGAAAGCGGCTACTAGCTGGTTATTGCTTTATTAGTGCAATAGGAGTTCACATTTATGTTTAAGTAAATGTGCACACACATGACCGGGGACAACGAAGTAAGCAGCTTGTCCTCAGAAAGGGGAAAAAAGTAATCTCCCTCTCCCCTTTTGGACATTCCAGTACCAAGTGGGCCAGCTGTACACGGTGGCTGAGGCCAGTAAGAATGAGACCGGGGGAGGAGAAGGAGTGGAGGTGCTCGTGAATGAGCCGTATACGAAGGATCAAGAGACGGGCCAGTACACCCACAAGGTGTACCACCTGCAGAGGTAGGCGCCTCTTTCTTTCTCGTGTCCTGCCTGTCCCTGCGCCGATAAGCTGAAAGGATAAATCCCTTTATAGCAGCATTTGGAGTGCTTATTGCTGCCATTAGTAGATGGAATTCGCCTTTGTGTGATGTCAAAGGTCTCCAAAGCAGAACTTTGACATCTAGCAGGAGAAACTTTAAAGATAGATACTGTTATATTCCATTAAAAAAAAAAAAAAGCATCCGACATTGAGATGCTGTGGCCATCTTGAGAGCTTTTGCGGTGTATGAGTGATTTTGTGCTTTTTTGATTATCTGCACAGCATACACATGCTGACATGATGAAAATGTTAAAAACAACCCCTTTTTTCCTGCAGCAAAGTACCAAACATTATCCGCATGATCGCTCCAAAAGGTTCCTTGGAGGTGCACGAGAAGGCCTGGAACGCTTATCCTTACTGTCGAACCAGTGAGTCCCCCTGTTCAGTAATAGCTTCTGCTTCGTCTGCTGAACAAAGAACGCCAAACTTTAAATAAAAATGACAGTATTGAGATGTGAATTATTGAAATGTTAATTTACGCTTTCCTTTCTGGTTCATGGCATTCTCATCACGATCCACCTCTTCCTCTGATGCAGTTCTTACCGTAAGTATTCTTTCATATTTAGCCTCCAAATAAAATGTTAGTAAAAAACAACGTGTTATTCTGAGTAAGGCAAGCTTGTGACACGCAGCTGTTAGTGGTCCAATAACCGACCATGGTGGGTGAAAGGAGATGAGCTTGTGTTCACGCCGTGTCTCCCTGCAGCTGTTTTGTGTTTGCTCTCAGAACAATGATGTTATGTCGACTGATCCCATCGTGCATCTCCTCTATGATTGCAGAACACCTACATGAAAGAGAAGTTCATGATTAAGATTGAAACGTGGCACAAGCCCGACATGGGGGATCAGGACAATGTAAGTCAAGATGTCTCTAACGTACCGGATTTACAGTTTTAACAACACATTTAGGACTGAATTTGTTTTCAACAAGCCTGTCACCATGGTAACTAAGGCTGAACGTGTGATCTTCTCTAGAGCATCTGTGAGTTTTGGGCCGGACTGCTGGCGAAAGCAGGCGCTTTTAATGGACCCTTTTCCTTATAATATCCCAGACAGAAAAAAATCTGATTGAAATGGCATTTAAATGTCACCAGCATTACTTCTAAAATCGTTCATTCCTGCTCCCACATGATTGCCGTTCAAATATTGACCTGTTTGCCACTGTGTTTACAACTTGAAGAACGAATGCTGGTCAAAACTTAAGTGGCCAAATAGCACTTTTTGAGGAATGTTTCCTACTCTCTGCACTTTATTGGCAGATTGTCAAAGCTCCAGAAAGTTTTGGTCAAGTTCACAGCAGCATGGCCCTAAAAGTGGGAATGTCATGTTTTGCTGGTTGGCCAAAGGCTACCGATTGGCATCTTGGTGTTGAGCGCAACAGAATTTTAAACGGATTTTTTACAATTTCTAAATAAACCGCCACAAATAGGTTAAAAAATGAATAGTTTCATAGCTGCTGAGTAACAGGATGTTGGCATATTATGGTCTCTATTCCCGGTAACTCACCAGAGCAAAGTTAGACTGTGCGTGGAAGCGAAAGGTGCAGGCTGTGACTTCATGGATCATTGTCTAAATCATACAGATCAATTTCTCTAAGCCTCAGTACATAATGGGACTGAGTTCTGTGCCGATTTCCGGGCAGGAGACGGTATGCTGGATTAAGTCAAAGTAAAAGTTTCTTAAAAGCGTCTTAACTTTGTTTGGGAACGAAGCAGCCGGTTAAACCCTCATCCTGTAAAGGACCTGTTCCCTATGTTTAGGATTCCACCTGAACAGACTGAGAGATGAATGTTTTCCGCCTTCCATTAGGTGCACGGTCTGGAGGAAAGCACATGGAAAGGAGTGGAAGTTATTGATATTGACATTGCCGACAACAGTGTCATCAGTCAAAAGGTGAGAGAAAGATACCCTTTTAAATAGCTCCCATCAGCTAAAGCAGTTTGTGAATAGCTGTTTTATGTTTGCCACTGCTACATACTGTATGATGTATATGTACTCACTCCTTTAGGACTACAAACCAGAGCAGGACCCTGCCATCTTTAAGACGGAGAAGACGGGCAGAGGGCCTCTGGGACCTGACTGGAAGGTACCATTCCTCCCACCACTTAACAAAGACATGAAGTGACTGAGTTTAAAGTCCTGGGGATAAAAGTGTGCTCATGTTTTGTCTTTGTCACTGCGTGTGTGCAGAAAGAACTTTCTAACAACCCCAACTGCCCACACATGTGTGCCTATAAACTTGTAACTGTTGAATTCAAGTGGCTGGGACTACAGAATAAGATGGAGAACTTCATTCAGAAGGTACACACTTGTTGTTTATAACAAAAAAAACGAGTATTTTTTAGTTGATCGCCACCTGGTGGCCAGTGCTTGAATTTCTGTTTTTGTGACGCTGTACTTGGATCCTGACCCATCCATCCATTTTCTGTACCCATTTATTAGAACTGAAAAGCATTTTAAGGCGAGAGGGGAAATATCTTTAAGGTCCAAGAAGACCAGTTTCCTTTACTCAAATTTCTAAGATTACTATGACCTGGATAACTGGGAATCTACACCGACATATGACTTTTTCTTACAAACGTTCCAGGTGGAGAAGCGCTTGTTTACCCACTTCCACAGGCAACTGTTCTGCAGTATTGACAAATGGATAGATCTGACGATGGACGACATACGGCGTATGGAGGAGGAGACGAAGAAGGAGCTGGATGAGGTGACTGTGTACTGCATTATGCAGGTTGAAGCTGTGGGGAAATTATTTGTGACTTTTCTCCATCAAAACGTTTCTCTTTTATTATTTTTTTGGGCAATTAGCAGCCTGTCTTAGCTTTCTTTGGCCAAGAGGCGTGATATTGGGTGTCCTTCACAAGGCCACACAGGGAAAAACTACCACACATGCTCACATTAATTCTTCATCCTAGAGACAATTTATAGTTACCAAGGAAGGAAACTTTAGTACTCACACATACACGCGCATAGTCCACAATGAATGGCTCAAAGAAGGGTTTAACGGTGCTAATGGGGAGGCCATGGTGCTCCTTTGATTTGTAAATTATTCTTAAAAGTCAGTACGTTTATATTTCTGCATTGACCCCTAAGGCCTTGAGGCAGCTTTATGTAAAGAAGATAGAAGAAGTCAACTCATTATTTAGTGTATAAAACTTACCTGAGATACATCCCACCAATATTTTTGAATATCATTAAAGACCCTTGAAGATATTTGAGCATGAAAGATTGTTGAAACACTTGCCCAAAAGTGGTTTTGTTGTGATGGCAGTGGAATTTCTCATCAGTTCCATCCCTCAAAGCAGTACAGAACGTACATTTCTCAATAACACCTCTCTCTTTGTAACAGATGAGGGAAAAAGATGAAATAAAAGGGATGTCAGTTGATGAGTGACGGGAAGTAACTTGTAAGTATCAAATTGTTTTTATGAGATTTATCTTTTGAAGTAAATCATTGTAATATGATTTATTATGCTGTCCTTTTCAGGTCTCTTTTAAACTGGTGCATTTCATCCAGCAAGCTGTCACTCCACTTGTTGGACTTTAGGGAACTACAACTTCTTCCTCATCAAGAATACCACTCTGACATCCTAATAAAAATGCTCTTAATAAGAGCCCAGTGCTGTAAAGCATTTGTGCATATGTATGTACTAGATTTGAATACAACTACATCTGCTTAAAGTGTTTTTATAGGGGCAGAATGACCAGGGATCTTTATGGAGTATGGAAGTTATTTTGGTTTATCCTTACATTGGTGTGTTAAAACATTCTGTCAAAGGTGGGGCTTTTGTTTTTAAAGCAATATTTCCAATTACAGTAATTTCTTGATGTTTGCATTTATTGGTGTGGCTTCCCTTTTTGAATTTGATGTTTACAGTGCTCGATGATTAATACAAACATCCCACCAGTCTTCTCACTGTATTGCAAATGTCACAGATATGCAGGGAACTGTTTTAGTGGTTATAGAAAAAGAAAACGCCTTGTGTGTTTCTGGAAAATAATTTTTGTTGTGTCTATTTTTCCCTTTTTGTATAAAGCACATATGTTCTCTTTTGCTGTTTGATAAAATCTTTCCATTCTTTTCCATCTCTGTGAGCCATTCACTGTGACATGGTGGAGAGAATAAATGTTTATGAATGACATGAATACCAATAACACAAGAAGCTGAAAGTACAATTCTGGTCTGACTTGATTTAAAGTTGTTTTTGGAAACTTTTACTTTTGGTTTGAGGCTTAGACTCTTTAAACGGCACCTGGAGGTCTGACTGAGAAATCCTGTCCAACTTGGAGTTTAATGCCACAAAAAGTGTGATCTTGTCTTATATTAAAGGGGATTCATTCATCCATTTCTCCTGTATTTTGAATGGGTTGGAAAATGCCAGTAAGAACAAGCGTCAGACCAAAGGATGCTTTGCTCGTTTTACGTTTTGCATCGTGCTGTTTGGTGGAACTCGATGAGTTCTCAGACTTTTATTTACTCGACTGTTTGTATGTGCGGCATTAGGAGCTGAAAATCAGCTTTTTGTCATGTACTTAGTTACATTTAAACATCTAAACGTACGACTGAAAAGGAAGTTCAGCGCTAGATTTTTATTGTGAAGGTCAACATTTTGACTTCCGGGTAGGGGGCGGGGACAACAACCACAACAAGGTAGTGTACTTGTTGATGTATTTTTTCTTTACCGGATCTTCTACTACTGTACGCCTGTTTTCAAACGATACCACCGAAGTGTATCAGGTAGTGTTCGCAAAAAAAACACCCTCAGTTCCACATTACTGTTTTGTTTTGAAATTCAGCTGCTAGTCAAGTGTATCTTGACTAGCTTGCTGCGAAATGTAGCTCGTGTAGTTTATGATAAAAAGACAGCAACGGCCCGCCATAAGGTCGGTAAAACTGTCATCTGGGAGTTTATGCTAGCAGTTGCATAGTGACGCAGTTGTATGTCCCAAACCACTTGCAGTGTCGTAAAAAGCTAAGGAGTCCCCAGCAACCGCTCGTGCTGTTAGCTGTCGCTGAGTGTCGCGCGTGTTCCCGACAGGTGAGCGGGTGATGGAGGAGAATGCGGAGCAGCAGCCCACCGCGAGGGAGGGACGCTCCGCGGGGGAGAGCTTCAGGTTGGTGCCAAACCCCCTCCCACCTCGAACCCCGTGTGGTTCTGAATTCCCAGCTGACCCAGAACCGTTATACGCAGAGGTGTCAGACTCCAGTCCTCTCTGGTCCGAGTTACTACAGGTTTTAGAGCTGTCCCCCGTTTTAGCACACCTGATTCACATCAAAGTGTAATTAGCAAAGCTCAACAATGTCCCAGAAAAGTCCGGTTTAATCAGAATCAGGTGTGCAGAAGCGGGAAAATGTCTAAAACCTGCACGACAGCTGCCCAAAGAGGACTGGAGTTTGACACCGGTGAACGCCTCATGCGGGTCAGCAAAGAAAACACAAGCCGCATCCCGAAACTAAAGTGGATGTAACTTGCTTTTAAGAAGCAGCCACACATTCTAAGAATGCCAGCAGCACAAAGTTAGTTAGTGAAACCCAAAGAGCCTGAGGAGTTCCTCCAGGCCAATGCCCCAGGTTCCATTCTGATGGTACAGAGCATCTACAGTAGAACCTCTACATACAAATTGAATTCGTTCCGGGATCTACTTCGTATGTTAAAATATTCGTATATTGGTTCAAATATTCCCATAAGGATGCACTGTAATTTGTATAATTAAATAATTCGATAACTCCTTAATAAATACTGCCGATAAATTACACATAGCAATAAAGCAAAGGCATTATATAAGAGAGATGTAAAAATAAGTTAATTATAAAGAAATAATGAATAAAAAGGGGTTATTATTGGCAAACGAAGGTGTAAGCTTAGCGATGCAGAGATGGAGTAGGTGGTTGGTGTGGAGGTAGAGGTGGAGACTGAGATACAGGACGTACCGTAACTGACCCTAACTTTCACTACGTGAACTTGAAACCAACTTAGCTTATTTATTTTAATTTAATTTATATATTTTATATATTTTTTTCTATGACTTCGGCATCATATGTCTGTTGGAATTTTACTTTGGGTGTCGAGTTGAATATTTGAATTCGTATGTTTAGGCAATTGTAAGTAGAGGTTCTGCTGTATTGTGAAAGCCTTCCATCAATCTCTGGTGGTAGGACAGGGAGCCACTTAGTAGAAGGCCACTGGTGGTGACGTCAGCCTGATCGGTGTGGAGGAATTATGCATTTTGCTTAGAGAACTAACTTTAACTTCTCATCTTGGGTGCAGGGAAACCTGGGGGTTGTGTAACTGATGAAGCATATTTGGGTTTGGTGCACATTTTACATACTGAAAGAGAAAAAAAAAAGTTTTTCAAGTGCTCCTCCACTTTTGACAAACGCTGTTCACTTTTCCAGCGGCTGAATCCCCGTTGTTTTTTTTTCAGCAGAGGATTGCAGTAAATAACGGGCCAGCTCTTTGTTTTGTGCCCAGTAATCCAAGAATTCTCTGAAAAGCCCAATTGTCTGTGGCGTGGCGAGTTGAATGTGCTCCAAGGCTAAACACAGGGCAGCGTTTACCAGCCGACAAATCTGACTGCATTCTGGCAGGTGGATTACGTTGCCCAACAATACACACCTAAAGCGGATTTGAGGTGGGAAAACAATGTGTTGCCTCCAGCCTTCGGACAGAGCAGCTGTGTGCTCAGAGCTCGCAAAGGAGCGGGGAGTTTCTCCCCATTCACACGGGGGGCAAGTTGCTTTCTCAATTTTTAATAGGCCTATTGTTAGGACATTTTACAGTGAGATTAGAAGCAGTTTTTATCACACAAAGGCGACTTGCAGACACATTAAACCGTTTCCTAATCAGGCCGCCCTGCGGTGGAGCGCCCAAATCCTCCAGCCTGGACTTTCCTCACTTCACTCGCTGGTGTGGTTCCGCCGGGCTGGGGGAGTGTTTGCTCTGTCGTTTTTGCATTCTTCTTGTGGTGCTGGGGCGATTTCAGATTATTTTTTTTCTCCAATTCTATGAGCATTGCCTTCCTACTTTGAGATATCAACGTCGGGATATTCAGGTGGACAGCTGACCCGGCCGCGGTGCGCGTCTGGAGCTGGAATGGACGAAATCAGCCGGCTGTTTGGCACCGTGGGCCGCCTTCGCAGTGACACCCTCTCCTCTGATGCCACCCAGTCTACAGGCAGCAAACTGGCCCTGCGCCATCGCCTCAGCCAGCTAATGACTTGCGTGGATGACTTGGACCCCAGAAACGAGGTGCAGGAGAGAATGGTCAGGACCCTGGACAATGCCTTCCTTGCCTGTGCCAAGAGAGCCAACAAGCCAAAGAGGGACAGTTTCAGGTGGAGGATGATGGGGCCTCTCACTGGGCTTTTCTGTCGAATATGGAGTCTTTGTAGAGGAGTAGAGTTCTTTGTTCTTGTTCTTTCTCATCGAAAGCTGGCAGCAGAATCCCTCCCTCTGAATTTCTCTGTTGAATGTGTGTATAAGTTGAGGAACGGCTGGTGTCGTTATGAGTGAACCAGCCTGATCTGCACGTTTTTCAGCATTTCACGGGTTATGTTGGGATGTCTTTCAGGCCCAGCTGACGTGTGTCTGTGGCTTTTGCCATCCCTGAAAGAGCTGCTGTGTGTGTGTGTGTGTGTGTGTATGTGTGTGAGAGGCCCACAGCATAGAGTTGTTTTTAACATTCGCGCCTCATTTGAACGGTGTTGAAGGTGAAGGGTGGAGTTTGGGCTTGTTGTGTTTGACTGTTTTTTTGCTCTGTTTCTCAGGCTTCACATGGTGACCTGGAATGTCGCCACTGCCGACCCCCCAGAAAACGTGACCTCGCTCCTCCACCTCAATTCACCCAAAAGTGCCGACCTCTACGTCATTGGGTACAGACGATGTCCGACCGGTTTCCGTTAGCCGGCAACAGGGCACTGACCATAACATCTGTGTGCTCAGTCTGCAGGAAGTGTACTCGGGGCCAGTGAGATTTGTGTCGGACATGGTGTTCAGTGACCCGTGGAGCCAGCTGTTTATGTCCACCTTAGCACCCCGGAAATACATCAAGGTACGGGAGGAATACAACATAACTTTTCATTGTCAAATGTTTCAAACAGACCTGCCTGAGAGTGTTGTAGAGCTGTAGCTTTAACGGGGGTGTGTTCACAGGTGTCATCCATAAGAATGCAAGGTCTGCTGCTGCTCTTCTTCTCCAAACTGGAGCACGTCCCGTTCATCAGAGACATCCAGGCCACCTACACACGCACAGGCATCTTTGGCTACTGGGTGAGCGAAACACATGCTCACAGTGTGATGGCAAGCATTTCAGTGACCTATCAGAACACTAACATAATGTCTGACACATGTCACCGACATGAAGAACAGAGATCCACATCGTTTTCTGTTCTCTAACGGTTTAACTGGACAGATGTGTTGGCTAATGGCCAAAGAAGCTGCTTACTGAACTCAGACTGGTTCCATAGAGGAGGGGTCTGCTTCCTGAGGGCTCCGCCTCCCGTTATGCTTTAAAAACTCACAAACCAAAACCTGCAGCCTGAGAGCAAAGAGGTCTGCTGGAAGTGGACTTACAGCCTCTTCTTTTCTTCTTCTTTGCTCTTCAGGGTAACAAAGGTGGCGTGTCGGTCCGCCTGTCTTTCTACGGCCACATGCTGTGCTTCCTCAACTGCCACTTGACTGCTCACATGAATTATGCCTCAGAGAGAGTGGGGGAGTTTGAGTACATCTTGGACACGCAGACCTTTGACTGCAAAAAGGCCTCAAGAGTGACCGACCACCGGTGAGAAACCTGCTCAGCATCACGCAGTATTCCTGTACTGTCCGAGCTTTTCAGTTAGAGTTGCTCCTCCTCTGTGTCCAGGCTCGTGTTCTGGTTTGGGGATCTTAACTTCCGGATCCAGGACCACGGCATGCACTTCGTCCGCTCCTGTATCAACAAGCAGACCTACAACCTGTTATGGAGCAATGACCAGGTGGGGCCTGGGCTTGTTTAATGGCCCACTCAGCACAGGTTTGCACTGCCTGCTCCCATGAACCTGTTTGAACTCGGGAAATGTGCATGCTGTCCCTTTCAGCTGAACATGATGAAGAAAAAGGAGCAGCTGCTGCAGGAGTTTGAGGAGGGGCCACTGGACTTCCAGCCCACATACAAGTTTGATTTGAAGTCTGATACTTATGACAGCAGGTAAATTTTCCTGAGTATGACACAGGGGGGCGTCAATCCTGATTTTAAATCCTCTGTTTAATTTAATTTCAATGTGTTTGTTTTCTTTAACTTCTTCTTCATTTTCCAGGCTCCAAAACACATGGTTTGGCTTTAAGTAAGGGTTCAAAATACATTTATATGCATACATCACTTAATATGTTTGCCCATATTTACTTCCTCTAAACCCACTTAACCTATTCATATGCTCCACTTTTAACCTTTTAGTAAATAGTGTATGTATTTTATATAGTAGTGACAGATGTATCAGTGAAAATAATCTGTATCACGTAAACTTTTAACAGTTTTAACAAGACTAACTTCAGATTAGCCGAATTACTAGATGTACCATTTGGATATTTTTGAAACCTATATAACAACGTTTGCCCTGAGTTGCAGATTCCTCAGAAACTTAGTGCTCCCCCAGATGTTTTGATTGTGTGAATAGTTATTCATAGATATTAACAGCGGTATTTCTGGCTAATGAAGGCTTGACATTCTACATGCTTGTCTGACCTTACAGCTCTTTGAAAATAAACTGGACTAAAACTCCTAACTTGTATCTGCAGGGCTTTCAGATCCTGTGGTGGGCCACGTCACCACGCTTATTTTTCTCTTCTCCCAATAATAAAATCAGTCTGAGTATTCTCTTACAGATACTGAAAAATACTGTGGCACATTTTAGTTAAAAAATGACAAATATTTTCCTACCGTCCATCATTTTAGGGTAGTGGTGATATGGCTTAAAATGTGTACTGAACAATAGTTCTGGCATTTGAATGGTCATTTTAAAAATGGCTCCACTGTCTCTGACTGTAGTCCCCACGCTTCTGGGCCACATGAGGCAGAGCTCTAATCTCAGCATCACCTAGCTGAACACGTCTTTGTTCCCCGTAAATCTGAATTTGTTCCCCAACTGAAGTCCCGCTCTGTGCTCTCTGTCCATCCATTAGCGGCAAGAAGCGAAAGCCTGCCTGGACCGATCGGATTCTGTGGCGCATTCGACCCAGAGCCCCGCCGCCTGACGGCCAAGAAGCGAACAGCACGACGGCGGACGGGAAGACGCCCGAAGAGACCGAGGAGGACGAGTATCCCCTGAAGGTCAGGCAAGACCTGTACAACAGCAACATGGAGTACAGCATCAGCGACCACAAGCCCGTGGTCGGCGTCTTCACGCTGGAGGTGAGGCATGGCTGCAGGTTGCAGCAAACTGGAAGGTGAGGAAAAACATTTACCCTCTGACCTTCGTCTATTCAGCTCAGGAAGCTGTGCAACACTCCGCTGGTGCGCCTGCAGGCGGAGGGAGACTGGAGCGCGGACATGGACGCCATGGTCCTCTACAGCCCCCTGCAGCCCTTCCCCACCAGCACCTGGGACTGGATCGGTCTCTACAAGGTGCGCCGTTCGCCTTTCGCTCCGACTCCCCCTTTTTCCATCGGGAGACCGCGTGACGTTTGCGTCAATTTCAGGTGGGGTTCAGCAGCCCGTGGGACTACATCACCTACACCTGGGTCAAAGACGACGAGGCGGTCTTTAATGAGGAGGTGATGCAGGTATGAGGCGAGGCGCGGTTTGACCGTTGAGCCGCGCCCCCCAGAGGATTCACACTGTTTCCTTTGCAGGTGTTTGTGAGTAAAGAGGAAATCCCCGTGAGGGGAGGGGAGTGCGTGCTGTGCTACTACAGCAGCGCTCTGCGCTGCATCATTGGAATTAGTGAAGCGTTTAAGGTCAGTCGATCATAGAAACGTATGGCAGCTTAAAACAAGCGCACCCAAAAGACTCTAAAGGACGGCCTCTCTTTTTGCAGGTGCTGGAGTCCAGGGTGGCCCTGGAGGAGGGCTTGCTGCCCGAAAGGACCAGTGGACTCAACAGAATCGTAGCGAGTGACGACTTCTGAAATGAGCCTCACTCATGCGGTGTGATCCAATGGTTCCATTCCTTTAAAAATAACTTGTTTTTCTTAAACTGCAGCTACTGAAGCCACCTGTTCAAGGTGTCCCTCGCCCCCACCGACCCTTCACATCTACCTGTGAGCCTTTCTGTCCCTCTGCAACCTGCACTTAGTCTCCTGTGCAAACCGCTCTCCGTAGTGATCGACCAGTTACTGTACTGCAGAGGACATTACGATAAAAAAAAAAATGGATGTATGTTTGATTTTTGAGCCATAAATGAGATATGTAGATACAATGAGAAAGCAGGCTGCCTGGTCACACCTGCTGCTGCATGTGGTCAGCTTCCTGATGAAACACTGACTCATTTACAGCCCTCCGGTCAACTATCACAGGACTGCTATAGTGACAAAAGGGAATTCTAACATTCACAAAGCTCCTTAGCCAGTGTTGGTTTAAAAGGCTGTAAAATCACACCAATGTATGCTGGACTATTCAGAGTGAAGAATGATGAGTCGGCACGTGCTGCTGTCCAGGTAGATAGAAAGAATGCCAGTCTACGGTTTGTCCAAGTCAAAGCAAAAATACCTGTGTCCATAGGTGAACATTTCACTGTTAGGTTTAAAGTGGGTTTGGAAGGATTCATAGAAGTGGGCTGCTGTAGGAAGTCATGGGACCTTTGTTCAGTTAAGATTAGCTTTTTCAGGAATTTAAGTTTTTTCATTCCCCTTTTAATGCTCACTGTGGCGAAGTAAACTTAAAAATAATATTGCACTGTTTAAACTTTATGCACCGATTTGTATAGTTGATTTTATTATTAGTGTTACAAAGAATATATGATCTTCTCTTTTTATTGACCAATATGGATTCAGCAAGTGCCTTTGAACCGACGTTTGCTTTGTGTGGATGCTGCTTCACTCTGAAGCTGATCTGTCAGCATTTTCATGGCTTCTTCAAATCACTTTTCATTATTTATGAGGAAACTTCGAGTCACATCTGAATGTTGTTATAATGATATAAATGTTATAATTTGACTGAAATCTATTAGTTTGTTACTGGAATTATCTCACTGTTTTTTCTTTTTTTTTCAGTTAATAACTGGTGTATTGTAACAAGATACCAAGCTCAGATATTAAACATGTATAAATTCAGATTTTTGTCTTCTGGATCCTTCTTGACTTCGCGACGAAAACTTATTTTAGTTTTGTAACACCAGAATTTCCACCTGATTTTTCAGTCTTAGTACATGGATGAGACTTTTTAGACTCTTTAGTAACCGACAATGACGGGAACGCGCAGAAAACGGCCGCGTGACGTGTCATCGGTCGCTATAGTAACCGCTTGTTTTGGCCGCAGCTTGACTCCCGTCAGAGGAAGCCGTTACACTTTGGGGGAATACGGCCGCAAAAAACCGGTATGTGTCAGAAACGGAGAGCCTTTGGGCTCGGGAACCGCCTCAGAGATGTCTGTTTGAGTCTGAGAGAAAAAAAAGGAATTAGAGCTCTAAAAAACACAGCTCCAAAAATGAGAGTTGTGATAACGCTAATTAATTAATGCTAATGCTAGCAACTCTCCCTGAGAAGAACCGTGTTATTTCTACCATTTAGAAATTGGATACAACCACACAAAACATTGTGTCCGTTATGGAACAGCTCGAACTTTTCCTTTCTTGTTAATGGAAATAATCTCTGGGAGTCCAGTAGAAACTTGGAGGACTCTGAAACACTGCTGCCTGTGTTCGTTTTCCTCCCCCAGAGCGGAACCATGTCTGTCCTGGACCACAGTCCCCATCAGGGCGGAGGCCCCGATCTGACCAAAGTGGAGGTCAAGCTTAACCACTCTGAGCTTTTCAGAGCAGAATGCAAGAGGCTTATCCGGGAAACCGACAAGGCCTGCAAACGCATGCAGGACGATGACAATAGGCGACTTGGTAAGAGGCTGTCAGATGGCCTTGGTTCAGCACAGCATGGGAATTCAAACTTTTCACCGGTAAATTGCGATGTATTTGACTGCTCAGATCAGCGAGTCCGAGACATCCAGTTTCTGAAGAAGGAGTTGGAGCTGAAGCTGGAGGAGATAACGCAGGAGACGGATGTCCTCCTGCTTCTGCACAGCCGAGTCATGAAGGCCATGGAAGCAAGCACAGAGCCCCTGAGGGTCACCAACCTGTGTTTGGTGGAGAGGTGAAGCAGCCGGATGATCTCACCGATCGTCTTCTGTGTCACACATTTCTGTCTCAGGCATTTGGCAGCTGCCTTTTAAATTTTTGACAATTTCTTTGATGACGTCTGAGCCTCAAACAGGTTTTCCTTACCCCACAGCTCTGGTTTACATCACAGGGTAAACCTCTTTCAATCAGATAATCCTGCTGCATTGGGTTAAAGCTATTTCTATTAGTTTCTTTTTGTTTTTCTACTTGTCTGCCGTCTTTATTATACCTTTTTTATTGTCTGCTGACCAGCTGTGGTAACACTGAGAAAAACCCGGGTAACGTGGGAACTAAACGCCTTGTGAAGGCAGTCACAGTTGTGAAGTAGAATTGCAGAATACGCGTAGATGAGTAAGCTTCTTTGTTCTCTGGCTTCAAGAATGAAGCGTGAGCCGTCCGAGAGGCTGCAAGACAACGTGGACAGCGAGCTGCGGAGAGAGCGGGAGGTTCTCGAGGGAGTGGCGTCCCTTCTGCAGCGTGTGCAGGAGCAGATCTCTGAGCAAATACGGTAAAGTAGCTCCCCCACCAAGAGGATCCCCAGAATGATGCTGCTGTCAAAGAGAGCACACGCAGAACAAACCCGTGTCCTTACTTTTCAGGCTGAACCGCTCTGCCAAGTACCATCTAGAGCAGGATCTGAAGGACAAGTTCAAAGCTCAGTCCATTGACAACTCCTGTGCTTTAATGACCGCCCACTCCGTCAACAGCACGCAGAGGTCAAGCAACAAGATGGCCGTCCTGTCCAGGTGACCTTCAAACTTGATGCTATTTCCACAAAATATATTTCATCTGATGGTCTGTGCAAACAATTTTATGACCTTATATGTCCATATATCCCCGTCACTCACTCAGCAGGTGTGCGGGTGTAAAGGTTGGATGTTTCTTTTTCCAGAGGATGTCCAGAAGGGGCTGACTCATACCCCGTGTTCTTTACAAACACAGGGGGGGGTCATTCCATGTACAGGAATAAATCTTTTCAGGTCCTAACCCCCTCACGGATTTCATAACCTCTCTCAGCTTGGCAGTGACTCCGATGCAGTGGGAGAACTTGTCGGATATCACCATAGCTAAAGCGGAGCAGCAGAGGACCAACTCCGTGTCCCTGCGGGCCCTGGTGGAGTCTGTGCTGGAGCAAACGGCAGCTGACATGCAGAAGCAGGTCAAAGCCACTTCAGCAGCCATCCAGCTAAACGTCCAGCAGATCAAGTCTGACAAGAGCCAGATGGAGGATAAAATGCCTAAGGTAAGGGGCAGCGAGCGTTTGACAGAGGGAGTGGAGAATTAATATATACAGGTACATAGTTTGATAGTTCAGAGAAGGGCTGAAACACAGATCCATCATTTCCTAGAACTTAAGCCTTGAATATAATCTTGCATCGACATTTTGAACAAAGCTGCCATTTGTGCTAAGAAAGCTGTGTAAAGCGGATTTGGTAGGCTGGCAGCAGATTTTATCTGAGTTTAATTCAGTCTCTTTAACTTAAAATGTGCATGTTACATGGACCAAACTGGAGTTATTACAAAAGACTGAATGTAGAGACACTCTAAAAATAAGTCTGCTATCCATCCATCCATCTTATTGCAAGGCTTTGTCTGATCAGGGTTATGGTGGGTCTGAGGCCTAGCCCAGCGGCCACTGGAAAGGTCACCAGACTTCACTAAACGGTGTGGTCCATCACAGGCTACACAGAGACAAACAGAAGAAGCAAACTAGCATGTTCTCACTCCCAATGTCAGTTTAGAGTCAACAATTAACCAGAGTGCATGTTTTCGGACGGTGGGAGGAAGCCAGGGAACGCACACATGACAAAAACCACCTGGGATGAGAAGCAAAGATCTGGAAATATTAAACTAACACTACCTTTTAAGGTTGATGTAAACGTCCACAGTTTTTTCTGTGCTTTCCTGAATCAGATTCCAAGTCATGTTTGATGTGTGTGATAATCAGGTTTATCATTAGTGTGCGTTTTGGAAATGTACCTCTCATCACAATCGTTTGGAATGGCTGTACCTGAAGTTCTGCCTTCGTTACCTCTAGCTTCAGGCTGAGATCACCAACCAGCAGAGGATCAGAGAGGACCTCCTCGTGGCCATGACACAGAACGAGCACTTCTGGAGTTTGGCTCAGGCCCGGCTGGCTTTGCGCTGCCAGAGGCCCGGCAAAGAGCAGTGCCATGATCCGGCACAGGCCCAGCTCCTCGCTGAGGTCCAGCAGCTCAGTACCCACATCGACAAGTAAGGCTTCTACACAGTGTGCACCGCATTCAAGAGGCTCCTGGAGGAAATGGCTGTTGCATTTGCAAGTGACAATACAAAGTGGAGAGTAATAGAGCAAAAATAAGATAAGCTAACTTAAGTAACAAAGTAGCTTAATATAAACACAATTACCAAAATGGCAGAAAAACCAGTTTATGGAGTTTATGCACATGGAAAATGTGCAATTAGCAAGTTTGGCCGCATCAATGAAATACAATAGTTAGAAATAAGGGATTTGTATATGTGAAATATTTACAAATAAGGGATTTGAATAAGTGACATTGGATAGAAGTGGATAAGGTGATAATGTAGCCTCAGTTAAACAGTCTGATAGCCACAGACAGAAAGGCATTCTGTTAAACACGGGGGGGTTGAGTCTGTTCCTGAAGCTGCTTCTGTGTGAGGTCAGCCCCTGGTGGAGAGGGGGAGTGATATTGTCCAGGATACTCTGCAGTTTCCAAAGCATCCTCCTCTCAGACACCACCACCAAAGAGTCCAGCTGGACCCCCCAGGACAGAGCAGTCTTCCTGATGAGTGTCTGCTGCCCTCAGCCTGCTGCCCCAGCACACCACGACCAAAAAGACAGCACTGCTGCCACCCACTGGTGGAACATCCTCATGAGGTCTGATAGCCAGACATTGAACAACTGAAGCCTCCTCAGGAAATATAGCCGATTCTGACCCTTCTTATAAACAGCTTCAGTGTTCTTGGTCCAGTCCAGGTTGTTGTCCAGGTTCATCCAAGGTATTTGTAATCCTGGACCACTTCCATAATCTCACCGTTGATGATAAGGGGTTTGGGGGCAGATTTTTCCTCTACTGAAATCCACCACCTGCTCCTTGTCTTGGTGGTAATAAGATGCAGATGGTCAGTCTCACACCGCCCGATGAAGGAATCCCCAACACCCCGGTACTCCTGCTCCATGCTTAAAATGTGAAGCCTTTCATCCTGTCCAGACTTAGAAATGTCCAAAACACGTAGGACGTATAGGAGGAACTGAACTATCATGGTCATCTCAACACACGAGCTGTGAACAAACCTCAGGCGGTAACTCAACTGTGAGGTTTCCAGACAGGCCACGACGTGTTTAGATTCGGATTCTGAATGAATGTTTCTGTTCGCGGATGCCGTTCAGAGCCGATCTCTTTTCTGTTCTCGCAGACTTCGTGAAGACGCGCTCCAGTCAGAGGAGGAGCAGAGGGCGCTGGCCCGCTGCCAGCTGGCGCTTCGGGAAGACATCGAAATCAAAGCCAAGAGCCTTTACATTGACGAGGTGGTCTGCATGCAGCACCGGGAGACCATTGTCCTGCACAAGTTCTGACCGGTGAATTCTGTCTGTACCTGTTTTATTTCAAATACACTCAAGTCGCTTGAAGGAGTCTGTCCGTCTGTTTGTTTACCGGCCTCGTGAAGGGTTAATGAAGGGCCAGCGGCTGCCTGCTTTATGTTCCTCATGTCCTCCTGCTTTATTAAGTCAGATTGCTTTCTCCTCTCGTGACATGTTTCTCAAATCATTCCACAGATTTACATATTATTTACATTCTGGGTTTTATTGGAAGAGAAAGTCCGTTTTTACAAGAAAATGCAGCTGAAATCCCCCCCAAACTACTCATCTGTCATCAGAAACAACAAGCTGAAGCTCACTGTTGAACACAACCCAGCTTTTTCCCGGGGTGCCATGTTTGCCCCATCACATACTTGTTAATATCTATTCCTGAACTCTGCTCAGATGGTTCTGTGACAGATGTGACTAGCCTTCTGGAACCCCTTTAGAAACAGCTGTTCTGAGACACTTGGGTAAGAACTGATTACAATGAACACTCCCAGGAGTCTGATCCCTTCTGTTTAACATCATAAAGACACGAGAGGTGTCAAGCCGACTGAAACATAAACGGCAACATTCTGAACCATTAAGCCACGGATCCGTTCCAGCTGATTAAAACAGGACGTGATGGCAGCATCCATTCTCAGAGCAAAGGTGAGCGGGAGAGCCCGGAGCAGCAACCTCCGTCTTTAACTCTCTCTGTTTTTCAGGAGAAGGTGTTTTCGGCATTTTTCCTAAAATCCAAAAAGGAGGAGAAAGCTCTTACTGGGGCGACGGCAGACTGTAAAGCAGAGCCATCACGTGCGATGCTTTGATATTACCACATGCCAGCGTAGTGTGAGGAGGGGCAGGGCCAGATGACAGTGTGGGCAGCTGCTGATCTCCTCTGGGTCTCTTTCCACCTCCGTCCCGGGGCGTGTGTGCGTCAGGGACATATTCTTATAGGCAGCGCTGAGCTGGGCAGCCGCCCCCAGCCTGGAGAAATCCTCCTCTTCCTCGCTATCTTCGTCGTCCTCACCGTCCAACCTGGGTTCCACAAAGCACTGGTGCAACACACGACAACAGACACGACGATGCACGTTAGAAAAGAGCCGTCAGGCACAAAGGCACATGGAAGAACTGAGTCTGGCTCGCCGTTTTTAAGGCTTTGGCCTTAGAAACCAGACTCACCATGGGTGATAACGAGTCACTCTTTTCTAAATCACCACAACGTAGTGAATAAATGGACTTTCTGTCAATATACAAAATGATTATTTTGGTACTTAAAAAAACAATCCTATAAAATCAATAATGACCAGTGCTTTAAAAATAAACCTCTTTAGCAAAAGAAGCCAGGAGAACAATGAAAACCTGAAATAGTTAGTAGTTAGAAAACGGAGAACGCATGAAATGAATAAAAAAAGAACGCGCTTTTTAGGATCTATCCTAAAGATCAGACCAAAAACTCAGGTTTTAGGGGCCTGGAGAAGTGAAGCGAGCAGGAGGAGCTGGGGAAACGAGTTTCAGAGCGATGGAACAGAGAAGGTAGCTGAGTCTGAGCTCACACTGGACCCGTTCAGATAATAGAACCTTTGCCTTCATGAAACGTACCCATGAGGCAAAAAGCTTGGGAATACCTCGTGTTCGTCTCGGCCCCCGGCTGGAAACGACGCTCCACATCTGCTGCAGCTGGCGGTTGTTTGTGCTGTCAGGAAGCGTACGGCGGAGTTAAAAACCCGCTCAGAATAGAGTGACCGGGGCTGACATGCTTCTCGTACCTGTGTGTGGGGGGCCGCTGACCGCCTGTAGAGGGCCCGAGCCCTGGACAGAGCTCTGGCCCGAGTCCTGGCCCTGGTCCGAGCCCTGGCCCGAGCCTTGGGCCGAGCCCTGACCCGAGCCCTGGCCCGAACCCCGGCCCGAGCCAGAGCAGGTCAGGCCGTGCTCCGGCAGCTCTCTCATTCGGACGTAGCGGCCGCAGTCCTCGCAGAGCTCGGTGCGGCTGCCGCAGACCACGAGGTGTGCGTCCAGGTCCTTCCACGGCAGGTCCAGCCCACAGAAGCCGCACCTCTGCAGACGCTCCACGCACTCGTCCGACTGGATTCCGGAAAGGCAGCCATCACACTGTTAAAACTGCGAGCTCAAATAGAAGGTGCAGTACTACTCTAAGCATCAGTCTTTAACCTATTAAAGTCCGCCTGTCTTCTTCCAGAGGTCAAAGGTCGCTTAATATCTGTACCGTTCTGACACTTTCTGAAAAACTTTGTGTAAAACAGACCGGAGACTCACCTCGTGATCCGACAGGCGCCATCGTTCCATTTTCTTGCGGCACTTGGAGCATCTCACCTTAGCAGGAGAACAGACAGAGATTATAGCTCGGCCTCCGGAACGTGCGCGGCGGCGAGCGGGGCCGTGCGCGAGGCGGTGACAGCCGCACCTGGCTGTGCTGCTCCTCCCTGTGCTGACTCAGCTGCTCTTTGGGAACCGCCTCGTCGCAGTCGGGGCACACGCACAGGAAACGGCGGCAGTGGCTCTCGTGCAGGGCGAAGTTGGCCTCCGCAACCTCCCTGTGGCTTAAAGTGAGAAGCAAAAAAAAAAACAACATATCCCACAGTTCTTTACCGAGGGCATGTCGACCGTGTTTGAAAAGAGAGATTCATGCCTTAATAAATTATTCATCGCTGAGCCAATCAGGAAGCTGGGGCATTATACACTGACCCCCCTGTTGCTGACAGTTACAGACATGAGACTACAGCACAGGCAGGTCCTCTGACCCTGAACAGGGCGTGAAGCTGCCTCAGAAATAGCCCTAGAAACGAAACTGAATGACTACTTTTCTGATGTACAGGGAAATAATACACCCTGATAAACTAATTTAAAGACCTTATTAGAAAAGCTCTTGTTCTAAATAGGGATCCCTACTGTTCAATCTCCGGTGAAAATCTTTAAAACAACATTAAACAGTTAAATTGAACTTCCAATCGACTGTAAGATTTAATGCCGATCCTCGGGCAAAGTCCTCCTTCTCTCACACCGGTACGTGTGGATCTGAAAGTTCGCCCCATAGTTGTAAAATCCAGCTGCTAGGCAGCCGTTCCTGTGTTTTCCCCTGACCGGAATCTCTTTTCTTACCACTGGCCGCAGGTGCGCGTCGCCTCCTGACCGTCCATTCCGCCCAGCTGATCAGAGACAACACTTCAATCTCAGTTCACCAAAATAGAAAGTGAAAGCAACCCCCCCACCCCTTTCAACCATGTGCTGCTGTTCAGCCCGCGTGCACGGGGGGGCGCACGAGCTCCGGTCCGGCCGTATCACAACACGTCGCTGCTGAAGGAGCGCCGGTCCGTGAACGCACCATGGAGCTACAGCTGACGAATCTGGTCTGTATGACTGAACTCAGAGGTAAATGCGGTGGGTAGCACCTTCAGGAGGGTTCCCGGTTCTAATCCCAGCATAAAACAGCCTACAACACCACAGCCGAACTAGAACATGACACCTAAATGAAGTAAGTTAGAGGAATGATTGAAAAAAAACTTTTTTGAAACCTTTAAGGTTTGAAACTTTATTCTAAGCAGCCAGCCTCTTCTATCTTACTTAAAAAATATATGGTTACCTTTTTAAAATGTAAACATTGTAACTGTAGGCTACCTGGTATTTGCATCTGGCAAGAAAATTATAAGGGAATTAATTCTTTAAATCCGTTTTGATTCGGGAAAAACAGCTGAATATAATAAAGAATTAAAATAATTCTAAAATCTACATCTACTCCATTATTCCGACTCTATCTGTACTCAGCGCTTACTGCGATAAAAATTCTACAGAAACTAAGGATAAGAACAGGAGGACGATTCATAACAAATAACAGAGGATGTTTTACTGATTTCTACTTTGTTAGAAAAACTGAGGGTCAGAGATTCAAAAGAGCTAAAAGTACTCTTGGGTGGAGATCTGATGAGTAACCCAGATCTGAGGGTGGCTGCCCCCCCTCCTCCTCTGCCTGTGGCTCTAGCCACGTGGACATTTAAACAGAGGGAGTAGATTCATTGATGGTGACGATCCTCCTCCTGCAGCCGGGTCTCTGAGACAGAACTCATCAGTGTGATCACCAGTCGTGTCATTCTCCAATGGGAGAGCTGATAATCAGATTACTACATTAAGTCAAGAATCATTTTAGTGACCTCTGATCGGTTTATTGGCTGTCGTGATTAATTTTTTCAGCCAGCCGTTTTAATAGGACTCCATGCTGCCTGCTTTGGCCCGTGCATGTGATTCTGAGCTAAGGACTTGAACACACCAAATCCTTAGATGTGTCGTTACAATACCTTTTCTGCTCATTTACACTGAATTTCGAGGAAATTACTTCCTGGCCTATACTGAACCAGGCGATAGTTAAACGTATTTCATGTTTGAATAGCTGATATGTAATCTTTTCTCTCTGTAGCTTAACTTGATTTGTTAATGTACATTTACTTTCACATTTAAAATTTCTTCCACAAAAAGTACGGGACGCAGTAGTTCATAAATAAATTCAAACATTTGATGTCACTTGGTGATTATGACTGTGATTTGGTCTAAAAGTAAAATCCATAACAGGCTGAGTCTTTTGAGGAGTACTCACAGCCTAAGAATAAACTAATGTCTTTAAATATAGACCTCTCCAAAGAACGTTTTGGCACAGATTTTTATATTTCTGCTTCTACCGAGCAAAATACAATTAAAGCATTCAAGGGTTCTGGAGGAACGTGTGAAAGACGAGGGGGCACGCCTAAACTAGAAAAAGCCTCGTGGTAACCTTATCCTTAGGCTGCTTCCTCCCCCTCTTCTTCCAGATCTTTGTAGGAAGAAAGGGAAGCTGTGTGGGGCAGCCCCCATGTTCTCAGCAACCGGTCCCGAAGCCACGTTCTGTGATGGCGTTGGGTCGCAGCAGAGCCTTTGGGTAAAGCTCCCTTCCGCTCATGTGATGCCCAGACAAGCCCAAAACCACCAGATCACAGGAAATATCACCCCAACGCCCATACACAGTGATTCATCATATTTATTCAAACATTAAACAGGGACCAACATAGTGGAACAGATAGCAGCCACGTGGGAATTAGCAGCTGTACAGGTGGACGTGTGTGTGTGTGTGTGTGTGTGTGTGTGTGTGAGTGTGTTATGTCCTGATATGTTGGTCAGGATGGGGACATGCACTCATTTCAACATCTGATATACTTCACTGTACAGAGATTCTGGTGTTTTCGTATCAACAAATTCTTTATACAAAAGTGAACATCTTTTAAGTAGCACTGTGTACAAATGTGGGACTCTTCAGCTGTCAGAGAAGCAAATCGGTGTACAAGGTGGGCTTGAGCAATGGAGGGAGTCGGTTTGTCTGGTAAAATCATATTTTCGCTACTGTTCTAAATGAGTTTCTAAAGAAAGCCAAGCGTGTGTGTTTTTGTGTGACCTGAATGCAGACGGAGACACAGGGATGCTCCTTTTGGTGCTGCACTTGCTACAAATCCTGAGAAACCCCCCCCCCCTATCAATATCTCATCCTTCATGTTTGAAAAAAGTGGACAAATCTTAAAAACCGTACAAACACTCACAGTTAGAAGAGACCAATGCAGGCAAACAACACGACAGTCATGACGTTTGAACACTGGTCGATGCTCTCTGCAACCACAAGAGGGCAGCAGAGCAACACAAATCAAACTCCAGTACCAAACGGAGAACACCAACGTTTTGGCAGGCAAAAAGATGCTTCTAATCGCAGGTCATTGGAGATTCGGGGCCTTTTTCCACATTACAAATTATAATTTTTTTTCCATAGGATGATAAAAAGTTTCAAAGTCGAGAAACGAATAAATTAAACATGGTGATAAGAAACTAAACTCACATGGACTCCACATGTTTGTGAGATATCTGCTAAATAGAAAAATATATGATTTCGAAATGAATTCAAACATAGAAAAATACTCAGAATAAAATGATATGATCATATACATAATAGGTGGTCATGTGACCAATGCTTCGATTAATACAGACTGAACCACTGATGGACAATCAATGTCTAAATATACTGTTTGTTATGATGTTGGTGGCTTAGTTGGCCTTTAAGGTTTTTATCCTGTTGAGGTCTAGAGAATGTGTGATGTAGAAGAGCGAGGGTGTGTGTTGTGGGGTTGAAAGGCCAGCGGAGAGGTCACCAGACGGAGCATTTGTCCACAGGGTTCATCGGGGATCCCTTTGGACAGTGGAAAACACGGGCAAACTCATCGAACTGGGAGACACTGCCGATCACCCTACAAGGGGAGGGAAGCACAAAATAATCCTCAAACTCTGATGCTGAGATGATCGAAAACAGTAAACAGAAGACCTCCTTGTGTGTGGACATACTGAGAACAACATTTTATGGAGGGCTTAATGCTCTGAATGACTTATAACTCCAAAAGGGCTAATAAAAATACTAACAGAATATTATTATGCACCTATATTTCATTCATAACGGCATAGAAAACTTGAAAATGAGACATTGTGCAATTTTTCAGATTAATTGGCAACATTCCAGCAACGTGACTGGGAATAAAAAGAGCAGCTTTTGAGAGGCAGAGTATCTAAGAATGCTTCTGGTGAAGATCCCACTTCTGTTGCAATGAGAGGATATTGACACTTGAAATGTAATAATGTCGAAAGGCGCCACTGTTGAAAAGAAAAATAATCCCATAAGGGAGAGGACTAAATCCTTGAGGATTTGTTTATTTCAAACACAGATTTTTTTCTAGAACTCTCGCACTTTTCTACTTTCGCTTTCTAATTTTTTTTTTTTTTTTTTACTGTACTGATTTGTTGTTACCTGTAAAATGTTTGGGTTAAACACTGATTAAATTAGGTCAGGTTTGAATATCAAGAAAAGACAGAGTGATCTTTACTGACTGTGGAGACGTCAGACTGGGACTGTGGACCTTAAGGCCCTCAGGCAGCTCTGCTTTAAAAACGGACCCGATTCCGTCCTGAAATCACCGCACGGGCTCAGGGAAAACCTCCAGAAATGCCACCCGTAGCTCTGCCACGCAGAGGAGACAAGCCGCGAACGCGACCCAGAAACCTCGCTGTCCTCTCTGGACCTCAGCTCATTAAAAATGGACTGAGGCAAAGCGGGAACTGTTCTGCTCTCAGACGGACCAGAGCCCGAAACTCTCTATGAAAATCACAGAGGCTGCTTTTCTGGACTAAAGAGGGGGGCCTGCGGCATTTGATATGAACACACAAAGCTAACTCTTTGGATGCTCAAACCCAGAAGACCCTCTGGGCTTGTGGTGTGTGGATGCTGCCCACCTGTAGTGCTCTGGTGCGTGTTTGTCCGTTAGCAGCTGTAGGTAGATGGACTGGGATCTCCTCTTCATGCACCAGTTCTGGAAAGATCATGTCACATGACAGTCATCAGTGGGAACCCGGGACCAGGTCCCACGTGGCAGGATGCAGTTTTTTCCACTGTAGGTAATAGCCACACACGCTGAAGCAACAGGTGACACCGACACAAACTTTTATGATGTTTTTCATATCTCACTTGTGTATACGGATAATTAGGAACAAATCCATGTTTCCTGATCCCCACGGTGGGTTTACAGATCATTCTGCGTCTTTTTGCCCGGCACAGATTCAGAAAGCCGAGACATCACGATCCGAAAATATATTCATACAGCGCCATAACTATTCCGCGCCGCTCTATGCTCCTCATTTGTAAGTCACTTTGAGTAAAAGCATACGCCAAATTAGTCTAAAGTAATAAATAAACACACGGCAAAGTGCTGCGTCTGGTCTGTGGCTGCTGGGCGGCGAACAGCTCATCGCGCTGACAGTCAGGGGAGTGGACGATAATGGAAAAGCAGGTAAAGCAAGGTCATAGCAAGCAAGGCATTACTGTTTCATGTGCTAACGCCATCTGAGAAGAGGGACGCCCTCTGTGGGAGGGGGCAAAAGATACTCACACAGTTCCTATTTTGAGGGACCCTCATTGTTCTTACTACTTCACTTACTGTTAATATAGAAAAAAGCATTGTTCTCTGCATGTCCTTTTATGACTCTATGCACAGATATAATAGGTAATCCTGCACGTGACAGAAATTAGTGCCCATAAGACAATAATGTATCATTAAATGAATAATGTCAACAGTCTGGTACAACGACAGCAATAATAATAATGTAATGATACGTGACTGAAAGTCCATTGAAAGAAATAGCTATTTAATCTTACACTTGATTAGTTAAAGTGCTTTCTTGATCTTTTAGTTATGTGCAAAGGATTTAAACATTCTTCCAATACTTTCTGTTACAAATGTCCACAAAATAAGATGCTAGATGTAATATTAGATTTTTGGTGGACATGTATTTGCATCAGATTATCAGATTATTCCTGAAATGCAGATTTGTATTGAGGGTGAAAGCTAAAATACTTCAAGAAACTGTTTGACAGACTGCTCGATACTTTAAAAATCTTGATTGTATTTAGAAGTTAGCACATAAAAAAAGCCATTACATTTAAAAGCACGTCTGTTAGCCCGCTGTGCAGGTTTGTTGATGTCGGCACATTAATTCAGGTGGAGGTGGATCAGTTGCCCGGGGCGTTATACTCTCACACACATTTGATGATTTAGTTGAATGTACCTAAATATACTGAATTTCTGAGCACTTTCCTGTGGCAAGATTGAAAAAAAAAATAGACAGAAACACCATATTTCTGCTCTGAACTTTTACTCGAGTCATGAATTTCAATCGAATCGGTGAATCTCAACGAGGAGTCTTAATAGTTACAAGAATCGGGGGTGGTCTAGACATTGTAGTGTCTTCTGCACTATCTTTGTCTGATCTTTTCAGTTGTTAATGCATCTGTCAGCTAATGTCGGCATCATACAACTCCCACCTGCCCTTTACGATGCGCCACTCCAGCTGAGAGTGCAGTGTGAGGGACTTATGTAGTATGGAGATGGAATGAAAAGACAGTGGAGAGACTTCAGAGAAGCCCTTACCTGTGCGAAGGCAATGAAAAGCAGCTGTTCGTGTGTGTATTTGAGGCCGGGCAGAGGCCTCTCTGGACCATATTCCCTCACCCACTTCTGATATGCCTGACATAGGGACACAAAGACGCTTTAATGCGGTGAATAACCAGAAATACGACAACAAATGAAGCGCTGCACTTCATGCCTTAAGTGTTTTACTTTCAATCAAACCGAGGACACTTAAAGACGCCCATTCACTTTTAGTTGAATAGGCTGACCTTATGGCCCTCTCAAAGTGGCTATTGACAAAAAAAGGTGTACACGAATTGATGAGTTTAAAAATGGGAGTAAATCAGTTTTTTTCATTTACAGGAATCGAGCGGAATATGACGTTTTGAACGCTGATCAGTTCTTACTTACATAGTACGATAACTTCAGTCCTCCCATATCCGCTATGTTCTCCCCCAGTGTCAGACGGCCATTGACCTACGCACACGGACCAAGATTAACAAACTTAAAAGACTCCGACGTGTTCAGGACCAGATTCAGTCGGTGATAAAAACAAAACTAAACTATACATTGGTGTTTTCCCTGGATGGATTCCTCTGCTCCGGCCTTGTCATTTTTCTTTGCCTGTGGAGGGATGCAGCCTATGGGCTGATATCTATGTTTACAGCACCTGCTGGCTTTCAGTACAGTGCGAGTGACGTTGTTAACCTGAAATGTTGTGCGACATGGCAGCGTAAATTGGGATTGATGATGATACACTTTGGGATCGATATAGTGTGTGTCTATCTACTCTCCTGTAAGACTCCACGAGACCTAAACCCATCCGATACAATCTCACCTCTCTTACTTGTGAATTCTAAGCATTTTAAGCTTAAAACATGTTTGGGGTTAGATCTATTATGCAGCATTAGCTTTTCATATAAAAGGACATGCTAAGGTTTTAATCTATCCATTTACGTGGTAGTGTTTCTGTTAAAAACCTAGAGGAAACATATAGAAAAACATTACACGTTTTCTTGTAAGATCGAGCAGCTTAGTGGTGTTTTGAACATAAATACTGTAATTTTCGGACCACTAGCTGCCACACATGGTTCTAATACTGCAGCTTAAACAACCATATGGCTAATTTCTGGATTTCTACATGATAATGAGATTCATGCATTTGCCCTCTGCATATCAACCTTTCTGTGTAGCTACCTCATGCACAATGTGGACAGCTGCAAAATATAGACAAGTACAGCCTATATTTTTACAATTTTCTTTTCTTTTAAAGTTAGCGGTGGGTTTAAATTAAGCTGTGCTAAACAGAGTAAAAAAATATGGCATGCAAACTGTATCCAGGCTAGATTAGCTGAGCGTGGAAAACAAGACAAACACAGCTCATCAGACATTGTTTGACAGAGGAAACGCGTTCAACAAAAACATTAGAGTTCAACTTCATTTTATATGTTTGCTCTCTAATTCTTAGAAATGAGACATAGCTCATCACAGCGACATGAGTGGTTTTACAGCAGTAAAAGGTTCAGATGTGACGACTTCCTGGTCCTACAGCTAACTGGATCCTGTTTTTCAGTCTCACACTGTAAAATGTCTCTGTTTGCTGGGCATATCATTTTCTGGTTGACCTCATTTTCACTATGCAGAATGGGAAAGTAATCAGTAAATCAGCAAATAAGGTAAAATAAAAATAAAAATAACCCAGATAAATTGATTCTTATTTAGAAGATAATTAAATCTGTTTTGACACCCGACAAGTGGGAAAAATGATGGACATAAAAGTACACAACCCTTTATACAAAATAGTTTTTTCCTGATTTTTAAATGACATTAGATCTGAGTGGTGGTAGCAAAACATTCTCCAAGCTGGTTGGTGTGTAGGCTTACCCTCTGGGTATATACAGTGAAGTTGTCATAGAGTTTGACGATACATTCCGCCTTCTTCTGGAACTTCCTGTAGGACTCCTCAGTCCACCACTGTTTGAGGTTGCCATGGCGATCATACTGGCCCCCTAAGGACATAAGACCTTGGCATCACTAAGATGAGGGCAATGGTTGATCAGGGGAATCTATAACTTTTACTTCACGTTATTGGTAGAAATAACAGCCAAATCACGACAGCTAAAAAAAGAAAAGTCCACGGTCGATTCAAGGTGATGTATAAAAATCTGTCACCATCCTGCAAAGAGGCTTGTTTTGCACCTCAGAGTGAAGGCAAAGTTATAGTCTGTGGTTCAAAGGAGCCTTTGTTTCCCATTTTTTCAATCGAATGGCAATAAAGTAAAATACAGTAACACTGTCCCAAAAGTGGGGATATGTATTCAGTGAGTTTTGCTGGGAGAGGTTTTCGTTCCTACCCCAGTCATCGTATCCATGTGTTAGCTCATGTCCAATGATAGCTCCTATCCCGCCGTAGTTCAGGGACCTGGCGGGAGAATGGAAAAATAAGGACATGTTTATATGACAAACTATTGCATTTACACATGCAAGTAAGCCGGTTTATGGGTCAAATTTTTTAGGGCCTTTTATTTCAACAACTGGTTGTGTCCGAGAATACAAACACAGGAAGAATGGATTTGCTATGTCACACACTGCCACGATAGCTGGTGAAAAGTGTTTAAACTGTAATATCTTTAGGCTGATTCTGGTTAAACAGTCCACAGGCAGGAAACTTGGAAGTCAGGACCTGTAGAGTGTGTGCAAACCACCCAGGAAAGCTCCACTTCACTGTTCTCGACTGTTTGTATTGTATTTGAACAGTCCAACACAATCATTTGAATCCCACTTTAGTGTTATGTTAGCATTGTGACTGCATATCATACATTTATTTTTTATGTCGAAGGATAGAGGTTGCTCCTACCTTGACTAATTATGATGCATTCTTGATTAAATCTGAGGTGTAATTCACCTTGTAGCATCAGCTGGTGACATTGTGACCCTCTGCTCTATGCATGTGCAACCAGGAAGTCAACACTAGATCATTTAGGGAACACTTTTGCTCCTTGACGGGCAGTTCAGAGTGCTAAAATCTGATTTCAGTGGCCATACATATGAATTATTAGAGGCAAAAAGGGGCAGGCATATGTATTGTAAAGCTAAAAATGGTGTAGACAGTCCGTGGGCACATCTGTTTCCAGGTTTGAGCAGCTCAGAATTATACAATTTCTCTTTGATTTATTCTTTAATTTAGATTTTAAACGCTTGCTTTGTTTGGACACACAGTGCTTTTAGTTTCATTTCACATATGGACCTAGTTTAAATCTAATATAAGCTATTAGCTTTGCCCCAGTTTAAGCCATACGTCTATTTTCTATACACACTTTTTCCAAGACGCAGCCACCAAAGAGGAGAGAAAACGACTGCAACAGCCTCTAAGAGCTGGAGAGAAAATCATAGGTGCCCCCCCCCCTGTCACAGATCAAGATTAAGAAAACAAGGAGGAAGAATCTCCTCTGACTCCTCACACCCTGCACACAATCTTTTGGATTTTCTCACTAGCTGCCAGCCCCTTGCACCATGTTTCTTATCCACAGTGCCTCTTGGCCCAGCCCAACACATTGATGCACATGACTGTATCTGGATTATGTGTGTTTTTTTTATAGATTATTCTGTTTACATTGATCACCTGTATCAGCGGAAGTTTTTACGTTCTGTGACTTCCCGTCTCTTTCCCATCGCCCATGACTAAGCAACCAGTTTTTTTTGTTACCACCATGTTGTTTTTCCCTGTGCGGATTCAAGGTGTTTTCCTTTTACTCAACTATTTGGATTTCCTGTCTCTTAAACTTCGTTGTCATTCTGAATTCTGCGTCACTAAGGGGGGTTAAAACCAAGCAGCATTTCAGGTCTAGATTTGGCTCTATTGGGTTGAAGGTTGGCGTTGAATGAAATGGGAGCAGAGCCACATTTTCTTTGATTGCAAAACGACAAACATCCAAGGTAAATATCAAACAGCTGCAGCGTGAACCGAAATATGGATTCTCCGGTTGACGAGTAAAGAAAGACAGCACCTAGACGAGTGAATGAGTGTTCATGGGTTCCGTGTCTGTCCCAAAGCTGGACTTTGGCACCCATGCAGGTCCAGAGAGCGACGAGAGGGCCCCGACTTGAGGCTATCCACATGCCTACGTCTAAAAATGACTTTCTGACAGCTAGTCGATGAGCTACCTCTCACCGACCCCCCCCCCCCCACCCCCACCCCCTCACTAAACTAACAGGCTGCTGGAGGCTTCATTATACTGGACATGAGTGGAGGTGTGTGTGTATGTGTGAGACAGAGTGAGTGTATGGGAGGTTAGGGCTACTGCAGTTATAACTTAAAGAGGGGGGGGTACGTGCACACGTTCCTGCAGCCATCAATTAAAATTGATTAGCATTCATAGCAGTGAGTAGTAAATCTGGTGGCGCATAGCTCTAATGAAGACGTGGAAGTAGCGGCTAATGCTGAATGAACAGCTCTGTCAAATGATCTCATTCGAGTAGGATGTGGTTTTTTTTGGGGGGAGCAGGTGCTGCAGCTACCTAGACCGTGTTGATTCATTTGCTTAAACAATGCTCATTAGTAACAGCAGGTTGCTGCTCTGCAAATAGCTTTGGCTGAAATTATACGTTGAGGTGATAAAATCTTGTTTCTTGGAGCAGTTGCTCATAAACAAGTTAGAAAATGTCACAGCTTTTCCATCAGAACAAGTATTTAGTTTAGAAAATGGCTACTGTGCAGAGCAATGCATTAGAATATTCTCTTTCAGAGTATACGTTAATACAAATTTTCTTATTGAGCTGACGTTCATGATTAACACAACAAACCTAATTATTTCACTAAACCGAAAATACAACTTCACTGGCTCAATATTCATTTCAGAAAGGGGGTTTAAAGCTCTGCTCCTTACATAGAAAGCTCTGAATCTCATCATAAAGACCTCATAGTTGAAGCACTCTAGGCAGATGGCCTGCTTTCCTGGTTCTCTCTTTTTCGAATGTTTTTTTTTTTCCTTTCCTGTGGGCTCAGGACGGGGCAGAGGATTGAAGTGAAGGGCAATCAGTTTCCTTGGCTTTTTGCTCTGTATAATCTGTATCTGTCTCTCCGCCCGTTTGTTTCCATCTGGAAAATTAACCGTGAAATTTCCAGAGCTATTGCTTCGTCTAGGCTGGAACAGGTTCGTCGGCGTGTTGCCACTGTTGCTGTGGTAACGCTTGACAAACATTTATTTTTCACATAATCAGTTATTCTTCTCTCTTTGGTCCTCTCCCAGTCCAAAAACATGCATATAAGGTTCATTGGTGTCTCCATATTGTCCCCAGATAATATATCCCCCAAATCTATCTATCTATCTACTGTATCTATCTATCTATCTATCTATCTATCTATCTATCTATCTATCT